>CM069905.1:114077090-114597493 GCA_036172215.1 Camellia granthamiana
ATCTTTCCAAACACAAAAACTAAAATAACCTATTAAAAAAGTCAAAAAATCTAAAAAATAGTCACTTCTCAAACACCCACATTAGATGACACGAGTGAAAGCCCAAAGTAAAGCCTTATTTGCATTGTAGATTGGCTTTTTCAAAGTTGGGAAGGATATGGTCACGAAGAACATGAGCAAGAGAGAGAAATAGGTTATATAATCGAGAGAAAGCGTAGAGGTGTGATAGTTGAAGAAGGGGTTGATAATGAGGCATATATAGATGACTCTTATCTACTCAAAAAGCTTATGAATACTACATATATGTGCAATATTGTTAACCCCCAATTATTTATGATAATTAATTTCTGATCAATGTAAACTAATAGTGGGGTTTTAAACATATTTTTTTTACGGAAAATGTTAGGAATCATGAAAAAAATTTTATGAAAATAATCATGAAAAATTTGTGATCTTTAGATTACCTTGATTAGTGTGTGGTGTTTTATTCTAAGTGTAATCCAAAGGTCATAAATCTTTCATGATCATTTTCATGAAAGACTTTTCATGATACGTAGCATTACTGTTTTTTTATTACGTGATACACGCCATTACTATATTGATAACATATATTAATAGTGGGGTTCATTAAACTAATACAATAAGAGTAAGTCATAAGTTCATAATAAATGTAAAATTTAGTATGTACATAAATATGGTTAATATTACTAGTAAAATTGTCTCTGTTATGACAAATTCTTTGTTTATGTGACTAATAACCAAGGGCGCACCAAAGAGATTATACGATTAGAATGTTTTCATTGAACTTGATAAACTTATTTTATTTTAAACCGAAGGCATTTGGATGTTGCGAATTTGGATGTTTTGTATTCAACATCTCACTAATATTTTCTGGCTTAATTGATAGTTGTAATTTGCACGTGATTGTAGATATTTAGAGTTCACTTTCACAATAGATCTAACTAACTCTGTTTTTTAAAAATTTCTCGTCATAAAAAAATAAATAAATAAAATAACATTGGAAATGTGTGTGATGCTGGTGCTTGATGCATATGTTGTTCCAAAATGATGTAGGATATATATTTACATATATATGTACATCAAGGTAACAAAATTAAAATGAAAGATACATATACAAAATTACTAGACACAATGGTAGAATGTCATATCCCTAAAACAGAAAAAATTAATGTGGACAATATATATATATTCATCAATAATTTTGTTCTTCAAAAAAAACTTCATTACATAGTTTTTAAGAGAAAATAGTCCAACAATGAGCGAGAAAGGGTAAAAGTTCAACCACCAAACCATCTCCAACACTTGATGTGAATAAATTGAAAAACATACTAATAGTTTTTCAATTTAATGTTTGCTTACACCGAAATATAATAGATTTTTACCAAGTTACCAAATTACAATAGAAACTACCAAATTTCTCAATATAATCCAATTTACCAAATTACAATAGAAAACTAAAAAAAAAAACAATCTAA
Organism: Camellia granthamiana; assembly: GCA_036172215.1. Taxonomy (NCBI): domain Eukaryota; kingdom Viridiplantae; phylum Streptophyta; class Magnoliopsida; order Ericales; family Theaceae; genus Camellia; species Camellia granthamiana. The sequence continues at coordinate 114,078,587 of CM069905.1, forward strand.
ATTTGGAAATTGAAAAACACAAAAGACAACTTAGTTTGATGAGTGTTACCAAGACAACAGCATCTCTGCCAAACAAAACGAATATGTTTGCATAGGAAACTACTCTTGGGCATACTTTTTCCAATTCTTCTTTGGCTTTCTCTGTTTCGTCAAAACCATCTAATCATGGGTGACCAGATGCTTTGTTTTCAACATCAACAACATTTTCAATCAGAATTGTGTTAGGATTAATGTACTCCATAAATCAATCACACACAATAACACAAGAGATTTACGTGGTTCGTCAATTGCCTACATCCACGGGAGAGATATCCACTATAGAATTTTTCCCAGAGGGAGTTACAACACTCACACCTCACTCTCTCTCTATAGAACTCTCTCACTCACACAGATTATACACTCTATGTTGTTTCTTTCTATTTCTGTGTTTCTCTTCTCTTCCTTTCAGCCTCTATTTATACATAAAAAAGAGGGAACAAAGTCAACTGAAAGAGTAATTGGGTTTCCTAGCTGCCAACTGCCAACTTCCTTCTTCCTTCTTGACTTGGAGACCCAGCCTCCAACCTCCAACTACTCCATGTGGGTTGGAGTTAACAATTCTCTCCTCCACACCCATATGGATAACTGACTTCTTACTTGAAATCCATCCCGGTCAGATTTTTGCAAACTTCCAGTTTGTTTCTGGTGACAACCTTGGTCATCATGTGAGAATGATTCTTGTCTGTGTGAATCTTCACTAGCTTCATTAGCTGTTTTCCCATCACTTCTTGTATTATGATACCGGACATCAATGTGCTTTGTACGGGAATGGTACATGGAATTTTTGCTCAGATCAATTGCACTATGACTATCACAATATGCCTTGTACTTTTCCTGCTGTAGACCCAATTCTTGGAGAAACCTCTTTAACCACAACATTTCCTTTCCTGCATCTACGGCAGCAATGTACTCTGCCTCTGTTATAGATAAAGCAACACACTTTGTAGTTTGGACTGCCAAGAAACAGCTCTCCCTGTAAAAGTGAATAAAAACCTTGATGTAGACTTTCTAGCATCAAGATCACTCGCCATATCGGCATCTGTAAAACCCTCCAAAATTGGTTCAGCTTCCCCAAAACATAGACACATCTTTGAAGTTCCCTTCAAGTACCGAAGAATCCATTTGACTGCCTCCCAATGCTCCTTTCCTGGATTTGCAAGGAATCTGCTCACAACGCCAACTGCGTGAGCTATATCTGGCCGAGTACACACCATTGCATACATCAAACTCCCTACTGCGAAAGAGTAAGGGATTGCCTCCATTTCTTTCCTTTCAGAGCTGGTCGTGGGACACGAACGCTTTGTCATCTTGAAATGATTGGCCAGTGGTGTGCTGACTGGCTTGGCATCCTTCATGTTGAACCTTTCAATCACCCGTTCAACATATTTTTCTTGTGACAGTCATATCTTCTTGGCTTTCCTGTCACGAACAATCTTCATGCCCAAAATCTGCTATGCAAGGCCTAAATTCTTCATGTCAAAGTACTACGACAAGTCCTTTTTCAACTTGTTAATCATGGCAATATCCTGTCTGATTATCAGCATATCATTAACATACAACAGTAGGATGATGAAGTTTCCATCTGAAAATCTTCAGAAATATACACACTGGTTTGCTACCATTCTTGTATACTCGTGATCCACCATGAATGAATCAAACTTCTTGTATCATTGTCTCGGCGCCTGCTTTAGGCCATAGAAACTCTTTTTCAGTTTGCAGACTAGATTCTGTTTCCCTTTAACTTCAAATCCTTCTGGTTGCTCCATGTAGATTTCTTCCTCCAAATTACCATGGAAAAAGGCAGTTTTGACATCCATCTGTTCTACCTCCAGATTCAAGCAAGCTGCTAATCCCAGAGCTACTCGAATGGAAGTCATCTTCACAACTGGGGAGAAGGTCTCATCAAAATCCATTCCCTTTTTCTGCCCAAAACCTTTGACTACCAAGCGAGCTTTATGCTGCAGTATTTTACCGTTGCCATCTTTCTTCAATTTATACACCCATTTGTTTTTCAATGCCTTCCTGCCCTTTGGAAGTAAAGTAAGCTCATAAGTGTGGTTCTTCTGCAAAGAACTCATCTCCTCCTTCATGGCTTGCATCCAATAATCTTTCTTTGTATGACTCTTTGCTTCCGAAAAAGTCTCAGGCTCCCTCTCATCAGTAATCAGAATATACTGAGAAGCAAGATATTTGGTTGATGGTACGGAAGCTCTTCCAAATCTCCGCAACTGAGGTCTAGCTACCTCTGGTTGAGGGGGTTGCTCCCCTTGCTCAACACCCTCTTCATCCTGGTCTTCATCTCTTTCCTCCTGATCCTCAATTTCTGGCATAGGATCCTGCAACTCTGGCACTTCTTGTTCCACATCATCACATCTAGCATATTGTGATGGCTCGGGAGATGGTAACAAGTCTGGAGTGATGACATCTATAGACTTTGCAGACTTCTCAAAATCTGATACTGTCTGGTATTCTTAGAACACAACATCTCTGCTTCTGAACATCTTCTTATTCACTGGGTCCCACAACTTGTACCCAAATGTTGCATCTGAATAGCCCACAAATACACTTAGAGTGGACTTGTAATCAAGCTTCTGTCTGTTTTTCTTGGAGATGTCTGCGAACGCCTTACACTTGAAGACTCTCAAGTGAGAATATGATACCTTTCTTCTGGACTAGACTTCCTTAGGTATCACAAAATTCAATGGGACTAAAGGCGACCTGTTGATAAGATAACAGGCTATATGGGCAGCTTCAGTCCAGAATGACTTTGGCAACTTTGCCATTCTAAGTATGCATCTGACTCTTTCAATAATAGTGCGGTTCATCCTCTCTGCCACACCATTGTGTTGTCAGGTACCAGGAACTGTTGTCTCGTGCCGGATACCTCTGCTAGCACAATATGCTTCAAAAGTATTGGAAGTGTATTTGCCACCATTGTCTGTGCGAATGCACTTCAACTTCTTCTCGATCTCTCTTTCCACCATTGTATGGAACTCCTAAAAGTGTTGGAATACCTCATCCTTCATCTTCAGGAAATACACCCACAACTTCCTTGATGCATTATCAATGAAGGTCAGAAAATACTTGCGGCCACCAAGTGACTCCACTTTGATTAGGCCACAAACATCCGAGTATACCATACTAAGCACTTCTGTTTTCCTCTTGCTCGTTGAATTGAATGATACTCGATGCTGCTTGCTATAAAGGCAACGATCACACGGCTTCAGGGCACTCCATTTAGATAAGGGTATCTTGGATTGCTTTGCTAACAGATGCAATCTCTTCTCACTCATGTGAACTAGTTTTCTGTGCCATAAGTCTGGTGACTCCTTGTCTTTTGCTGTATTAAGACTTCCCAGACAAATCTTCGTTTGAGTTTTGTACAGTGTTGAAGATATCTCTCCTCTGGCAATTGTCAAAGCTCCTCTTGTTAGCTTCCAATGGCCATTTCCAAATGTACTTGTATAGCCTTGTCGGTCCAGGGCACTTCTAGAGATAAGATTGAGGCGCAAATCTGGAACATGCCTCACATCTTTGAGAACCAACTTGTGTCCAACATTAGTCTAAATACTAATGTCTCCAATACCCACAATCTTCGAATAGCTAGAATTCCCCATTCGAACAGTGCCAAAATCTCCAGCATTGTATGAGCTGAAGAGGTCTCTGTGGGAAGTGGCGTGATAGGATGCAGCTGTGTCTATCACCCACTCTGTACAGCTATGGTCAGCCACGTGAAGGCAGTCCTCCTCTTTACCAACTGCAAGAAGTATTTCATCAGTTGTTGTTGCTGTTGTGTTCTCATCTCCTTTTGATTTACTACTTTGGCGTTTATTTTTCCAGTTTGGGCAGTTCCTTTTTATGTGACCCTCCTGGCCACAGTGAAAGCAAGTGAAGCTGGAGTTTCCTCGTCCTTTGTTGTCTCTAGATTTACTCATGTTTTTCTATCTGCCTCTGCTCTTGCTTCTTCCTTTGCTCTTTCCGCTACCTTTCTCTCTGCCTCTGCCTTTGCCTTCTGTGACAAGAGTATGGGTCTGATTACCTCCCATGTTTTTCTCCTTGTCTTTTCATTGTACATAGCATATGTGACCATGCTCATGGTTAGTTTCCCCTTTGGTGTAGAGTTGCTAAGAGAAACCACCAACGTCTCCCAACTGTCCGGTAAATAACTGAGTAGTGATACGGCTTGCATTTCATTGTCCAAGGGCATCTTGACGGTTGCAAGTTGATTCACCAGATTTTTGAATTCATTGGTGTGCTCAACAACAAATACACCATTCTTCAACTTCAGATTTACAAGCCTTCTCATCACCAAGGCTTTGTTTCGAGCGATTTTTGACTGGTACATTCCTTCTAACATTGTCCAAAGGACATATGCATCTGTCTCCTGGTCGACATGGTTGAACACACTATGGTTTATCCATTGTCTGATACAACCAACAGTTTTCTGGTTCATCTTTATCCAGTCTTCATCCTTCATTTCTTCCGATTTAACCCCTTTTAGAGCAATAGGGTCAAACAGGTCTTTATAATATAGGATGTCTTCCATCCGCAACTTCCAGATTGGATAATTGGAAGGATTCAACTTGATCATGGATCCTGAAGTTGATGTAGATTCCTCTATCATCTACTTTCTTTTTACAGAAATTCTAAATCAAAAATTTGACCATACAGATCTCTCCGGAATACTCCAAATAGTTAGAAACCACTATTGGATCGCCAAAATCAGACTTAAAATGGCTCAGATCTAGCCAAAATAAGTTCAAAGGTTCAGATATGCAGATGTACTGTAGCCGCGCTACACCGGATAACTCATCCGCCTCTGGGTCGGGTTAACTAGTCAATCGGGGGTGATAATGTGGCAGACACGTGGTGCCTACGTGGATCTGGCGTAGCGATAACATGGCTGCCAGTTGTCAATGATGTGGCGCTGAGGTGGCAATGATGTGTCAGTGACGTGGCTGCCAATTTCCGATGACATGGCGATGACTGGCAGTGAGTTAGCGCTGACTTGGGCTATACCCAAAAACAGAATTCAAATGCTCAAAATAAAGCTTGGAGGATTCAAACCCTTGACCAAGGAGTTAAGCTAAGCTCATCCTTGTGCTATAATTTCCCCAGAAAAATATTTAAAGTATGTGGATTGGCTACAACCTTGTTGTCTTCAACCTCTAGCTGTGAGTGGAACTCTGGTTCGAAGTTGACTTTACGTGCCAAACTTTGACCGGCGTGTGTGGACCATCCCGACCTCCATTTTTTCCCTTCTTTCTGGGTCTAGACTCCTCTCATCGAGATCTTCCTCTTGGTATTCTCAAAAGTTAATTTCGAACAACTTGATTTCTGGGCAATTCTGAAAAAACCCCCCCCTGTTTTTCTGAAAATCGACCAACACAGCTCTGATACCACTTGTTAGGATTAATGCACTCCATAAATCAATCACACACAATAACACAAGAGATTTACGTGATTTGGCAATTGCCTACACCCATGGGAGAGATATCCACTATAGAATTTTTCCCAGAGGGAGTTACAATACTCATACCTTACTCTCTCTCTATAGAACTCTCTCACTCACACAGATTGTACACTATGTGTTGCCTCTTTCTATTTATGTGTGTCTCTTCTCTTCCTCTCAGCCTCTATTTATACATAAAAGAGAGGAAACAAAGTCAAGTGAAGGAGTAATTGGGCGGCCTAGCCGCCAACTGCCAACTTCCCTCTTCCTTCTTAACTTAGAGATCCAACCTCCAACCTCTAACTACTCCATGTGGCCTGGAGTTAACCAATTGACCCATCACACCCTTGTAGCAAACAATCAAACACATACGTACCTATTAAAAAATTTTGCACGTACATACATAAATATATATATAGGGAAATTCAAAGATAGAGAGAGAGAGAGAGAGAAAGAGAGAGAGAGAGAGACCTTAACAAAGCAATCATGATGATGGAGCCTAAGCAAGAGAGCAGGGATTCTTGGGTTGGTGAGTGTGGCTTGTTTGATGACAGAACTGACAATGGACTCGGCATTGGGGCATGCTTAAAAGTAGAAGCCCAATTTGAGTTTTGTTTCTGAAACACCAAACATTAGATGACACAAAGTGAAAGCCAAAAGCAAAGCCTTATTTGCATTGTGGATTGGCTTTTTCAAAGCTGAGAAGGACATGGTGATCATGAAGAACATAAGCAAGAGAGAGAAATAGGCTATATAATCAAGAGAAAGCTTGGAGGTGTGATAGTTGCAAAAGAGGTTGATAATGAGGCCTTATATAGATGAACTCTTATCTACTCAAAAGGCTAATGAATACTAGATATATTTGCAATGTTGTTAACCCCAATTATTTGTGGTAATTAATTTCTGATCAATGTAAACTACAACATTGAAGGAGAAATTCTAATATTCTTATAATGATCTCATTCTTTTAATCATATTTTGCTTATCACGTGATACACATCATTACTTTATTGATAGCATATATTAATAGTGGGGTTCATTAAACTAACATAATAATAGTAAGACATAAGTTCATAATAAATGTAACATTTAGTATGTACATAAATATGGTTAATATTACTAGTAAAATTGTCTCTGTCTTTACAAATTCTTTGTTTATGTGACTAATAACCAAAAGTGAACCAAAACAAATTATATGATTATGAATGTTTTGGTCAAACTTAATACATTAATTTTATTTTAAATAAAAGGCACTTGGATGCCGCAAACTTGGATACTTTGTATTCAATACCTCACTAATATTTTTCGACTTAATTGATAGTTGCGATTTGCAAGTGATTGTAGATATTTAGAGTTTACTTTCATAGTGGATCTAAACAACTCTATTTTTTAAAGATTTCTCTTCATCAAAAAAATTAACATTAGTGAAAAATCTAGAAATCCCCTAGATATTGATTTGTGATTATATATCAATTTTAAGCATTAAATAACAATGCCAATCAAACAATCAAGACAAATCAACACAATGATTTTAAAGTAGAAAAACCACAATTGGAGCGTCTCCAATTGTGATAAAAAAAAGCCACGGCAAAAGCCACAAAACAATCCACTAAGAAGACAAAAGAAATAACACAAGTGTACTCTCAATTATCTAGCGAATCTACACCCAAATTGAACCAACCCCTATATGCCTCTTTCACCACGGTCTTCACTTTAGAATTGTCTTGCCTAATGTTGAATCCACAACGCCGATGTCGAATCTACAACGATGAGCCACTCCAGAATCCACCAAAACTTCTAGTCCAAATTCTTCGAAATCCACCAAAGAACAACTCCCTCTTTTGTATTAAACAAAACAAACAATCCTTTGATGTATACTTTTCAAACTATGAGTTAAACTCAAACAAACATCAAATAAACTAGCAAAGAAGTTCCAGATGAAAACTCTAATACCCCAGAAGAAGATCTGGAAGCCGTACCCTAAAATCTAACTGAACCGCACCTTTTATAGCAAACAGATCCGCGATCTTCGCTCGAGTGCAAGAATGGCCACTCGAGCCGATCTACGCTCGAGCGGGAAAAAACAACTCCCAGTACTTTTGTAGGTGAGTGAAACTTCTGAAAGGTCGCGATCTTCGCTCGAGCGCAGGAATGGCCGCTCGAGCGAACAAACAGCTTTGATTGCAATTTTGTTTTTTTGCTTAGGGGGCACTGCCCCTTGACCCTGCTTGGGCATTGCCCCGAGCCTGCCAAGGGGCGCTGCCCTCTCGACCCCCCGCGAAGTGACTGGGCAGCTCGATCCCCGACATAGTCAACAAAGTGACAAACATGAAAGAATTAACTTCACAAATTTCTCTGCAAAGCACAATTTGGGTTGGATTTACATCTAAAAACTCATAGCTTCACTGAAATAAAAGATTGAATACAATTACAACTGAAAGGAGTTTTGTCAAACCGGATTGCCAAGAATAAAAAACCTAACAATTAGAAATGTGTGTGATACTGGTGCTTGATGTGCATGTTGTTCCAAAATAATGTATGATATATACAAAATTACTAAACACAATGGTATATCCCTAAAATAGAAATACTTAATGTGAACAAGATATATATATATTTTTTATCAAAACTATTTTTTGATCTTCAAAAAAACTTCATTACATAGTTTTTAAGAGAAAATGAGTCCAACAATGAGTGAGAAACGGTAAAAGTCGAACCACCGAACCATCCCCAGCAAGCAATGTGAATAAATTGAATAAACATATTAATATTTTTATCAATTAATGTTTAATTACACCGCAATATAATAGATTTTCTTCTATTTGTGTCATCTATTTTTCTTCATCGGCCACTAATCAATTTTTTCTTCTTTGTTGTACATTCTTCATTTGGTATGCATTAGTCTCTTTTAAGAATAGTGAGGCATATTTATGCACCAACTCTCTGTATTTGCACATAAATAGATAAGAATAACAAGAATTGAAAGATAGAGTTTAGTGTCACGTTTATAGTTTTTTAATTTGCTAATGATATTCTATGTAGATTATGACATAATATTACCGTTATTCTAAAATTTTACTTTGTGGTCATTTATCAAACTCATAATTTAAACACTACCTTCAAATTATGCAAATTTTGGTTTATATAAAAATTAAGAATGGATGAATGATATATATTTGAGCATTTGTATAGAGGAGATAGAATATTATTACATATAGTGAAATTGATATTTATATAATAATTAAATTAAACACGTTATAGTCAAATTAAATTGGTGTTATGCAAGTTTGACACTAATGATCTTTCTATTTTCTATGTTATCGGGTGGTATCATTTTTAGATTCATGTCCAAAACTATTCAATGATAACCCATTAACTTTATGTTTAGTTCTTGAAAATTCACACCCCTAGGAGAATTTTTAAAAAGTTATTTCTACTTCTAATATGATTATTACTTTTCCCATAAAAAAATATAAAAACTATAAATAAATAAATAAAACTACAATTGGTTTCCAAAAAATATTTATTAAATTTTACTCTTTCTTTCTTTTTGTTTTTCCTTTTCAACATTTTTAGTAAAATACACATGAGTTACTTTTTTCATCTTTAACCTAATTTTCCCCTCTTAGATCCTTGATTAATAAGGGGTTTCTAGGCAAGAACCCTTTAGACACAATGTTGACTAGGATTCAAAGAATGTGATAAAAATTGTTGACTGTAATAGTCTGAAAATTTTCTTCTTCACTCGAGCAAAGAAGTGTTCACTCGAATGGTCTTGTGGGTCATCTAATACTTTTGCAGGTCTGAGATTTTGGGAGATGTCGAAGTTCGCTCGAGCTCATGAATGGTCGCTCAAGTAGTCTACCCTAGTTTGGTCTGAAGTTTTGGGAGTATAAGTTCTGAGCTCGAGAGAAGGTTTCATCACTTGAGCAGTGTTGTGTCTCTGACGCTCAAGTGCAAGAGTAGTTGCTCGAGTGGTTTGTTTGGGATCAGCTAGTATAAAACCTACTTTTTGTTTCTTTTCTCTCCCTCACTCCTCCATGTCTAAAAAACTTAGCCTCAAAACCTTTGATTTCACCCCATTACACGAAGGATCCACCATAGATCATGCAAGATTAGTGAAATAGGAGTGAAGATCGTTCTTTTGACCGATTGGATCACTGTTTCATCAAGGTTTTTGCTTGAGTCTTCCTAAGTAGCTCTTATTCGTGAGGTAGGGAGTTCTCTTAACTCTAATCATTTATGATTTTGTTTGATTATGTTATATTTTGGGAATTATGGGTTGATTTGAGTTTGAAATCTTTGATTAAAAGATGTTTATATTCAAAAATGGGGTTTTTACTCAAGTTCTCGAAATGTTTTGAATGTTTAGAGATATTGATGAGAAGTATTTTATGATCTGTGGATTTGATGATGAAATGATAAAAACACCCCAATTTTGCTTTTAAATAAGGGTTTAAATTAAATTGGTACGTTATGTTGAAATATAATAGCATGCGCTAGACCCAACCCTTTCATGTTCTCGGATCCGGGATTCGATACTTTTATTATTGTATACACTCATTCTTATCTTGTAGTTGTTGGTTGTGTCTTGAACAGGTTGGAAGTTAGTTTTTCAACAGAGTTGCTATCTGTATCTTTTCTTGTTCGCTCGAGCGATGCTTTTGTCGCTCGAGCGGTCTTTGAGTTCTCCCAGTATTTTTGCAGGTTTGCAAAACTTCTAGCAGTAGGGTTATCTTCGCTCGAGCGGTTCTATCTTCGCTCAAGCAGAGCGGTCTTCTACAGTCTGCAAAACTTCTAAGAGTGGGTCATTATGCACTTGAGCCATGTTTTCGTCGCTCGAACGGTTCTCTGTTTTTGTGTCTTACGTTCAAGCGGTGGTTTAGTTGCTCAAGTGGTCTGTGCATATATCAGATCAGGGAAAAGACCCTTTTTGTCACTGTTTCATTTCTCTCTCTCTCTTTAAAACATTTCTAAACCTAATTTCTTCTTCTTCTTCTTCTTCTCTCTCTCTCTCTCTCTCTCTCTCTCTCTCTCTCTCTCTCTCTTTCTTACCTAAAACCCTCCCATACACCCTAACCCATTGATTCCACCACCATAGTGCTTTGGAGTAAAACATAAAGCCTGTAGAGGAGATCAATCTAATCAGAGAAGGTTTCATTTTTGGCTCCACCAAACTTCAACACTTACTTCCTTCTTCTTCTACTCTTGAGGTAAGGACTTCTTCAACCTTCTTGAATGATTCTTAGCTTAGTTATGTGCTTCTTGTCAAATATTGTGATTTGGGAGATGAGGGTTTTATTTAGGGTTTGGTTTTGAAATGAAAAATGGGGTTTTCAAAATAAGTTCCTGAGAAAGGATGTGGGAGTGAGTATGTTGTTGAGTTATGTTGAAATATTAAAATTTTCTCTTATAAATAGGTTTTTGAAAGTAAAAGATGTTTCATTTGAAATCATTAGTGTTTGACCTTTGATTAACAAGGAAAGATGTTGAGTTTTGAAAAGATAAAATGAGTGTATATGTTAATGATGACGGTGGAGTTAGATATGTATTATCACTCCAATTTTGAGATTTTGAAATTATATTTGTTGTTGGAAATTTATCAGTTATATAGAGATATTTATTTTGGATTATCGGTGAAGAATAACTTTGATTGTTGTATAAATTGCATAAGGATTAGGTTAATTGAAACCAACTACTCATACATCTTGCATTGAGCATTGTTTCATACTTAAACATTAAAAATGTATCGTTTTAAGAAAAAAGGGTACATACCTTGGTGAATTTGGTTAGGGAGTATGGACGTGGTTTTATTATGTTGGCTTGTGTGTCCTTGGTAAAAGTCCAGAAACCCCTACGGTTAGGTGCCGATCCTTCCGGTTAGTACCAATAAAATAGCCTGGGTAGTATTTTTATAGCCTACTGGCAGACACGTACTTAGAGATTCTTAGTGTTTTGTATTCACTGTCATGTTTTCTAAGTCTAATATTGTTTATGAATTGACATATAACTATGGCATTACATTATTTTGAAAGAGAAAGTGTAATGTTTTGGTAAACGACACGCATATGCATTCACTATTTAACTTTATTAAGCTTCATATGTTGTGTTCAAGTATCTCTAATAAGCTTTAGCTCACCCTACGTGGAAAACAACTTTTAGGTGCTGATAATATGTCTCCATCAAGTACGTAGCTTGGAAGGACCTCTGAGCCGAGAGCTTCTTTTTGTTCATTTACGTAAATACTTGTTGTACAAGCCTTGGGCTTTATGTGTATGGAGTTTAACTCATTTTGTTGTTCCCAAGCATAGACTTGGAAAGATGTAGCCAGTAAGGCATTAACTTAATTATACTTTCTTTTGTTCTAGTTCACTCACACATGTCATATGTTATAGATTCAGGATCTAGAATTTATGAATGTATATATGCATATATCATTTTTTGTACGGTAAAAGAGAATCAATGAAATGTCAAATGTTATGTAAGTTTCTGCTTTTCTATTGAATATCATGAGGTGGGTTGTTGTTATTATTTTGGGCATGAAATCTCAATTAATACTCTTGAGTATCCATAAGTGAGATAAAATTTGCATTATTATGATGTTAATTGAGGATTCAAGGAGGTTGCATTGTGTAGAAATTTGGAAATGTTGAACGGTATAATGTATGAATTGGTATATAACTAAAATTGATGGTGAGAATGACTTGGAGACATGGAAATATATAAATATTTCATATTGTATTTATTTGTTGATTTTGTGTGTGATTGAATTGGACCTCAATTAAATTATAATATTGCAAACTCATGCATTGCATTGCATCCACATTGTAATAGATTAAGTGTTGGATTATGTAATTGGGTATGTGTAAATTTTAGAACATGTTATGGGTGTTATGGTGCCCAATTGCCCTTCCATGCTTAGCGTCGATAAATGTGGGGGATATGGTTGAATAATTGTGTTGGGTGTCCAATATCCCTTTTGTGCTTGGTGGTCAATAAATGTGGAGGTATTTTTGAAATGTAACGGGTGTCCAATTGCTCCTCTGTGCTTAGTGGACTATAAATGTGGAGATATTTTTTAAATGAAAAAAGTGTCCAATTTCCTTTCTGTGCTTGGTGGCCGGTAAATGTGGGGGTATTATGAGATGTGTTTTGAAATTTTATAAAAAAGAAAAAGAGGTTTTCTCGAAAAGGTTAAGGTCCAAGTGTAGAGAAAATCGTGGGTTTTAAAGGTTTACATTGAGCATTGATTTTCAAACAAAGTTACAGTGCATTGCATGAACATAACCATTATGAACATTTATATATATATATTTGTGTTAGGTTTATTTCCTACTAGGCGTCAATGCTCACTCCCGTTTTATGGGCTGGATATCTTCAAATTCCAGGTAATCAAGGTGCAACTTTGATTGTTGAGAAGCTAATGGAGTTCTCGATGGAGCATTGAAGATCTTTTGATGTTTCTTGTCTTTAGCTAATGAGTTTACTTGTCGAGATAGGATTTTATTTTATTGTGAGCAAGGCTTTTAACTTTGAAAGGTGTAAGTCCCTAGGGCAATTTGATGTATATTTTGTAGTTCCTTATTTTGTAAATTGTTATAACATATAAGATGATTGATTTGCGAGGAATAAATTTGTTTTGATTTATAAATTTATTGTCTTTCCTTCTCTAAATCAGATTAAGGTTGTGGAATTGAATGATAATAATAGATTGGTAACTTATAAAATGGTGTTCAAATATATGGGCGTTACAACTTATCTTTGATTTGACACTTATTAAAAGTGCACATAATATTTATACTAATGGACTAAAAGAAAACCAATACTAGGCTAAGTTTACTACATAAGAGAGCCAACAACATTCATCACACTTGCATCACCAAGTGCATAATCTCAACCCATTTAGTTGTAGGGTTCAGAAGCAATTTTTTCACACTTTCACACCACAATAAGGTGTAACGTTGAAGCTTTTATTATATAGTAGGTGTAGACACCCCATTTTTAACTGATCTTAAGACTCAGATGTCACCGATTGAGCGCTTGGTGATGTTGCATACTGTGCTAGTCCAGAGGTTTCAGAGTCTCGGCTGCGGGCCTTGCCTCCGGACTTCCGGACTCTTTCTGTGCTTTGCCTCGGTTTGCGAACCAGGCTCTGTTTTCTCTTCCTGAGGGGAGGGAGAGGCCTCGTAGATCATCTCTCAGTGGCCGTAGGCTACGTTTCGTGGTCGCAGGCCATTTTTCCCATTTCGGAGCCCGGTTCCCGGTTTTCGGAGTCGTTGGCCGTGTGCCTCGGTTCGGGACTGCTTAACCGCCTCTGTTTGCTCCAGTTTTTGGCACATATCTTATTTACTCCCTTTTGAGGGACACTGTGGTCCGAGAGATCAACTTCGTGGTCGAACACCACTCCCGGTGCCTAACAGTCAATTTTCGGGGCCTCGGACTGCGCGTTTCGGCCCCCAAACCTTCATTTTGCATCGGTTTGTGTTCATTTTTTGCAGGGACCTCTGTTTCATCACCAGGAAGGTCATAGAAGGGTGGGAGGCTAGTAATTGTTTCAGCAACCAGTTATATTCCTTCATCGCCCTCCGACGCCCGTTTTTCTCACTCGAAAGCCAATGTTGACCACCCTAAGTCCACTTTTTCTAGCTCCAAACCACATATTTGTGTTGTACACACATGGGAGGCCACAAATATCATATGGTCGGCTAGTAATTGTGATTGACCCTTTTGAACCCCTCCTAAAAGTGGCCTATTCTCTCTCCTGGTTCACTGTTGCCAATTTTTAACCACAGGGTTGTGTTGAGAACACCTAGGAGGCCACCAATTTGTGGTGGTCGGCTAGTAATTACACTTGGCCCTTTTGACCCCTAGCCGGCCGGCCATGGGGAGAGCCGGCCGGCCACCTGCAAATCCAATACCTGGCTGGCCAGAATCCTTGCTGCAGGTACAGTCCAAATATACACTTTTTCCCCCTCCAGATTTTGTATCTGGGAGGCTAAAATTTTGGGGGGAAACTTGAATGTTTTTCCCCCCATTTTTCCCCCTCTTTCTCCCTCTCCTTTTGCCTATAAAACCAGCCTCCCAGCTCTGGTTTAGGGGTTAGAAAAATCCCCTTTGAGCCTCATATATTGTAGCTCTCTCTCTCTACACTCCAACCCTCCAAACCTCTCAAATCCTATACCCCTTTCTACACCACCACATAGCACCACCTCTCCACCATCCTTTCCACCACTTGGAGCTGGTTTTCCAGAGGTTAAAGGCACCCAAACTTGGTCCAAAGGTTGCTAAAGGCTTGGTCTACAAGGGTAAGTTCTATTTCCCTCTTTTTGGTCCATATTTCGCATGCTTTCTAAGCCATACATGCTTGCATATTTGGACTCCGACCCTAACTGAAAATAGCATTTTTTTGAGCTCTTTTTCATGTTTGTTTAAGGGTATTTCTCTGTTAGAGGCCTCCTCTTTGCACTTGCTTCTTTACCTCTCTTGTATGCCTATTTCTTGTGTAGTATTTTTGGCCTATATATAAACTGTTTTGAGGCATGTTGTAAATTGTAAAGTAGCTTATTTTGAGCCCTTCTTCAACATTGTTGAAGGGCTCATCACTGTTTGGGGCCTCCTTTTGTTACTTGCCTTTGTATCCCTCTTTTGGCCCCATTTTTGCATGATTTGTTAGCCTCTTGTGCTTCTGTTTTTGGACTTTGGTCCGAACTGTAAATGACCTGATTTTGACCCCCTCTTCATGTTTCATTAAGGGTCTTTGGCTTTTTGAGGCACCCTTTGTATACTTTGTGTTTAAACCTCTTTTTGGCCTTATTTTGCATAGCATTTTAGGCCTACTTGTACACTGTTTTGGGTCTGGTCCTTAACTGTAAAATGCCATATTTTGGGCCCCTCTTCAACATTGTTGAAGGGCCCTTCTGTGTTTGAGGCTAGAAACCATCACTTGCTTCTTTGTCCCTCTTTTGGCCCACTTTTTGCATGAGAGTTTTGCCATACTTATGTCTGTTTTTGTGGCTTGTTGTAAACTTTAAAATACCATATTTTTGGCCCCTCTTCAACATTTTAGAAGGGCCCTTCTTTGTTTAAGGCCAGCAGCCTTCACTTGCTTCATTATCTTGCTTTCGGGGCCATCTTTGCATGCTAGTTTAGCCCCATTTGCGCTCACTGTTTGGCCTTGCTTAGAACTGTAAATATGCTTATTTTTGGGCTTCCTTGCTTCTGTCTTCACACTTCATGTTCAAATAATGCATGTATTGCATAGCTATAGGTCATTTCATATGCCTAATTTCGTGTTTCGGGACTCATTTCATGCATCGGGTGTCATTTTGCCATCTTTCGGGGCTGTTTTGCATCACTTATTGCCTCTGAAATTTGCATGCTAGTATGCCATATTCCATGTTTTGCCATGTCTTGTTAGAGTGGCATTTCGTACCTTAGGATCGGTCCTCAGTTTGCGTGCATGTGTGCACGCATCTCGAGTGTCTCATTTTCATCTAATGGCCTCCTATGTGAGTGTGGTTGAGGTCCACTTGTGTTGGTGTAAGTCCATTATGCATTGTGTATGCCATTTCATTCCATAGCATTGTGTATGCTAGGCTGTATGTTAGCGCATTGTGTATACCATGTTATCTCGTGCATCGTGTATGCCATTCCATAGCATTGTGCATGTTAGGTTGTATCTTAGTCGCATTTCATGCATGTCATGCATAGTGCATTGTGTTTGGGATAGGAGTTAGCCCGAGTACGGGAAACGAGGTACGTTTCGTACTCCGAGTGACGGAACGTGTCTCAATTCCCCAGTCACCGACACTCCGGATTGTCCATGATGGAGTTAGGTCTTAGTTGTATTTTCATGTGTATTCATTCCATATTGAGTTGTGCAATTCGACTCCTCGGCCATCATGCATCGAGATGCGTGATTGGTGGCACGAGGATCGAGACATGCATACATATGTGAAAATACATTGCTATGCCCCTTTCCTGCTCTCTGTTGCAGCAAATCAAGAATTAGCAGTCTTCCGGGGCTTGGAGCGCATTCCAAGAACAATTGCAAACAGAGGCTAATCGGGGCATCGCAGTGGATTTCCGCGCAAGGCAACTCGAAACATGCATCATCCATCATCCGGAGCAGAGTCGAGGCAGTCCCCAGCCTGCATACTAGTTTACTGCTTTCTTAGTTAATTTGTTAATTAATTAGGATTTTTTGTATTTATTCGGGACTATATTATTTATTCATTCGGGACTGTATATTATTTATTCGGACCCTCTGTGCGAGGGCATAATTGTAATAAGTGTGCGTGTGTGTGATGTATGTCTTCCAACCCCACGTCTTTCTTCCCTTTTATTTACCTGCTTATGATGGTTAGATTAGGGCATGTTTCAATTAGCATACAGTATGATAGCATGTGGCATTCATTCATCTGTTTTGCATGCACCGGGCTCGGCGCATCATACTAACTGCATCTGTATTTCAATTCCAAATTGAATACTTGTTAACTGTTGCATCTCATATGCCATGTTTAGAATAGCCGAGCCTGCTATAGTTGCATTTTTGCATGTGTTGCATTAGGCATTTCTGTATAATTAGGATCATGCATGATTTCTAATCAGCTTCTGTTTTGGCTTGGAGTACTCGGTAAGTTTTTATGCTTTAGCATCCTTGCATGCGTGTGAGTGACTGCCATGATAGCATGCTTACCATGAGGCTATATGCTTATGTGATATACCTGTTTGAATGCCTGTGGGTGAAGGTTGGGTTATCTGAATTGGAACAATTCATTGACTGTGAGTTTTAAGCCCACTAGATAGTGGCAAAACCATGTTTTCTAAGCCCACCTGAGGGTGGCAAAATCTGCATTTTAAGCCTACTTGCGAGTAGCAAACCATCTTTCAAAAACAAACATGAAATGTTTTGTTCCAATTCAGGCGACCCAGTCTATACTTGTATGCTGTGCGCATCACATAGTAAATCTAGGCTAATAACCGGAATAAGAACGCATAATGTTTTCAAAACTAGATATCATGGTTAGTAGAGGCCGATCTTTGATCGGGCGAGCGGGGGTGCTCACGAAGTGACCTTCCCCAATCGTACCCAAGTTCCCGAACCGAGGCAACTTTGGTGATGACGGACACGTGGCCTTAGGCAACGAGTCAGGGTTTCCTAAATTTCCCAAAATAAAACATTTAGGTGGCGACTCTGTATCTGGAAAAGCAGTCCATGTTTGGTACTTCTTTCTAAAAATCTGTTTTCTCAAAACGATTTGTCGGATTTAGACTCTTTGGTTCAGATTACGAACCGTGACAACGAACCGAGTCCGAGCTGTAGCGAGGTCCCCCGCAGCCCTGTTACAGTTTTTGGCGACTCCGCTGGGGAATTTAGAGAACTTGACTCGAACTCATGATATCTTGTTTTGACTACACTTGTGTGTTTCTTTGCATTGCATTTGCATTGGTGCGCCTAGGACACCGTGTTTGCCATCTGCTATTCCTGAACGGTTTGCCAGAGGCTTGTCTTGTCAAGGCATGACCATAAGGCTAACCGGTTATGGGCTCTGCCAGTATGGGAACACAAACCCCGGTTTTATCGGGGCACCCTTTTTGACCATTCGACCCAGTGCATATTCGGATCCATCGTAACCATTCCAAACTAGGACAGGTTGCTTACCCGTTCATAGGTTGTTTGAAACCGCTGCGTGCGTAGTGAAACCCTAGCTCCTGACAAAATAGGTCAGGGAAACCCTACCCCAACATAGGGGTGTTTTGGCTCTTACTTATCTGCTATGTGCTTTTAGAGTGCGTCTCTACAGGAATACATGTATCAGTTTATGAGTTTGGGCATCAGGCCTGCGGGCATCAGTCAGTGTTTGAGAATCAGTTATCTGCGAGTATCAGATTCAGTTTTTGGGGACAGTGATTCAGGGATAATGATCAGTGTTGAAGGACAGTGTGTAATCAGCTTATCGACCGTGTGTTATTATGCCCAGCCGTGTGTTGTGTATTTATTTTAAGCTGTTATGCTGTCCGTTTATCTGGTTGTTTATTTCCTTATTGCTTTATTTATCTTTTTGCTAGGACAGTTTTAGCACAATTGCTTCCGACCTAGTAGATATTCCCCAAGCACTTTGGACAAGAGGTCGTCGGCTCAATCGATCTGAGGATCTGGTTGACGGACAGCCAGTGTTCCATTCTCTACCCCCTGTTGTCAGGAGAAGGCCGAGGAGGCACAGTGTGTCTGAGCAGAGGTTACCAGAGCAGTGGTCTACCCTAGCAGTGAACAGTCAGGTTGAAGTTTCAGTATCTGCCATAGAAATACACATACCAGTCAGTCAACAAGGCCAACAGAATATGGCCGGGATAGAAGAAATGATGCGCCAAATGCAGGAAAGCATGAGACAAATGCAAGAGGACGCTATCCGCCAAGCGGAGTTCTCTAAACAGCAGGCCACAGTCATGGCCCAACAGGCCAAGCTCATCACTAGACTGCAACAGCAGAATGCAGCGTCAGCTTCACATTCAGTTCCTTCTCCACCAGGGGTCCCGCTACCCGAGCAGGCACCAACTGCCCAAAATGTCCTACCAAATACCCAGAACACCTTGCCGAATGTCCAAAACATCCAGGAGGACACAGGCCTTCCAACGGGGCTAGCTCCGCCCCTACTTCCGCCTCAACTGTCCAAGACCCATACACCCGCCAACCACCCGGACTCTCCATTCGAGTTCGAAATAGACCATACAGCACTGAAACTGAGCAAGCTCGAGAAGCTGTTCAAAAAATCCCAGGGAGTAAAGGCTATTCCGGATATCGAGGACGGATATACCGATGTGGCCGTGACACTACCGGATAGATTTAAAATGCCGCAGATTGATCGCTTCGACGGATCCGGGGATCCCATGGTCCACTTTCGGGTATTTTCAGATATATTGCGGCCAATGGGCCTAACCAGACCACAGAAGCTTTCGCTATTTGGCCGAACCCTGTCGGGGGTGGCCGCTATCTGGTATGCGAAGTTGGAGGATGATGTCAAACGGAGTTGGGATGAGATGGCTGAAGCCTTCGTTGCACAATACTCTTACAACACCCAAATTGAGATTACAACCCGTGATCTCGAAACGACAAGGCAGGAGCCCAAAGAGAGCTTCTCAGATTTCGTGACCCGGTGGAGGGCGAAGGCCTCGATGATGACTTTAAGGCCCACTGATAAGGACCAGATCAGGATGATTGTGCGCAATCTCCAGCCAAAACTGATGCAGAAGATGATTGTGCTCCCCTTCCCCACTTTTTCAGATCTACATGAGATGGGGGTACAAATTGAAGATGCAATGAAACAGGGTCTGATTGACCAAGATCGGGAACAGCCTAGGAGGACCTTTAACCGTAACAACAATGCAGGCCCGAGTGGCGCTGCAACTGCAAGAACTTCGGAGGTGAGCATGGTCACCACCATTTCCCATCCCCTTCCGAAACCCATGGCAGCCACGCCTTTCTCCGGTGCATCCAGAAGCAATACCCAAACCACTAAATACCAACCCAGAGGCCAAAGAACCTTTACACCCCTGTATATGCCCCTGTCCAAAGCTCTAGGGGTATTAATCAGGAAGAAGCATTTGACGCCCCTGGAGCCGAGGCCACTACCAAATCCACTACCTCCCTCTCATGACCCAGCTAGATACTGCGCGTATCACCAACAGCACAGTCACGACACCGACCGTTGCTTTAGATTGCGTCACGAGATCCAGGATCTTATTGACAAACAGGTGATCGCGCCTCCCGACAAACCCAACGTCACAACAAATCCTCTCCCACCACATAACCAAGCTCCCCCTCCCAACAGAATCAACTTCATCCAAACCGGGGTCGTGTCTTACGATCCTAGTATCTATATCACCCCATCCCACCTACCTAAGCCAGAGGTGCTCCTTCCCGACTGCACCGACTCTTTGTGCATGTTGGACATCTCCACAACCCAACCAGAGCCAACGGTGGTGACCATCGAAGATGGGGCAGGGCAGATTTCAGAACAAAGTGGAATTGTCGAGTCTGGGATTGGACAGTCTGGGAATTTCGCTGGGGAAGCCTATGATTCGAGTGAGTACATTCTGTCAGCAGGCCAGATTGGTTCGGGTGTAAAATTGTCAGAAAAGGCAGAACTGTGTGTGATCCAGGGGGATGGATTTAAGCAAGGGGCAAGTGGTTTAACAGCTGTGGAGGAGGACTTTGCCAACCTACGTTTTTTCGATGACCAAGAATCAGGGGACACGGCAGTCAATTGGTTTGATTATGAGGAATCGGCAGAGGCCACTGGATGGCTGGATGATCAACCGGATGTTATGGAAGAGTTCCAACCAGAACAGGACCCGGCAGGGGCGAAGGTATTAGCTGTGGCCGGAAGGGCCGAGAGTTAGAGTACGTTGTCGGAGAGCACCGGTACGAAGAATTTCGCTCGGAACTGGGATAATGTGAATGCAGGGAAAGATAAACAATAAACTGCGCTAACGCAGGCAGAACAAGAAAAAATTTGGGATTCTGAGAGGATCCGGAAAGCCAAAGCCCATGAAGGGATTGAGAGTGCTGTGGGAACGAAGACAGAAGATGCTGCGAGCATATGGGCTGAAAGTACTGCGGGTACAGTCACGCCAAAGCCAGACAGATGTTTGTTGGCTACTCATGGGATGTGGTGGGAAGACGACGATTTATGTCTTGCCCACACAGACGAGGATTGGGGAAGCAATCAACCAGATGACACCTGGTACCTCGATGAGGTTGATCATATGACAAGAAGTGGGCGGTATTTCAAGCCCCCGCACCTAGACCAGCCAGAGGCATCTGGGAAAGACAAGGAAGCTGAGAAGCAGAAAGAGAAACAACTTGAAGAAGAAGCTGTGCTGAAGCAATTAAAGAAGATACAAGCAAACATCTCCATCTGGGGACTGCTCATGGCTTCACGAGTGCACAGACAGGCTGTCCTATCTGCTATGGACAAGGCCAAACTCTCTATAGATACCACACCAGAGCAGCTGGTTGGGCTGGTCTTTCCGAGAGGAGGTTCCCCGGCATTATCCTTTTCAGACAAAGAACTGCCGCCTGAGGGCGCAAATCATAACAAGCCCCTTTACATTTCTGTGGAATGTAGAGACAAGTGGATACCGGTGGTACTTGTTGATACCGGGTCCGCTATCAACGTCTGCCCAGCCAGAACAGCATATGCAATTGGGTTGAAGCCCATGGACTTCGTACCGACTACTCAAGTGATCAGAGCCTATGATAATACTAGCAGAGAGGTGATGGCGACTGTCAAAATTCAGACCCAGGTTGGTCCGGGACAACACAACATTGAATTCCATGTCTTGGACGTTCCCGCAACCTTCAATCTACTCTTGGGGCGGCCGTGGTTGTACCAAGTGAAGGCAGTCTCTTCCACCTTACATCAGATGTTGAAGTACCCTCACGGGAAGGGGGTGGCTATTGTCTTCGGGAATTCGTCTATCCATCCGCCGCCAGAAGTGTCCACACCAGTCTTGGAAATCGAGCATGGCACGGAGGATGTGTTCTTATCAGGGTTCACTCTGGCCGAGGCTCGGGTGGTGCAGAATATCATGGCTGTGAATGAGGGAGTGTACGTCAGTGCTCAATCTGTCTACCTCATGAACAAGCTACAACACATCCCCGGGATGGGATTAGGAAGAAGCGGCCGGAAGGGCGTCGCAGCATCGGCCGAAGTACCACACAACCCTCATACCTTTGGATTGGGTTATCTGCCCACCAAAGAGGACTAGGTGAGGAAGGGAAAAGAAATGGCTGGAAGAGCCAGAGCAAAGCAGGCTGGGAAGCCATTTGAGCTGATGCATAGGCCCATTCAGGGTACCCTAAACGGACGCTTCATCCGGGAGGGGGAGGACTTTTTGTTTTGCGGCTTCCCAGAGCCATGGCTGAACGCGGAGAAGAAGCGCGTGCCAGGTTTCGAGATCTTCTTTGACCTGCAATTACCCGGGGAGGATGTTGCCGAAGAGCAGACGGACCTATCAGCTGAGATTGAACAGTGTAAGGCTTGGCATGTCTACTTTCAGATCCTCCGATCGACCAAAAGTGCTTGGGGGATAACTTCTCGGTTTCCATGATTGGGGATGAAACGGCCGTGAGCCTACCAGCAGCTATCTTGGATGCATCTATCGCACCCTTTCTCACTTGGCAATACGAGGAGGGATTTTTGTCCAGCAGTACCGGGTCAGGTAGTGAGCCGGAATCTGATTCTACCGAGTTTTGTGAGTCGGAATCAGGTTCCAGCTCGACTGAGTCTGAGTCTGGTAATCCTGGGGATGATAACCCGGATACCACAGTCTTGTCCAGGTCGTCTTTTTCTTTTTCATTTGAGTCTGTTGTAACTGAGAATTCGGACGATTTGGATGAACTTAATGAGAATCAAGTAGCTGTGGTTTCTGAGTACTTTTCTGTGCCCTTGATTTATTGCATAAACTCAGACTTTCAAAATTTTGATGAAAACGACGAGGAAGAAATTCCTCCGGTTTTGCAACGTTTAATTGAGCAAGAGCAAGAGAGATTTGTCAAACCCCTGATGGATGAAATCATTACCGTGAATGTTGGTACTGAGGAAGACCCGCGGCTGGTCCAGATCGGGTCCACGTTGTCTTCGGAGGAACGCGAGCGCTTAGTCGCTTTATTAAAAGATTTCAAAGATGTTTTCGTGTGGTCCTACGAAGACATGCCTGGAATCGATCCTGAGATTGTACAGCATCGGATCCCTCTTGACCTCGAGGCCCGACCAGTCAAACAGAAACTCAGGAGGATCCGCCCAGATTAGGCTCTCAAAATTAAGGAAGAGGTCACTAAGCAAATCGACGCAGGCTTCCTGCTGGTATCGGAATACCCGACTTGGTTGGCCAACATTGTTCCAGTGCCGAAGAAGGATGGCAGGATCTGAGTATGCGTGGATTTCAGGGATTTGAACAGAGCTAGTCTGAAGGACGACTTTCCCTTACCGCATATTGATGAGTTGGTGGATTTCACAGCAGGGCACGCGTTGCTTTCATTCATGGATGGCTTCTCCGGCTACAATCAGATAGTAATGGCACCAGAAGACCGGGAAAAAACTGCATTCACCACCCCGTGGGGGACATACTGCTATAGAGTCATGCCATTTGGGCTGAAGAATGCTGGAGCTACTTATCAACGGGCCGCGACCACAATATTACATGATATGATCCATAAGGAGGTTGAGGTGTACGTGGACGACATGATTGTCAAGTCCAAAGATAGAGAGGGCCACTACACCGCCTTGCACAAGTTTTTTCAAAGGATTAGAGAATTTCGGTTGCGGCTGAATCCTCAGAAATGTACATTCGGTGTTACAGCGGGAAAAATGCTGGGGTTTCTGATTACACAAAGAGGCATCGAAGTCGACCCTTCCAAAATCAAGGCCATCTTAGAAATGCCACCACCAAGGACTGAAAAGGAGGTGCGAGGCTTTCTGGGTAAAGTGTAATTCATAAGACGGTTTATCTCAAAATTAACCTTGACTTGTGAACCACTTTTTGGTCTCCTGAAGAAAGGCAAGAAGTTCTAATGGGATGACCGATGTCAAGCTGCGTTTCAACAGATTAAAGAATATCTACAGAACCCGTCCGTTTTATCACCACCAGAACCGGGGAAACCGTTGATATTGTACCTTTCAGTGACTGAGACCACCATGGGCTGCATGCTCGCACAAGAATCTGAAGACAAAGTGGAGAGAGCCATCTACTATCTGAGCAAGAAAATGCTAAAATATGAGACTCGCTACACACCATTGGAAAAGGCTTGCTTGGCTTTGGTATGGGCTACCAGGAAGCTGCGACACTACCTGTTAGCTCACTCCGTAATGTTGGTTTCGCGACTCGATCCCATCAAATATCTTTTCGAGAAACCAGCACTTATGGGTAGGCTAGCTCGTTGGTTGCTGTTGCTCTCCGAATTTGATCTGAAGTATGTAACACGCAAGTCGGTCAAAGGAAGAGCAGTGGCAGAGGTCTTAGCCGATCATCCGGTAGTAGGGGGTGAAACAGTCGAATACTTATTCCCAGATGAAGCCATTTTGCACATCGACGATGAAACTTGGACGATGTACTTTGACGGAGCGTCAAATCAACACGGATATGGGATAGGGGTGTTGCTGATAGCACCCGATGATTCCCGTATCCCCCTAGCTTTCAAACTCCGATTCAAAGTCTCGAACAATGAAGCAGAATATGAGGCATGCATTGCTGGTTTGGAAGCAGCCCTAGAACTAGGGGCAAGACGGTTGGACGTCATCGGGGACTCGAACCTTGTTGTGTCTCAAGCAAAAGGAGACTGGAAAGTAAAAAAGGAAAAGATGATGATGTATCACCAGACCTTGGATTTGCTAATTCCTCGGTTTGAGAAGCTAAACTTTACTCATCTACTAAGAGAGAACAACAGGTTCGCAGATTCTTTAGCAACTCTATCTTCCATGATAGACATCCCATACGGAGTCCGGATGCGTCCAGTCATCATTGACCAGAAGTTTGCACCAGCCTACGAGTTGATTGCTGCTATAGATGAGGTTCAGGATAAAAATCCCTGGTATCATGACATTTGGAATTTCCTGGAGAAGGAAGCATACCCGCTAGGGGTAAATGCCAAGGATAAAAGGGCAATAAGAAGATTGGCCGTTCAGTTCATCATCTGTGGGGGTAAGCTGTATAGAAGAGGTCATCTGGGAATGCATAAGCTGTGTGTTGATGCCGAAGAGTCGAAGAGTCTAATGGAAGCCATCCACGGAGGAGAATGTGGAGCACATATGAACGGGGTAATGTTAGCACGGAAGATCCTTAGGCAGGGTTATTACTGGTCCACCATGGAGGAGGATTGTATCGGTTTTGTCCGGCGATGCCACAAGTGTCAAATTCATGCAAATCGCATGAACATCCCGCCGTCGAAACTGTACAACATGACTTCACCATGGCCATTTTCAGTCTGGGGAATTGATGTGATCGGGGCTGTCACTCTGAAGGGGTCAAATGGGCATGAGTTCATCCTGGTCGCGATAGATTATTTCACGAAGTGGGTCGATGCCCAATCTTATGCGGTGTTGAAGGCTTCACATGTTGCGAAGTTTATCAGAAACAACATCATCTGTCGCTACGGGGTCCCAAACGAGATAATTTCAGATAACGGTTCCCACTTCAAGAAGGAAGTGATAGACTTGTTGGAAAAATACAACGTGGCTTTTCATAAGTCATCCACATACCGGCCGCAGACCAATGGAGCGGTTGAGGCTGCCAACAAGAATATCAAGCACATACTATAGAAGATGGTGGAAACCTATCGGGATTGGCCAGATAAGCTGCCGTTTGCCCTGTGGGGCTACCGGACTTCAATCAGAACTTCTATTGGGGCAACTCCGTATTCGTTGGTTTACGGGATGGAGGCCGTTCTACCCATCGAGATTGAGGTTCCATCATTGCGAGTATTGGCTGAGTGTCAAATAGCCGAGGCAGATTGGCAGCAGAGCAGATTTGAGGAACTCATGCTCTTTGATGAGAGAAGACTGAAAGCACTGTACCACGTTCAAGGCTATCAACGCAGAATTGCCCGGGCTTTCAACAAGAAAGTTAATTCCAGGAATCTAAAGGAAGGAGATTTGGTACTTAAAGACAACCGGGCTCCCATCCATGACCCTAGGGGCAAGTTTAGACCTAATTGGACTGGTCCCTACATCATTAAGTCTATCTGGTCTGGTGGAGCTGTGGTTCTGATGGATCTGGATGGCTTAGAGTTTTCACAGCCGATCAACATGGACAAGTTGAAGAAATATTACCCTTGAGAGGCTCGCTAGGCCGAAAACCCGAAAGGGCGACCTAGGCAAAACTCAGAGCACAAAAAATTTGAAATTATAAAAACTGAGCTCGCAAGGTTGAAAACCCGCAAAGGGCGGCCTTGGCAAAAGTTAGAGCGCAAAAGGAGAGTGAAAATACCCGAGCGAACCTAAGCCTGAACTACGTAAGGCTTGATTCCCATCTTTGGGATACGTAGGCAACTTCATCCTGAAGTTCAGCTATAAACATTTTCCCCGATCAACTTTGTCCATTTGATCATCTCAGTCATCCTTGTCCATCAGCATTCATCGTGATCTCCGGTGCAGTGCTTCTCAGACTAAGGGCAACTTTCCGTTGCTGTGTAGTGCCGTGATATCATGCAGACTAGGGGCAACTTTCCAGTTGCTGGAATCCGGGGTTGTGCATCTCAGTGACAGATCTCAGGCGTGTCCAGTTCTGATCCATATCGAAAATAGCTTTGAAAAGTTTTAATAAAAGTTGACTTTGTTCAAACTAATCTTTTTACAACTAAGACCATTTTTGGACCAAAGCGGAAAATTTTCAGTACCCACAACCTTCAATTTCATTGATTTCAAAACAGAGTTCTCCTGCTCTTGCATACAAATCGAAGTTGCTTTTTTATTACATCCATGAAGAAAACTTGAAAGTACTAGTGAAAGCAATAAATCCGGGGCACGGATAAGTCAGGTGTCCCTACGCCCCCTCCCAGAGCTAGTAGAAGCCTCTGATGCCAAGCTGGGCCCAGTCCGTGCCTCCTCATTGAGCCAGTCCCAGCACTCGTCAGACAAAGCACAACTGAAAATGGGAGCGGGGGCTAGGAGCTCTCGAGTTCTCCATGCCGTGGCATAACGGGCAAGCTGAGCGCCTCGGACCGGGAATGCAGCCGGGTATTCTATCCCCTCCGGTGGGCAAGTCTGATCATGGCCAAACTGGCGCTGGAACTGGAACGGGAAGTAAAACACGCAGTGGGTCAAACCAATCAACTGGATCCTGACTAGCCAGGACATGCTATAGCTCATCGCCGGGAGATTGAGCCAAGGACAGCGCCAAGCAATGCGATCTGCAGACAAATTGCACATCCAGTCGAACCACCACCCCTCATCATGGGCGTCGACTAAGCGTTGACGAAAGAAGTAGCCACGAGCTAAATAAGCTGGGCAGGAGTCCACAACCTGCAATTTATCCATCAACCATACCTGGGGGAGGGATGAAAAATGAGAGAATAAAGAATAGAGAGATGTACGGTGAGAGAAAAGCGAGAAAAGGGTTTTGTGAGAAAAACCGAGCCTGAGGGCCGAGTGATGCGAGCATACATATATGTGAGATTGGGTGGGAAACATTACCTGCAGCAGTAGTGGACTCTCTACAAATCTGGTTGTCTCCCGGCGATAGAAAGCATCCAAGCCCATCAGCGTCTCGGCCAATGTCATGGCGATACAGCTCTTTCCTTCTTTCAAGCCTTGAGCAACTTCAATTAGACGAATGCTAGATCCGCCAAAGCCTGGAGTGAGCAAAAAGTGAGATAACATACACAAGCAAAGGGCGTGTTGCCGAAAACTTTGCCAATAATGATTGCCGCGGTCACCAGCATCAGAAAAGCGATGGATCAAGCCGAGAATATCCAGCTCTCCGTTGCAGATCAGAGACCGAGCATCGTGCATGGTGAGTCCACACATTTCCCCTAAAGCTTGGGCATGGCCAAAGCGAAATTGAGGCAAAATTTCTTCACAGCGTTCAGATTCCATCAGAATTTGAAAATCTTCGAAAGTTGGACATACCTCTTGCCCGCCGAAGTTGAAAACATGCGTCACTGGGTTCCAAAACCTAGCCGTGGCATGGAGGAAGGGGAAGTGCAGCGGAGTGCGGTTCAGCGTGAATAGTGCATTCAAGCCGAAACCCCGGAAATTCAATTTTTCCGAGCCATCTAAAGAAGACATCCAAACTGTGAGATTTTCGGCAAGGAAGGCCTCCATTTTGGTGAAAGACTAAGTTGAAATGAATCAACCACGAGTTTGAGGCTTTTAAAGAGGATAAGACACTATTCAGGGACACGTGTCAAAAATTTGGTGGTTGCAGAGCTAAGTGGCCGGCTGGCCATCTTTTCTAGCAAGCCGGCTACCTTTCTCCCCTCAGTTGTAAAGAACTGGCCAGCCGACTCCCAAAGGTGGCCGGCCATGCTCCAATGTGTGCCATTAGCCTTGTTTTACCCTCCGGAAGGAAGTCCCAAGCATTTCCGCGCATCGGGAGTGTCGAAGGCCTCAATTTCCCTCAGTTTCGGGTGCGTTCCATCGCCCAGATCGTCCGAAATACACTTTGTTTATTGAGTTGTTGTTTAGTCTTGCTTATCGAGTTGTTGTTTTGCTTATCGAGTTGTTGCTTTGTTAGTCGAGCTGTGTTGTTTATCGAGTTTTGTTTATCGAGTTGTCAAAGTTTTGTGTATTTGAGTTGTTGTTTTGTTTTGCTTATCGAGTTGTAAACTTGCTAAGGTTTTGTTGCTTCTTAGTAAGATAAGTTGTTTAATTTGTTGTGTCGGTTCACTACCTGACCTGGTAAATACACAGTGCACATTTCCATCTCATTTTTGTGCAAAATGATGCGATATGATGCTGAGAGCATAAAATACAACACTTTTTCAAAAACTGTTTCATTCCATCATTACAACATTTTGCAAACAGAGGTACAAGTTTTACAGAAAATAAAACTGCCTAATAATATACAATGTGCTACAACTACTAGCAAAAAGGTAAATAAAACAGGGGACTGCAGCATCAATGCTCTCGGGAGCGGGAATAAGAGGCCCTCTTCATCCTCTTCTGTGAAGCAGCCTCTGCACCACCACCATCATCCAAGTCGGAGCTACCATCCTCGGGATCCCCCTCAGCCTCGCCTCCACTCCCCGAATCGAGATCGGAACTACCCTCTCTATCAGCAGATGTCTCCGACTGACGATCTGCAGCCTCCTCCTCCTTATCCTCACCGGGCTCCTCCTCTACAATGTGTGCCCTGCGTCTGCGAGACGACCCCCCCTCCCCGAGCTCCTCGAAAAGGCCCGGATGGCCCAGCTCCTCGAAAAGGCCTGGATGGCCCAGCTCCTCGAGAAGGCCTGGATGGCCCGGCTCCTCGAAAAGGCCCAGATGGTCCACCTCTCCAAGAAGGCCCAGGTGGCCCGGCCTGCGGCTGAGCATATACCGGAGGCATCTGAAAATAAAGAGTTCAAATTGAATACATCAGCTCAAACATGTACATCAGATGCAGATACAAGAAAACTACATAAAGTAGGTACATGTAAACACAGTGTGCAAGTGGGGTGTGTGTCAGATGTGCTTTACACAAGCAGCCTATCAGTACAGTAGAATGATCAAAATCAGCATATCATCAGAAGTACGGTAAATGCCAGAAAACTAAAGGGTACCTGGAAGCCCATAATAGACAACTGTGCCTCTCTCTGCAGGACCATCCCCTCAAGTGAGGCTACCATCTCGAGCACCTGATCCATATACTCAACGGGGGGCTGCAGATGCAAAGGCAAGGGTATCAGTGAAAGAATGAACGTCCAAGTATCTGAGCAATGAATCAAAGCTGTAAAACATACCGGTGGTGAGTCGGGGTCTCTGACATATCGGTGGCTAGGCATCGGAGGCTCTATCGGGATCGGAATCGGAGAAGTAGTCCCATACTGCCACCCCATCAACTCGGTCGGCATGTCCGGCCATCCAGGATGATGATAAGACGGAGGAACCGGGGGACAAATCCACCCCCACCTCTAGATGTACCAGCCCTGCTGGTGGAGGGGGGCGTCTGCAGCCCGAGCCTGGGCCTGGCTCGAAGATGGCATGCCAGCAGGCCTCATCGTCGGAGTGCGAACTCCCGTCAACGGAGGCATCAAGTATATGTGACGGTAAGTGGCATAATCTCCCTCCTCAAGATGCAGTAAGACGTCAGTACCCAGCATAGCACTAGTAACATCCCGGGAGTAGAGCCTGTCAGCAATCCGCATATCAACTGGGGGTGCTGAGGGAGGGTCCTGAGAGGTATAGCCCCACACCTGACGCAAAAAGCGCTCCCCCAGAAACCAGGCCCTACCAACTGGCCCCTCGAATAGGATCCTGTACTGGGAAGCACCCTGTCCTCCGGCAAATTGGAATCGGAGACCTTCACCTAAGGGCGCCCAAGGCTGCCATGTGATCTGCAGATAACTGATGCATAAACCAATCAGAAATTGGAAATGTACAAGACAAATCAAAGATGAAAACGGAAAGGACTGAGAGTTCTGAAATACCTCCGTCGACCGCACCGTGTCGAAGTACTGCCGTAGATAAAGGAGAGACTCCCGGGGTCTCGGCCGGTGCTGGCCCTCAAATACAAGTGAGTACGGGGTCACGAGGGGCCCCTCTACCACCAACTCCGGGGCTAATGTTGGGAAGTACACATAGACCCATAGCTGTGGAAAACAGTGCAGAATGTAAATGCAGAGTGCTGAGGGCAAAATACAGAGTGTAGAGTGCGCCGTGTGTGCAAAATACAAGTAATGAGGAGCAGAAATGTAAATCGAAAGGGCAGAAAGTACCTCCCAGGCTCTCCAATAGCCGCCAAGTAAGTCCCTCCGTCCGCGGGAGGTCGCACTCATGTAGCAGTAAAGAGTGTCCAAGCCGGCGCCACCCCAATCATACCGTCTGACCTGTGATAGGTCCACCAGAGCGCTCAACAGATACAGTCCAACCATGTTCCCTCTATCGGCGAACAAAGTAGTCCCGAAAAGGAACATCAGAAAACCACGGGCATACTGCTCTGCCTCCTCAGGAGTCCCGGGCTCCATCTCCACCCTCCGAAAATGGGAAGAGAACCAGGTATATCGGACTCTGCCCGAAGATCTATCAACAGGCTGGCGAGCCCCCAGTAAATGTATCCAAGCGGCCTCCCACTGGCCCATGTCTCCGTCGTAAGGGATGGGCCAACCTCCCACATCAAGACCAGTTAGTACGGCAAAGTCGAGCGGGGTCATAGTCAAGTCCCCCGTGGCAGAAAAATGGAAGGAGTTGGTGGTGTCCCACCATCTCTCCACCAAGGCGGCCATCAACGTCCTCCTGGCAGGACAACGAGATAGCCCAGAGTAGAAGGCCCCGAACCCTGCCAAGTCGACCAAATCCCGGACAGCCTCCGGAAGCTCGGCATACCAATCCTGCGCCGTGGTAGAGCCGTATCCCCGCACAGTGCGAGAGCTCACCTGTATTCAGAATGGATACGTGTTTCAGCATTTTAGAATGAAATGAATGAGCTGCGTGCAAATGAAACGAATAAGCTGCGGGCAAACAAAATGTATGAGCTGTGTGCAAAGTCAAAATCAGAAACAAAATCTGGGCTGTGTGTTCAGAAAATCATTATTTGGGCTGTGTGTTCAGAGAATCAGTATTTGGGCTGTGTGTTCAACTCCCAATCAGTGTGTGCTGCGTGTTCACCTTCAATTTGGGCTGTGTGTTTAGAGAATTAGTATTTGGGTTGCGTGTTCAACTCCCAATCAGTGTGTGCTGCGTGTTCACCTTCAATTTGGGCTGTGTGTTCAGAAAATCAGTGTTTGGGCTGTGTGTTCAACTCTCAATCAGTGTGTGCTGCGTGTTCACCTTCAATTTGGGCTGTGTGTTCAGAAAATCAGTGTTCGGGCTGCGTGTTCAACTTTCAATCAGTGTGTGCTGCGTGTTCACCTTCAGTTTGGGCTGCGTGTTCAACTCTCAATCAGCGTGTGCCGTGTGTTCACCTCAACAACGAGCTGTGTGTTCGACATCAAAGTGTGGGCTGTGTGTTCATCTCAAATGTTTGGGCTACGTGTTCAAATCTCAATCAGTGTGTGCCGTGTGTTCACCTCAACAACGAGCTGTGTGTTCGACATCAAAGTATGGGCTGTGTGTTCATCTCAAAAGTTTGGGCTGTGTGTTCAAATCTCAATCAGTGTGTGCTGCGTGTTCACCTTCAGTTTGGGCTGCGTGTTCAAATCTCAATCAGTGTGTGCCGTGAGTTTACCTCAACAATGAACTGTGTGTTCGACATCAAAGAATGGGCTGTGTGTTCATTTCAGAATTCAAGTATTGGGCCGGGTGTTCAATTCTCTATCGGTGTGTGCCGTGCGTCCACAATCAAATTATGGGCCGAGTGTTCAGAAATTCAAGTGATTGAACTGTGTGTTCAGAATGCAAAAAGGATGCTGTGTCATAAACTAAACATTCTAAGTAAGCTGTGGACCCAAAATGAGCAGACAAACATGGCAAAGGCATAGAATGCATGAAAAATGCAGAATATGTTACAGAAAAGGTAAAAATGAAGTAAATACCTCTCGTGCCTCATATGAAAGGTGATACTCTGGCTCCCGCAGAAGCAGATCCCCGGACGCTCGCTCATCAAAGTCTGTGAAGTGATGGAAAACAGCTCGTGGAAGAACGTATGCCGGCGGGGCGTACCTCTCGGGAATGAAGGGTCGAAGCCCCGGAGGCAGGGCCATAATGTCAGGATCATCCCCAGCACCCGGAGGACCCCCACCGTGGGGAAAATGGACGGCCATTTCAGAAAATCTGCAAAAGAAGCAAAAAATGAGCAAAAATGAGCCAAAATTGGAAAAAGTCAACTCTCGGGAAATGAAAAAGTCAACAAAAGTCAACTCCCGAGAAAATCTTCCAAATGTTGAGGCAAACTCACCTCAAGTAGCGAAAATGAGAAAAGAACCCCGAAATCAAAATTTAATCGGTTCAAAGTGCTTAAAACTGAAAGATTTCACGGAAACAACTTGCGTGGGACGTTGGAAAACGCGTATAGAGCACAGATCTGAGAGAGAAAATGGTTTGGAGAGCTAGAGGAGATGATTTCGGAGCTAAGGTTATGAGCTCAAAGTGTTTGGGTGAGTGGATTTAAAGAAAAGAAGGTGAAAAAACCAAAATGCCCGCGGATTTGGGCAAGTGGCCGGCCGGCCACCTTTTCAGGCTGGCCGGCCATCTCCTTTTCAAAACCTAGCCGACGGCCTCCCTTGGGAAAGAAAACTGGCCGGTGGTGATCCCTAGGTGGGTCCCAAGCTCTCTGCAAATTTTGGGAAGGATTGGAGTTCCCAGGACCTGAAAAAGTACAAAAGAAGTGCACTTCCTATCGCGAAATCGCTCCGCCAGAACTTCAGTTTCAACTCCTGATGCGTATCTCATCATTACTCATCAAAAGTGAGATGTATCCTTTTTGAACATGTTGTGATCTCTCCGGGATGTAAACCGGAGGCCGCGGTCGAGTCGCCCTCACCGAAACGCGCATTTCTCTGCCCGATGTTTCGTGACAAACATGCATTCTAGTTCGCGCTTATTCTACATTGTTGTGCACATAACTTGCATTCTCATGAACATACTTGCATTGTTATGCACGTTTTCGTGATATTACCATGCCTCTGTGCTTAAGCTTGCGTTGTCACGCACGCTCCTTTCTCGCATTGCGATCCACTCACCCACCGACACCACGTTTGTCGAACTTTCGATATCACATTGAATATATGTTGCTAAACATGTTGTGCTTGTTGAGTTTCTCTCTTTCGCAGGCACGATATTGTATGTACGGTTCATTTGAAGCTGATGCGACCAGACGAATCGCGCAGGTATCGTATCTTCTCCGTGTAAGACGTGGCGAGAGTTGAATAATTCTCCGCATTCTTAACTGCATGAAATGTAGTTGTTGCTTTGCATTCTTGCTTAAAACTGTTGCATCTATTTGCGAATACTTGCTTCATTACAGCTTGCTGCATTTGCATGATCTTTAAGTTACATCTGGCCCTGTGCATATCGCTTTAGATTTTGCCCCTTGCCTGCGGGCGCGCCTGCGGGCATATCTCTGTTTATCTTGTATGATTGTCTAAGTCTTCGGCCTTGTCAAAAATGGGTCGTCTCTGGGCTTTGACATTCACTCCTGTCATTTCTTGACTTCCGAGTTCTGTCAAAGAGGGGCAACTGTAGACACCCCATTTTTGACCGACCTTAAGACTCAGACGTCACTGATTGAGCGCTTGGTGATGTTGCATATTGTGCTCGTCCAGAGGTTTCAAAGTCTCGGCTGCGGGCCTTGCCTCCGGACTTCCGGACTCTTTCTGTGCTTTGCCTCGGTTTGCGAACCAGGCTCTGTTTTCTCTGTTTTCTCTTCCTGAGGGGAGGGAGAGGTCTCGTAGATCATCTCTCAGTGGCCGTAGGCTACGTTTCGTGGTCACAGGCCATTTTTCCCATTTCGGAGCCCGGTTCTCGGTTTTCGGAGTCGTTGGCCGTGTGCCTCGGTTCGGGACCGCTTAACCGCCTCTGTTTGCTCCGGTTTTTGGCACATATCTTATTTACTCCCTTTTGAGGGACACTGTGGTCCGAGAGATCAACTTCGTGGTCGAACACCACTCCCGGTGCCTAACAGTCAATTTTCGGGGCCTCGGACTGCGCGTTTCGGCCCCCGAACCTTCATTTTACATCGGTTTGTGTTCATTTTTTGCAGGGACCTCTGTTTCATCACCAGGAAGGTCATAGAAGGGTGGGAGGCTAGTAATTGTTTCAGCAACCAGTTATATTCCTTCATCGCCCTCCGACGCCCGTTTTTCTCACTCGAAAGCCAATGTTGACCACCCTAAGTCCACTTTTTCCAGCTCCAAACCACATATTTGTGTTGTACACACATGGGAGGCCACAAATATCATATGGTCGGCTAGTAATTGTGATTGACCCTTTTGAACCCCTCCTAAAAGTGGCCTATTCTCTCTCCTGGTTCACTGTTGCCAATTTTTGACCACAGGGTTGTGTTGAGAACACCTAGGAGGCCACCAATTTGTGGTGGTCGGCTAGTAATTACACTTGGCCCTTTTGACCCCTAGCCGGCCGGCCATGGGGAGAGCCCGCCGGCCACCTGCAAATCCAATACCTGGCCGGCCAGAATCCTTGCTGCAGGTACAGTCCAAATATACACTTTTTCCCCCCCCAGATTTTGTATCCGGGAGGCCAAAATTTTGGGGGGAAACTTGAATGTTTTCCCCCCCATTTTTCCCCCTCTTTCTCCCTCTCCTTTTGCCTATAAAACCAGCCTCCCAGCTCTGGTTTAGGGGTTAGAAAAATCCCCTTTGAGCCTCATATATTGTAGCTATCTCTCTCTACACTCCAACCCTCAAAACCTCTCAAATCCTATACCCCTTTCTACACCACCACATAGCACCACCTCTCCACCATCCTTTCCACCACTTGGAGCTGGTTTTCTAGAGGTTAAAGGCACCCAAACTTGGTCCAAAGGTTGCTAAAGGCTTGGTCTACAAGGGTAAGTTCTATTTCCCTCTTTTTGGTCCATATTTTGCATGCTTTCTAAGCCATACATGCTTGCATATTTGGACTCCGACCCTAACTGAAAATAGCATTTTTTTGAGCTCTTTTTCATGTTTGTTTAAGGGTATTTCTCTGTTAGAGGCCTCCTCTTTGCACTTGCTTCTTTACCTCTCTTGTATGCCTATTTCTTGTGTAGTATTTTTGGCCTATATGTAAACTGTTTTGAGGCATGTTGTAAACTGTAAAGTAGCTTATTTTGAGCCCTTATTCAACATTGTTGAAGGGATCATCACTGTTTGGGGCCTCCTTTTGTTACTTGTCTTTGTATCCCTCTTTTGGCCCCATTTTTGCATGATTTGTTAGCCTCTTGTGCTTCTGTTTTTGGACTTTGGTCCGAACTGTAAATGGCCTTATTTTGACCCCCTATTCATGTTTCATTAAGGGTCTTTGGCTGTTTGAGGCACTCTTTGTATACTTTGTGTTTAAACCTCTTTTTGGCCTTATTTTGCATAGCATTTTAGGCCTACTTGTACACTGTTTTGGGTCTGGTCCTTAACTGTAAAATGCCATATTTTGGGCCCGTCTTCAACATTGTTGAAGGGACCTTCTGTGTTTGAGGCCAGAAACCATCACTTGCTTCTTTGTCCCTCTTTTGGCCCACTTTTTGCATGAGAGTTTTGCCATACTTGTGTCTGTTTTTGTGGCTTGTTGTAAACTTTAAAATACCATATTTTGGGCCCCTCTTCAACATTGTAGAAGGGCCCTTCTCTTTTTAATGCCAGCAGCCTTCACTTGCTTCATTATCTTGCTTTCGGGGCCATCTTTGCATGCTAGTTTAGCCCCATTTGCGCTCGCTGTTTGGCCTTGCTTAGAACTATAAATATGCTTATTTTTGGGCTGCCTTGCTTCTGTCTTCACACTTCATGTTCAAATAATGCATGTATTGCATAGCTATAGGTCATTTCATATGCCTAATTTCGTGTTTCGGGACTCATTTCATGCATCGGGTGTCATTTTGCCATCTTTTGGGGCTGTTTTTCATCACTTATTGCCTCTGAAACTTGCATGCTAGCATGCCATATTCCATGTTTTGCCATGTCTTGTTAGAGTGACATTTCGTGCCTTAGGATCGGTCCTCGGTTTGCGTGCATGTGTGCACGCATCTCGAGTGTCTCATTTTCATCTAATGGCCTCCTATGTGAGTGTGGCTGAGGTCCACTCGTGTTGGTGTAAGTCCATTATGCATTGTGTATGCCATTTCATTCCATAGCATTGTGTATGCTAGGCTGTATGTTAGCGCATTGTGTATACCATATTATCTCGTGCATCGTGTATGCCATTCCATAGCATTGTGTATGTTAGGTTGTATCTTAGTCGCATTTCATGCATGTCATGCATATTGCATTGTGTTTGGGATAGGAGTTAGCCCGAGCACGGGAAACGAGGTACGTTTCGTACTCCGAGTGACGGAACATGTCTCAATTCCCCAGTCACCGACACTCCGAATTGTCCATGATGGAGTTAGGTCTTAGTTGTATTTTCATGTGTATTCATTCCATATTGAGTTGTGCAATTCGACTCCTCGGCCATCATGCATCGAGATGCGTGATTGGTGGCACGAGGATCGAGACATGCATACATATGTGAAAATACATTGCTATGCCCCTTTCCTGTTCTCTGTTGCAGCAAATCAAGAATTAGCAGTCTTCCGGGGCTTGGCGCGCATTCCAAGAACAATTGCAAACAGAGGCTAATCGGGGCATCGCAGTGGATTTTCGCGCAAGGCAACTCGAAACATGCATCATCCATCATCCGGAGCAGAGTCGAGGCAGTCCCCAGCCTGCATACTAGTTTACTGCTTTCTTAGTTAATTTGTTAATTAATTAGGATTTTTTGTATTTATTCGGGACTGTATTATTTATTCATTCGGGACTGTATATTATTTATTCGGACCCTCTGTGCAAGGGCATAATTGTAATAAGTGTGCGTGTGTGTGATGTATGTCTTCCAACCCCACGTCTTTCTTCCCTTTTATTTACCTGCTTATGATGGTTAGATTAGGGCATGTTTCAATTAGCATACAGTATGATAGCATGTGGCATTCATTCATCTGTTTTGCATGCACCGGGCTCGGCGCATCATACTAACTGCATCTGTATTTCAATTCCAAATTGAATACTTGTTAACTGTTGCATCTCATATGCCATGTTTAGAATAGCCGAGCCTGCTATAGTTGCATTTTTGCATGTGTTGCATTAGGCATTTCTGTATAATTAGGATCATGCATGATTTCTAATCAGCTTCTGTTTTGGCTTGGAGTACTCGGTAAGTTTTTATGCTTTAGCATCCTTGCATGCGTGTGAGTGACTGCCATGATAGCATGCTTACCATGAGGCTATATGCTTATGTGATATACCTGTTTGAATGCCTGTGGGTGAAGGTTGGGTTATCTGAATTGGAACAATTCATTGACTGTGAGTTTTAAGCCCACTAGATAGTGGCAAAACCATGTTTTCTAAGCCCACCTGAGGGTGGCAAAATCTGCATTTTAAGCCTACTTGCGAGTAGCAAACCATCTTTCAAAAACAAACATGAAATGTTTTGTTCCAATTCAGGCGACCCAGTCTATACTTGTATGCTGTGCGCATCACATAGTAAATCTAGGCTAATAACCGGAATAAGAACGCATAATGTTTTCAAAACTAGATATCATGGTTAGTAGAGGCCGATCTTTGATCGGGCGAGCGGGGGTGCTCACGAAGTGACCTTCCCCAATCGTACCCAAGTTCCTGAACCGAGGCAACTTTGGTGATGACGAACACGTGGCCTTAGGCAACGAGTCAGGGTTTCCTAAATTTCCCAAAATAAAACATTTAGGTGGCGACTCTGTATCTGGCAAAGTAGTCCATGTTTGGTACTTCTTTCTAAAAATCTGTTTTCTCAAAACGATTTGCCGGATTTGGACTCTTTGGTTCAGATTACGAACCGTGACAACGAACTGAGTCCGAGCTGTAGCGAGGTCCCCCGCGGCCCTATTACAGTAGGACATCAAAAAGGGTCATAAAAATAGTTTAGCTGATGGCTATATGGTGCTTTCTCTATGTTTTGGTGGGTGGTTGGTAGCTAGTGGGAGCATTATTTTATTTGTTGTGTACAGTCATTATTTTGAGATAAGATTCTTGTCTCTTTTGTTGTATTTTAAATTTGGGTAAATTATGCAAATGTCCCTATAGTTTACACAGTGTGTCAATTTGGTCCCCATTATTTCAATTTACTAGATTTTATCCCTTAATTTAACAGATTGTGTCATTTTAGTTCAATAAATAACAGTTGTTAAGTTTGGTGGACGGAAAGTCTACACAATGTGTCAATTTGGTCCTTGTAGTTTACACAACGTGTCAATTTGGTCCCTCTTGTTTTAATTTGCTCGATTTTGACAGGGACCAAATTGACACGTTATGTAAACTACAAGGACCAAATTGACACATAGTTTGACTTTCCATCCACCAAACTTAACGACCATTATTTATTGGATTAAAAATGACACAATCTATTAAATTAAGGGGCAAAATCGAGCAAATTGAAATAACATGGCCCAAATTGACACATCATGTAAACTACTAGGACTATTTGTATAATTTACCCTTTAAATTTTTAAATTTTTGTAGAATATGCATAAATTTGTTTGACGAATTAATTCTAAACATTATTTTTGGAAAAATTATTGAAACACTTCTTATTTTATTCAAATATGCAAATTACAATTTTGAAAATTAAAATTAATGATTTTGCAACATGTGTTGGTCTCCTTAGGGTGAATAACTAAACTAAAATTGGATTTAAAGTATAGATACTAAATTTTAAAACTAAAACAATGAGAGGTAAAGCAAAATTTGAGTCAAATTATAAGAGTTAAAAGTGTAATTTACCCTATTAAAATATTATAAAAGTCTATTTTCTAATTTTTTGAAAACATATGAGATCATATTAACTAGTGTTATTATACACGTAAAAATACTTCAACTATGTTTGATTATAATAAAATATAGCATGAGATAAACAGAAGAAAAAAAAAACTATTGAATGAAGTGTCGTGGCTAATCTCATAATGCGTAACAAA
The DNA here is from genome assembly GCA_036172215.1 of Camellia granthamiana. NCBI lineage: Eukaryota > Viridiplantae > Streptophyta > Magnoliopsida > Ericales > Theaceae > Camellia > Camellia granthamiana. Next base: position 114,118,347 of record CM069905.1, read on the forward strand.
CAGGGCCTTATAACCATGGAAATATAAGCCACAAGGTTAGAAGCCACATATATGCTATGGAATATGGGAATATGGGAAGATACAATGTTCACATTTTGTTGAAAAGAAACATATACATACTTTTTGTTATAAGAAACAAACTTCAATCTATTATAAGGTAGACAATCTCACACTAGATTTCAAACATCAATCTTAGTTCTATCCACATATTTAGCATTACTACATATGTAGTGACTCCTCATTTGCTTGATGAGAAGATGACTTTTTTAATATTTTGGACTAATTTAAATATCAGATATTATAGTAACATTAAGTGATGGTATCACTATCTAATGAATAATCTCACTGGAACACAATATGACTGGGTTAATAAGAGATAAGACTTGTCCACCTAATTTTATTTGTGATTTTTTATTGATCGATGACATTATATAGAACGGTGACATTATTACTTATATTTATTCAAGTAGACCTGGTCCTTAGTGCGAAAAAATCCAATTAATGCAAATCAATTATCAACCAACACAGGTAGCATCAGTTATAGGCGACTTCAACATGAGCATTGTTAACAAGTGCCCTTGCCGTAGTATAAGAAAATGACAAAAAGAAGAAGAAAAGAATGTGAGACATTTTTTTGTTAACTTCGAAACACTTTTCACTAAAATCATACGCTTTCTAAAGCTTTCTTCTATTTTTAGTACATTTTTCACTCTAACCTTGATATTAAACAATATTCCAATAACACTAGTTGATATGCGTTGTAAAACATTATGACCCAATTTCAACTAGTTGGAATTTTGCGAATCAATTATTTCAAAGAAGAAGAAGAAGAACAGAAAAAGAAAAGCTAGAATGAGCACAGATCTTATACAATGAGTTGTTAGCCCTAACAACTCTCAATAATGTTGTGACGCCCTAAAAATTGGGAATATCAGATAATATATTAACAAATAAATAAAGGGTATAAGGTTACAAGAGTAGGAAACGTTACTAATGAGTCCTTTGGTAAATAACCAAACAAGATCCTAGGAAGGTCGGAGGAGTTAATGTAGCCTCCCTTATAAGTCCAACCACCTTATATAGCAAAGCTACCTTTTTGACAGATCTTGACAAGGTATTTACACAAGGCCTACATGAGTTGATAGAGTATAAGGATATAGGTTACAATTGATATATATGATAATTACAAAATCATGTCTTAAATACAATAAATGATTAATCACTTACAATCTCAAAACATGTTTACAAAACTAGTTCCTAACTCTTATAGGATAGCCATGCGTCTTCAAATACTTCAGCTTTGCCTTTGACCGATCTAATAGTCTTCAATACCTAGCATGAAACGCCATAAGCTTTGAATGCCCAATAAACGCACACACACCCCGTCCATTTTTTCTAATCCAATATACCATCATAATTATAACAAGCAAGTAATGAAGCATGATAATCATTCAATAATAAAGAATTACAAGGTTAGATGTTAGTAATCTAGAAATCCCCCAAAGAGATTTCATCCTCCCAACCGCAAAAATTGGATATCGAACTATTTGGAACTCCCTCCTTTGTTGCTTTGCAAACCTTATGTTACGTCCCCATCCCACCCCAAACACGATAACAGCCATGACATGACAGTAGTGCCTGACTACCAAAGGCCTAGCAAAACAGAACGAGGTTGGACTAAATACATTGGGGCTTTAGCGAAAAAATTAACTAAAGCCCATTAATTACTGGGAGTCCATCCAGAGCAATGGTTAGATCACATGAACATACAAGCAACTTTATTTATTTATCTTCAGCTATTACAACTCAAAGTCTAAAAGGGAAAAACAACATTTACAAATGTACAACTGACAAATAAGTAAAGATCTAACATAAGATCCTCATCCAAAAGCCCGTGCTACCAAAAGTAGAAAAACAAAATAAAAAGACTTCTAGCTTGACTTCTTATCCACAACAAGATCCTCGACATCACTTACATACATATAAAGGAAAAGGGTGAGCCAAATCCCAGTGAATAGCAATACAGTAAAGTGGTTAATGAATAAACACCAGGAAAAGTTTTCTTAAAACCAAATACAAGCTCATTTCGAACATAGGATAATTTTCATATGTTAACAAAACATAACTTGCATGCATTTACATAGCGATGGACATTCCCGTAACTTGGTAAGTGATCCACAACAGGTGGCAGAGAGCTCAATTAGTACAGGAGTTATTGGCATGATTCCCAATAACTAGCAGAATTCAAGATGTCATCGCATTACTAGATACAAAAGTGCATGGTGTTCATTCATAACAAAACAATGATATAGTCTCTTAAACATATCATATGTTTACATTTTGAATCATAGCTTTAAGAACACAACTTTACTATACTACTACTCACACATGGCTCTTTGTTCAAGGCTAAACTCTTCAAGGCTTGACCTACAAAACAAGAACGAGACATTGAACTTCCTAAGCACAAACAAGATTAATTGGTTTCTATTTTTTGCTATTCTTCTAACTTCTTTTAGGTTAGTTTCTAAATGCATTCGATCTTTATTAAGGTTCAAAACATGTATACGGGTATTTAGAGGTCAACAGAAACAAAAAAAAAAATGAAATAGGTAACTGCCCTACAAACTGCACGTGCGGTGGTACAGGGCCACACGTGTAGAACCCTTACCACAGATACGGGGGCACGTGCAATTATTTCAAAATACAAAGATGTTGCTGGTTCTATTGGCTGCACATGCACGTGCGGAATTGGGTAAATTGTTGCTACCGAAAATATTTGTTTGGTTTAAGCTTTGTTATTTCATTTTCATGCCTAGGGTTCAGTCCAAATCACTAAAAAACATGTAATATTAATTGAAAACATGAGTTTTTGGTTGTTTCCTAGATCAAAACATCATTGAATTCTTACCTTGGAACGCTCCTAGATTGATTTTTGGTTGAATTCCTTGTAGTTCTTCTCTTTTTCCCCTTTTCCTTTTTTTCTCCTTCCCTTTTCTTCTCATTCCCAATTGTTCTCACCTCTCCAGCAAAAATTCTATTTGTTTGAATTAGAAACTAGAGGTTTTATTGTATATAGCTAGGGCAAGGGTTCAATCAGATTGCTTACTTAGGCTTACTTGGTCCAAGTTACACCTAGGTAATTAAGTTTATTCTTAATTCTTATTAAGATTCCCTAATTATATTTAATTAATACTAATCCTACTTAGTCATACAACACATAGCATGAAAAGATTAGATTCATTAGACTAAGGTCTTTAAGCTTTTTACTTAAGGTTTAGGCATAACCTATGGTTTTCAATCAAGCTCTAAACTACCTCCTGATTCCTAACACAAAGAAAATAATTCTAAGATATAACAAACAAGTTCCAAACTTTTTTTTTTTTTTTTTTTTTTTCTATGTTCCTCCTTCTTGTCTTCTAATACTTCAAGTCTCTTATCACATAAACATATGACATATGACATAAATGCATGAGTAATTTAATAGACATGATGCATGAAACGGTGTGGTTGTCACATCTTACCACGGATGCTTGCAACGGTTACATATTGCGCAACGCCATCGGTGGATCTCAAAAGGGATGGCGAAAAGAAAAATGTGTTAATCATCCTGAATCCAATCTTATCCTTCCAAAAAAGGTTTTATTCTCCTGAATGTCCCATCTGGACCCAACCTTATCTCACCAAATCAAATCATCGCAAAGAGTCCGAATACGTCCGTTCCATTCTCAGGTTTACGCGATAACTGCTTGCGCAAGACTTAACCTTTAATTAGGGAGCACATCCCATCAATCCATACATAACACATTATTATCTCTTCATTATTCAAATGATCGAAAACCTAATATCACCCCAATTAAGGTTTTCGTTGAGTTAGATGTCTTAAATTAAAGTTAGAACAACTTAACATGATAATAATATCCACATAAGTATAAGCATTATCAAATGAAGAAGATAAGGAATATAACCATAACACATGCAATCTCATTTCAAGGCATGATCATATAATTGTAAGCATATTCATGAAGACAAGAGCTTAGAATACCAATGCAAAACTAAATTTCCAGATTCAGTACCATTTACAGATTAAAATCAAAATGACCATTTCAAATTTTTTCCAAGCCTGGACTTCCTATTGTTCATAAAGAATTTTATCTAGTTTTTCAGAACATTTTTCGGAAATGGAATAGCGTTTCCAGATTTTTAGTTATTTAAGAAACACTACAGCATTGTCCAGATTCGTCGACCGTTACGAAAATCTGATTTTCTTTCAAACCGTTCACTCTTTTTCAATAAAACCAATTTTCCTTGAAAGATAACTCTTTAAGGAATTTTTTTACATAATACCTAAGTCCAGAATATTTTTCTACATTTTTCTAGATTTTTTGAAAATCAAGTTGTGAAATAGGTTTTTCATGCACAATACTCAAAATAAGAAAATTGGCGAGAAAAGAGGCCAACTAAGGAAAAAATTTCACTTCTTTTGTGATGAAAACATACAAAACAATGTATCAATAACTCATATTTTTAGAGTGATGGTATGTCTTTGGAAATAATGCAAGATATGAGAAGAAAAAGATAGTTTTGCATCTATTAAGAGAAAATATGAGTAGAAGAAGGATCAAAGCCCAATTCATCAACTTTGAACACATGAACACCATTACATGAAAATATGATTTTAAATTTCTAATAACATGTATTTGAAAAAGGAAATAGAAGGAGAGATGGTGATTTGGCTTATTTGTTGCCTAGTTGAAGAGTTTTCACAAAGGTTTTTCTCTTTGTCTCTCCTCTACCACCAAAGCTCACTCTCTCGCCCTCTCTTTCCTCTTAGCTGGATATGTAAGTGTGTGAGCATGTTTTTTGCTCAAAAGTGTAAACAGGATTGGTGTATTTATAGCAAAATTGGTGCAAAAGGTCTAAAGTTCCCATTGGTTGGAAATGGATTGGATATTTTGGATTTACTTAGAACTTAATGGAATAGTAAATGATTAGAGGCCTTAATTATGCAATTAATCATGATCTAGTTCGGCTTTGGTTAGGATTGAACTTAGGGTGGAAGCAAAGCTCCATGTTTTGGGGGGTACTAGCAAACTTTTTCTATGAATTCATGGATTATGTTTGAAAAGTTGTATTCATTTCTCTTCCCTAGGGTGGCTGGCCACGTGGGGGAGATTTGAGGGAATTATTTTATTTTTTTCTTGTGTACAATTGTTGGAAAGTTCAAAATATAGTGTATAAAATAGGTTTAAAGGTACAAGTATATATATGTATGTATTACTACTATTTTGGGGTCAATTAGTGATATAATAAAAATGTGAGCGCTTTGGGTTTAATTTATGAATTAGAACATGTATTTTAGTGTAGAATTAAACTAAATTAGGGTTAGAGAATTTAATTCAGTTTGGATTTCTTATTTTGAATAAAAAGGCTATCAGCTGACAAACATGATGAAAATCGAAAAAATCTAGGATTTTCAAGTGGTAATTCCATATTTAGGGAGTCAATGAATTAGTATTAGGATATTAGAAATGATTCCTAAGTTATCAAAATTGATTAGGGTTTGCAAGTTTTCAGTTGATGCACGTATTTTGATCATAGGGTTAAAATTGCAATCAATTAAGAAATTAAGGGACTTCAAAGAAATAATTTAAAAGTAAGGGACTTTTAAGAAAATAAAATTTTTAGGGCCTCAGAAATGTCCTTAGGATTAGGTTGTCCATCTCCATCATCCTCATCAGTGGCTAAATAGAATATCCTACTAGTCTCTCACTCTAACCACCTCTACAAGGCTAAGACATACGTAATTCTGTATGCAACAATTTCACGAACAAATGGTTTGTGACAAAGCTTGTCCTTAGACTATTCTAGGATATCATTTTTGTTTTTTATTTTTATTTTTTTTAAATACACATAAAACCTGTTTGGCCAACCATTTTCAAAAACTTTTTTCCGGAATTTTTTTCTAAGAACAACTCACGGAAAATTTATTTCCAAATTTTAGGAAACTATATTTACACAAAAATGGAAAAAAAATGTGTGACGTTTTCAAACTTTTTATTATTTTTTTGATAGGAGAAAAAAAAAAGAATTTATTAATGAAACAAAAATGCATTTAGAGACCCATTAACTTTAAGAAAGTGGATTTAACAATATGATCCAAATATTTCAATCTAAGTTAGCATATCAGTTTCTCTACTTTAATGCATTTCCATCCATACAATCATGTCTTGAGATTCCTACTAGATTGTGTAGTTAATAAATCATTGGGTTAAATAAAGTGAGAGATTTGAGTACAAAAAATCTCTAACCAACAAATCCAATTATCCCAATCTCTATTCTTATAGGCCCTCTCTTATGTTTATAATTAAAATTTTCTATACACTATAAAATTATTGCAATGTAATTAATATATATATTTCCTTCATAAGGTTGTAGCGGTGAATTCTTGGAGATGAAAGTTGTAAACCGAACTTCGGCCAAAGGCGATTAGTTAATTTGTACCTTTTATTTTGCCTATAAAAGGAAACTACATGTTGGATGTTGTGGTTATCACCATGACTCAATCAGAGAATAAAAAGATACTCCCTGATTTGTCTTCTCCTCCCTTTGTCCCCGATCTCCGATTCCTAGATACCATAGAGTTTGAATCTTCCCCTTTAGTTTGCCTTTCTTCTCTATTTTCATAGATTTGTTTCTTACAACCCTTTTATGATCCTAGCATCCTGATCTCGACTCGAGATCATCTTATTTGTTGGATTTCCATTGCCATTTTTGGCCAACATTCATAGGGGTTGTAGGTACTAATTTTTTGGGTTTTTTTTTTTTGTTTGTTGTTATAGTTTATGTCCTTTTATTCCATCCCTTAGGGTGTTGTTAGGCTTGTTTTTTTATTAGATTGTGATCGTATTTTTTATTGTTTCTCTTTCTTTGTTGTGGGTGTGGCTTACTTTCTTGTTGGATTTTGATGGATATCTTGATATACCTTCCTTGGTGCTTTTGAGTGGCTTGAACTATGTTGAAAAAGGATTTCCTTTTCAACTTTAAACTGACCACTAGATGATTTTCAAAGGAAGAAAAAGGTAAAAGAATCGCAATGGACGAAGACTTAAATCATGACAATTTGAGATGTCCATTGCCATCTGACATGTTTTCTCATTTAGACCCACTTGAAATAGCTCTAATCAAGGATACCTTGTATGATAATTTTGAATTTGATTGGGACTTTATTATGTGAAATCTCAAAAGTAGAGATATAGATGAAGTAGTGTTCAAGAATGTACATAGCCAAACAAAGCCCTGGTCTATACATCTTGGTGATGATTTTAGTCAAAGAGGTCCATCATAGAGTCAAGTTCAGTCTGAGGGTAGAGGCAGCGGGATAGGAGGGGATAGTGACAACAAGCTTAGAGGGGGTGCAAAGAGTGAAGCTACGGGCAAAACATATGTCAAGCCTAAGAAAAAAGTGAGATTGGGCAAGGATTTCCTCTTTATTGATCGTAATTTGCATAAAAATCTTAAAGTCAGCTTGTTTGGTTTCGTTTTTCTGAAAACAGTTTTCAGAAAATTCTACTATCTTATTTTCCGTATTTTTTTGTTTTAACTGAATTTTTTTAATATTTTAAACAATTTTTTTAATTTTTAGATATACCTAACATAAATATACCTAAAAAGTAAAAAAATTGTGAAAAAAACCTTTTAAAAATTCACTAAATACCCAAAATACAAAAAAAAAAATACGAGAATTCAGTACATTTTTTGTATTTTTATGTATTTATTAATTTTTTAAAATATTTTTTCATAATTTTTTTACTTTTTACATACAACTAAGTAAGGTGCATATAAAAAGGTAAAAAAAAAAAACTTAAAATTTTAAAAATATTCACTAAAAACAAAAAAACACGAAAAACAAAAAACTCAATTTTCAAAAAACTTAATTCAGAAAACTCAAACCAAACACACTGATTGGTACTTTTCAGTTTGTACACCCACAGAGCTTGTCCGTTGTCAAGGTCTAGACAAAAAGGCCTTCCCAATCGACATACAAGTTGATATGTTGAATGTTCCAAATTTTGAAGTTAAGCCTACCACAACCTTTCCAATGAAGTTGCATCAACACCAATGTCACCCCCCTTTGTTAAGGTCGAGACAAAAGGGCCTTCCGACGTGCAAGTTGATATGTTGGATGCTCCAAATATTGAAGTTAGGCCTACCACAACCCTTTGAAGTGAAATTGCAACAACACTAATGTCACCCCCAGTTTCTTAAGCACCTAATGAGCAATTGCTAGCATCAAACTCCCTTGAAGAGCATTTACTAGCACCGAACCCTAATCAAATTCTATATTTTTGTACTGGTGGCTCTAAGCATATCCAAGCTCCAAGACAATGTAAGAAAGAGACATGGAAATGCAGGAGATAGACTAATATTGCAAGAAAGACTGATATTGCTAAAATTCTTCCGTTCCACACCCCCGCTCTTGGAAAATGCAAGAGAGAAATGTGGATTGAAGACAGCTTCAACAATTCTAGTCTATTTTGACCACTTCCGCATCGAGCTTTTTGATCTCGTAGCTTGGGTTGTGCTAACATTTGCAAGGCTTTGCTAATGGTGTCTGTGCTTGTGTTTGCTACGCTATGTTCTTTCTTCATTTTTTTTTTGTACCTAGATGTTAGCTTAGTTCTTGGGTTTGTAGTGTTGAATTTGCTTTGTAGTCGTAAGATGTGTATGACTCTATCTATTTTGTATGATTCTTTTGATATATATATATATATATATGTGTGTGTGCATCTCATCTTTCCTAAAAAAATATATGTTATTCTTGTTGTGTATAGTGCATAAACATGTCAAATATTTCAAAATTGGAATTCTCTGCCCATGACATTTCAGGAAAAAATTAATTATCTTGGATTCTTGATATTAAGACCTAGTTTGAGGCAATAAATCTTGGAGATACCATAAAGAATGAAAATGAAGCATCCTTATAAGATCATGCAAAGGCAATGATATTCACTCGCCACCATCTCCAAGAAGAATTAAAAACTGAGTACCTCATAGTAAAAGATCCATTTATTTTGTGAAAAAATTTGAAGGAGAGATACGGGCACCAGAAGATCAAAATCCTTCCAAAAGATAGTTATGATTGGTGTTGCACCCGAGGTCACAAGATTATAAATCAGTTAGTGAGTACAACTCCGCTTTATTCAAAATTATCTCTCGATTAAAATTATGTGGAGAAAAAATTACTGAAGAAAATATACTTGAAAAAACATTCTCCACATTTTACGCTGATAATGTGCTCCTGTAGCAACAATATAGAGAACGTCAATGTACTAAGTACTCTAAACTAATTTCATGCTTTCTTATGGCTGGACAAACTAATCAACTTTTATTAAAAAATCATCAATCTCGTGCCAACTGGTTCTGCTCCATTCCCTGAAGTAAATGAGGTTGCATTTCATGGCCATGGACGAAGGAGAGGTCATGATTTTAGACGTGGCCGAGATAGAAATAATAGAATTCGTAGGGGACATGTTCAGAAATATTGGAGCAAAAATACCATGTCATTTCACTAGAAGTGGAATAATCTTGGGATATCACAAGAAAAAGGAAAAAGTTTACAGAATAAGCCTCCCAAAAATTATGAAGCTACTTGTTATCAATGTGGCATAAAATGACATTGGTCGCGTACTTGTTGTACACCCAAACACTTGGTGGATCTTTATCAAGTCTCAATAAAAGAAAAGGAAAAAATAATTGAAATGCACATCACATCACAGATCATTATGAACCAATTGATATTACTCATCTTGATGTTTATGATTTCTTCGAAGACCCTGAAGGAAAAATTGATCATTTCATTGGTGATGGAAATGTCCACACTAATTAATCCAATTTTCTAGGTATCATGTTTTTTAGTTATGTTTTGTATTGTCCTGCTTTGATTATAGTTTTGGAGTTTGTATTTTTTTACTTATGAGTTTGCATTTTTCTATTTTAGTTAGATCGTCAGAGTTTGTATTTTTGTATTTGACAATTTAAATTTCCCTATTTTGACCATGTTTTGAGAGGAATGAATTTCAATTTTCTATAGACATGGCTTTTATTGATGCATTGACTAATTTCAAAATTATTGGTGATAATATCTGTTTAGCAACCACACAAACAATCTTATATGATGCAAAATATTTTATATATTTAATCACAAAAAAACCTAATGTTAATACAATTTCAGGTTCTGCAAACCTGATTGAGGGCTCTGGAAGAGCCGATATTATGTTGCCAAATGGAACAAAATTTTATATTAATGAAACTTTGTATTCTACCAGATCTAGAAGAAATCTATTAAGTTTCAAAGATATATGTCATAATGATTATCATATTAAAAGTCAGGACGAATATTTGTTTATCACTTTAACTAATTTTGACCAGAAACTGGTATTAGAAAAAAAATTTGCATTTTTCTCTGGATTTTATTATATGACGATAAAAATGATTAAGTCACGTTTTGTAATGCACCAAAAGTGTGTAGCACTGCCCGAGGGGGTACTCGTGCGCGTTAAATAGTTCGGACCCTCAATTTCTTTGATCGAGTCTCACAAGTGCAATGTAAAACATATATAAGAGTCCAAATTTGGCGACTTGTATAGAAAATCCATTTTATTACAAAATATTTGTCAAAAATGGATTACATCACCAGATCTTAGAGTTGCTACCTAATATTTTGAAAAAATTAGGAAACCCGTGACTCGTGCCAAAGCTACTGTTCGTCGTAACTAAGGATGCTTGGCTCGGAACATTAGGTATGAGAGGGGATGGTCATTAATTGAGCACCCTGCTCACCCAATCAAAAGATCAGCCTCTACTAAACCATGATATGAGTTTTATTTCCTTTATATGTTCATATTCCGATTGCTTAATAAATCTTAAAATTTACTATATGAAGCATACAAGTATAAACTATACCATTTATTTTGGAACAATTTGATTTCATGTATTTTGAAAGAGTTTTGAGGATGTACAACTCAAAGAAATTAAGTTTACAAGCATAAAAATCAACATTATTCCAAATTAAGTAACACAACCTCCATCCACCTGGCATTCATAGAGCTATATCAAATAAGAAAATAGCCTCATGATAAAATGCTAAACATAGTAAGGAAAACACACAAAAACGGGATGCTAAAGCATAAAAACTTACATATTTACCAACATCCCCCGAACAGTTACAAAACAAAGTTAAAAAAACATGCATGATCTTATATACAAAATCCTAATGCAATTCACTCATGAAATGAAACTAAAGATTCAGCATGTAATATATGACATGCAAATCATCTCAAGAACATGAGGTAGCGCACATAATCATATAAGAATTGATTAAACCCATAAATGCAGACTTAGCCGAATCAAGATGCATGAAACATGGATATAATAAATAAATAAATAAAAAACCATGATGCTTATGTACCACTAAAGAAAGCAAGTAAAGGAACGGGATAGAAAGAAGTGAGGCGGGGAATTATTACCATACTTGAATAAATAATTACAAACCAAATGAGAGGAAGAGGAAGAAAATATTACAACAAAATAAAAATATCACAAAACTCTCAAATGAAAATAAAACAGAAGATGTAGGTCTTGAGGATTGTCGAAAACTAGTATGCTCACTGTTGGAAGACTACTTTGTTCTGTTCATCGGAAGTTAGCTGGCTGGCCGGCCGGCCAACTAGGCCTAGCAAAACCTGTTTTGTTGCAACACTGAGAAAAGAATAAATAGGGAATATTTAGATAGCTCAACTAATCACTTCTAGTTAGATTACAACAAGTTTATAATATGAAATCAAAGTAAGAAAATTAATATAAGAAAGATAATACAAGAAAAATGAGAGAAATTAAAAATTCACCTTCCAAAGAAAGGATGAACTTCTTAATTTCCAAACTTCCTTTTGATCACTCTCAAGGTTGTGAAGTATATTCTCAATCCTCAATTCAAAAGCTTGGAATTTAGGCTAGAATGATGTCTTTGGACAAGTATGCTTATAGGAAATGATCACTCTTTAAGTTTCTTGTACTTGGCAAGGATTACTCTCTTTGATCAAAGTTTTAGGACTTAGTTTCAATGAATTTCTTGAGTGATGTTTTGTAATGGAAGATAAGATATATAGAGGCTAAGACAACTTTACTATTTTGGCAAGACAACTCTCTCTTTTTCAAAGTTTTCTTTTCTTTCTCAAATTCATCATTTTCTTTACACTTCTTCTCTCAAATTCATCTCCCAAAATTGAAGACTTGAGCTCTCCTTATATAGGCAATGCAAGTGGAGGGATTGTGGAAAACAAAATGAAAGCTTAATGGAGCATTTAGGGAAAATAATGGAGCTAATGAAGCACCAAAATAGAGCATTATTTTCAATGGATCAAGCACTAGGCAATGAAGGCTGAGCATACATGCATTTGGTGTAAAAATGGATCAGAAAATGGGGTTGTGAAGTGTCCTACCCGAACCAACAAAAACCTGGGCAAAACTGTCTCTAGGTAGACGACCAGTTGGTCGATCGATGTGACGCCCCAAAAATCAAGAACATCAGAGAATATATTAACAAATAAATACATTGTTTTATCTAAGATTACAAAATCGGAAACATCACTAATGAGTCCTTTGGTTAATAACCAAGATCCCAGGAAGGTTGGAGGAGTCAATATAGCCTCCCTTCAAAGTTCAATCACCTTAGATAGCAAAGTTACCCTTTTGACAAATCTTAACAAGATATTAACATAAGATCTACATGAGTTGACAATAAAAAAAGGAATATGTAGTATAAAAGATATGTATAGATATATAATAATTATAAAATCATGTCTTAAATGTAACATGGGATCTATCATTTACAATCTCAAAACACAGTTACAAACTAGTTTCTAATCCTCCTAGGGTGGCCGTTCATCCTCAAATGCTTCAGTTTTGTCTTCGACCGGTCTAATAGTCTTCAATACCTGGCATGAAACGCCATGAGCTTTGAATGCCCAGTAAACGCACACACACCCCGTCCTTTTTTCCCAATTCAATACACCATCACAATTATAACAAGCAAGTAATAAAGCATGATAATCATTCAATAATAAAGGATTACATGGTTAGATGTTAGTAATCAAGAAATCCCTCAAAGAGACTTTGTCCTTCCAATCACAAGAATCAGACATAGATTATTCGGTATACTTCCTCTTTTGCTGCTTTATTGCAAAACTTACCTCAGATGCCTACCAACGGTTATCTACCACATAACACCAACCACAGGGCCTCAAAAGAGAGGGTAATAATGGGCCTTGCCCAAATCCCTCCTTATACTAAAATACCTAGGATCTGAATACAACTGCTCCATTCAAGGGTTCTGAAACAGCCGCTTGCGCAAGACTTTACTTTCAAATACGGAATGCATCCCGTCAACCAATCAATATCTTAGTAACTTGGCCAAAAAAATTCGTAACCCATTACCACCCATTAAGTTTCCCATTTGAGTTAGATAATTTAAGTCAAAGTTAGGACATGCTCTTGAAACAACATCTATTGCACAAGTATGAACAGCTACATAATACAAATGGAAGGAAATAAAGTTACAACACATGAGATTCACATATCAAGATAGGCACAAATAGCTCTACGCATATTCAAGTAGTTAAGGGAATAATTTCACATAAGAATATAAATTTCCAGGTTTGCATAAGTGTGAGCACCATCAAAGGACTAAAATAAAAGGTATACACCCATGACATATGTAATATCATACCAAGACGTGATCATATATTAATAAGCATATTCATGAACACAATAGCATAAAATACCAATGCCAAATAGAATTTCCAAATTCAGTACTACTTAAAGATTAAAATCAAAAGGGCTATTTCAGATTTTTCCCAAACTTGACCTTCTTATGGTTCGTAGAGAATTTAATCTAGTTTTCAAATCATGTTTTAGAAATGGAATATCTTATCTAGATTTTTAGTTATTTAAGAAACACTCCAGCGTTGTCCAGATTCGTTGACCGTTACAAAAATCGAATTTTCTCACAAACTGCTCACTCTTTCTCAATGAAATAAAATTTTCTTGAAAACCAACTCTTTAAGGAAGATTTTAAAATAAAACCGAAGTCTAGGAGATTTGTATAGATTTTTCTAGAATTTTCGAAAGTTGGCTATAAAACAGGGCTTCTCATGCACAATATGCAAAATAAGAAGATTGGTGAGAAAAGAGGCCAACTAAGGAAAATTTTCTACTTCTTTTGTGATGAAAACATACTAAATAATGTACCAATAACTCATATTTTTAGAGTGATGGTATGCCTTTAAAAAAAATGTGAGATATGGGAAGAAAAAGATAGTTTTGCATCTATTAAGAGGAAATACGAATAAAAGAAGGGTTAAAGCCCAATTCATCAACTTTGAACACATGAACACCATTACAACACGTCTAAAAATATAATTTCAAGACTCTAATAACATGTATTTGAAAAAGGAAAATAAAATAAAGTTATGTCGTGGCATACTTGGTGCTTAGATGGGTTAATTGCACAATTTTTTTCCCTTTCCTTTCCTCTCCTCATCCACCAAGCTCTCTCCCTCTTTCTTTTTCTTCTCTCCACCGTGGTTTGATTGTGTGAGTGTGTATGTTTGTTCAAAAAGTGGAGATGAGTGGTATACTTATAAATAAATAAAAAAATTTATAAAAAAACCTATTTTGCCCTTGGTTCCAATTCAATTGAATAATTCTTTGATTTAGTTTCAATGTAATGGAATGAGGGGTGATTAGGACCTTCATTATATACTTAAATATGATCTTGTAATGACCCAAATTTTTTTTAAAAAAAATAGTCAGTGCATAATTTAATTGAGCAATATTCGGATTTGATTACTATGTAAAATTCTGTGTAAACATAGTTCGGTTTTTTTTTTTAAAAATTTTTTATAAAAATAGTCAGTGCATAATTTATATGTTATTCCCATATGAGTCAAGCATGTTGGATAAAAATTTCAGAATTTATTGATGAGTATTTATTTTATGAAAATTCGCGAACTGATTGGTGTTCAGTTTAATATATACCAGAAATTGAAAATGAGTTTTGTGTGTTTGGACCATGACTTGAGATTAGTTTGTTGGGTCTACTTTGATATATAATTGGGTGATGTTTAGCTTATGGGTGGGACTACCTTGGGAGTTGTTTTTTTTTTTTTGTTATTATTATATAGGATTATAATAAATATTTGAAAGTTGAATTTATGGTGTGTATCATACGATAAAAAAATTATATATTTTTGTGGTGAATAAAAAGGGATATATTTCATAGTGAACAAAATATTATATTTTGTGATGTACAAAAATATTATATTTTGTGGTGAGAAAAATTATATCATTTTATAATTTATGTTATAAAAATTTTGAGATATTGTTACAAAAATTATATTGTATTATTTTGAAGAATCAAAGCCTTGGGAAGGCAACCCATGTGGGGGGAAGGGTGCCCCCTTTTTGTCCTTGTCAACTTTTCCTTTCCTTTTTTTTTTTCATTTCTTTTGCTTGATTTGGTAGAGGCTTCCCCCCTCTGTCCATCTCTCTCTCTCTCTCTCTCTCTCTCTCTCTCTCTCTCTCTCCCCCTTCTCTTTTTTCCATAGTTGCTCAAACTTTAAACTTAGAGTGAGAGTCTTTAGAGTGAGATTTTGCAAAAGTTTTGTAAATGAAAGTCGGAGAGTTCATCTTGATCTTCGCAATGGTAGTATCAGATTCATGATCGGGCGAGATTTACCTTTCAGATTTGCTCATCTTCATTATTTAAGATAGAGACTTTCTTCGTATTATTACTTTAAGGCTATGTTAAGGATATTTTGAGAAAATATATCATTTTAAGAGGTATTGCATATATATATTTCTCAATTTTTTGTTTAAATAATTTTTGAAAGAAAAATTATGTTCAAATGTTAAGAATATTGGTACTGTGTAATTGATTTGGGAAAAATCATCTTGTGTTGATAATTTTGTTGAAAATTCGAAAATAAAATTAATAGTTATATGGGTTGTATCTACATCATATTATGATTAGATAATTTATTTTGAGAAATATAAAATTGAAATATTTTTTCATCTTTGATTTTAGAATTTATTTTTGAAAAAAATAAATTAATGTTGATGAATATTGTGTAAATTGTTAAGTTGGAATTATAAAGTTCTTTTGGGATTAAAAACTCTAAAAGTGTTGTATTCATGATATTTTATGAATGGTGATATATATTGGTGATTAAGTTTTGTTCTTTTTGGGAAAATGAAAACATATAATGTGAACTTTCGAACTCCTAACCTCAAAAAGTTTACTCTTAGACAATGTCATGATTTTTTTTTTTTTGATGTAATTATCATGTGATTAATTAATTTTAGAAAAGTTGTGAAAATTATTATTTGTAGAAAGTTGGGAAAGATTGGCTATTTGAGTAGCTTAGCACGAAATATGGTTGTGTTTGAAATGAGATATGTTAAGTTATGTTTGGCATTGTTTCTTTTGAGAAATGTGAATATAATAAACTTACTAATTTAGTGGATTAAATTAGTTTGGTTAAAAGTTATATCCGCTATAGCTAAAAGTGTGTTATTGAGATTATACCATAACTTTTAATATAGTAGGATGGAAATAGTAATATTCAATAAGTATGAGACATTTGAATTGTAAATTGAGGGTTTGGTTAAATTGGGAGTTGACTACCTATAATCTTGCTCTTTAATGTATTTTCTGTATATAAAATTGCTTGTGGGTATTTGAAAGTGAGGAAGTCCCAATTTTTGTGAAAAACCTAAATGTTAATGTTTTGGGAGTTGTTGGATTATTGAAGAAAGATTTTTTTCGGTTTTAAAAATTGAGGATTTGATTGGAAAACATTTATGAAACTTTTGGAATGTCGAGTATTGGTTACTCCTTTGAAATGTTGAGTTTAATGGAAAGTTATATAAGTCTTGAAAATTTGTCTTTAATAAATATGGAATATGGATTGTTTCCAAATGTTGGGAATCATGGGGGGATTCCAAGTTATGGTTGCATATTGAATTATGTATACCCATGTTGTTATCCTTTTAATTCATATTAAAGATAACTGTTTTGGCTATTGGTGGAAGATAACTATGATTATTGTAAAATTGCATGAGGATTAGGTGAATTGAAACTAATTTCTCATCTTTGTACATTGAACATTGTTGCTTATATAATATATTGCATATGTATATAAAATTGAGAAAACGGGTGAATGTTGGAAAGAAGTGTATATCACCAAACTAAGTTGGCCTGTGTGTCCAGAGTGAAAGTCCCGAAAAACATGCGTATACATGGGCGCTGATTCCTGCGGACAAAATATCCTTAAAATGGCAATAGTAGTGCTTGTATAAACTACGTTTACATAGGTGCCATTTGACGATTTCCTATGGACGAAATATTCGTGAAAGGTTGTATCGGTTTGAGAATTTCTCCTTGTTTCTAATGGTAAAGGATATGATTTAAGAATTGTGATATAAATTGAGCATGACATGGTATATGCATTCATCTCATAAGACTGTATAAAACGTATTTGATGTTTTGTTAGATGTCATTATGAATTGTTTAACTATTTGATTCAATTGGCAATGGGGTAATTGAATAGATTGAAAATGATGTCCTGTTGCTATTGAAACATGTTTATTTATTTAAGTTAACTAATTGTGGTTAATTAAATAAATTGGATTTAAGAGATTATGTAATAAAATCATATAGTTTTGACATGATATGATTTCATGTATATGTATGAGTATCTTTGTACCCGCATATCTTCTAAGGTTACAATATGAGATTGTTTGGTGAGCTAGTGGTTGTTCACCCCCTACCCGTACATGTGTACAGAGAAAGTTTTCAGATTTGAGGATGAAACAACTTGGCATGGTTATAAAGTGATGAGGAGCCGTAATGCTCTGTAATTGTTTATTTGGCTAAGTTCTATACTTTGTAAAGGGCAACGCTCTCTTATTTATTATAGCCTCAGGACATTTCTTTTATTTGTATGTAAATAACATTGTTGTATAACGAGATGAAACATGTATATTTAATTATTCATCATTTCATTAAATGATGAATTGTCATTTGTAAATAGACTTAATTAATGAATATTGGTAATGTAATCTGAGTAATAAAATACGGGGCGTGACAATCTAGTTAGGCTTAGGTCTAATTTAATTTAATGTAGTTACAAGTACAAATCTTATATGTACAAATTGGTACCAAAATCAAAGACATATCCCATGATTTTAGCAATTTGTCCCACTTAGTACATTACATGTATGTGTATGCAGCTTCTAGGGTGGCCGGCCACATGGGGAGGATTTGAGGGGATTTTTATTTATATTTTGTGTACAAATGAATATATTTATTATAGATTTTGTGTACAAAAAGAATTGAATATGATTAAGGGTAACTATATATATAAAGGTACTAGTTTGGGGTCAAAATGTGATTCAAGAAAAACATGAGGGCCAAAGCCTGAGATTATGAATTTGAATATTTAACTAAGTGTAGTATTTATTTAGAATTTGGGAATTTAATTGAGTTAAAATTTCTTTGTTT
The DNA here is from genome assembly GCA_036172215.1 of Camellia granthamiana. Taxonomy (NCBI): domain Eukaryota; kingdom Viridiplantae; phylum Streptophyta; class Magnoliopsida; order Ericales; family Theaceae; genus Camellia; species Camellia granthamiana. The sequence continues at coordinate 114,136,966 of CM069905.1, forward strand.
TGAATTAAATGGCGAATTGTACTGAGAATCAAAAACCTAGGGTTTCTGTGTGAAAAATATATTTAGAAAATTAATTTAATTATTATTAGGGTTTTAGAAATGGTTCCTGAGTTCTTAGATTCAATCAAGATTTGCGAGTTTTCAGTTGGCGCGCGTTTTGGACTCTATAGCTAAGATTGAAAACAAATAAGGAATCAATGGTCTCTATTGAAATTGTTCAAAAGTAAGGGTCAAAATAAAATTACAAAGGTTACGAGCTTCATAGTTAAATAATTAATATTAGAGTGTAGAAATGATTACTAAGTTATTAGAGCCGATTAGGGTTTGTACGGGTTCATTAGCGATGCGTCTTCAATTCTAGGGTTAAATTTGTGAATAAATGAAGAACTAAAGGCTTTATTATAATAACTCAAAATTTAGGGACTTAATAAGGTTTACAAAAGTTAGGGGTCTCATAATTGGCCAAAGAGAAAAAAGACCACTTTGCTTCGGTTCAGTCCAACTTTGCTTTGGTACCCAATGGGTCTTATACACTTGGCTAAAATAAGCTTAGGGTGGAGAGTAAAACTCAAATTCCATCTTTCTCACTAAGAATTTTGTGAGAAACACATTATTATTTTCATCATCAAGCAATCAAAGGGAAGCTGTAAGTCTTAGGGCTGGTCAAAATGGGGTGTCTACAAAGTGTTCTAACCAAAAAATGTTTATTCTATGGCATGATTGACTTGAGCATCCAAGATTTATAATAATGCATCGAATAATTAAAAATTTACATAGATATCCATTAAAGAATCAAAAGATTCTTTTACCAAATGATTATTCATGTTCTGTATGTTCACAAGAAAAACTAATTACTAGACCATCTCTTACAAAAGTAATTTTTGAATCTCTATCTATTCTGCAAAAAATTCAAAGGGATATATATGGACCCATACATCTTCCATGTAGACCATTTTGTTATTTCATGAGTTTAATAGATACATTAACTAGATGGTCACATGTTTGTCTACTTTCTGCATGTAATGTTGCATTTGCTAGACTCTTTACTCAAATAATTAGATTACGAGCACATTTTTCAAACCATCGTATCAAGACAATTCATCTAGATAATGCCAGTGAATTTATATCTCTAGCATTTGATAATTATTACATGTCTATTGGTATTGATATTGAACATCATGTGCTCACACCCATACTCAAAATGGCTTAGCTGAATCTTTCATTAAAAAACTTTAGTTGATTGTGTGCCCTCTACTCATGAAAAACAAATTACCTATTTTAGTATGGGGTCATGCTATATTGCATGCACCATTGATTCGTGTCAGACCAATTACATATCATGAGTACTTTCCATTACAACTTGTATTTAGTCAACCATCAAATGTTAGTCACCTTAGAGTATTTGGTTGCATTGTATATGTCCTTATTGCACCCTCACAACGTACTAAAATGGATCTACAATGTCGACTTGGAATTTATATTGGTTTTGATTCTCCATTAATCATTAGATATCGAGAACCCTTGACTAAAGATGTGTTTAAGGCACAATTTGAGAATTGTCATTTTGATAAAACATTTTCCCTATCATTAAGGAGAGACAAGTCGTAGCCTGAAACTTGATGGGAAATCACTTGGAATACTTTGACGTTATCTCATCTTGATCTTCATACTAAACATTGTGAACCAAAAGTTCAAAGGATCATTCATTTGCAAAATATTGCAAATCAGTTATCGGATGCATTCATCGTCACAAAGAATGTGACAAAATCTTACATACCAACATCTAACACCCCAGCAAGAATTGATGTCCCTGTCGAACAATTGGTGGACATAACAGCAAATGAGTCTAAGGCATACCAAAAGCGTGGAAGACCCATCAGTGCAAAAGACAAAATTCCTCGAGAACGGAAAGCTCAAGAATGAACAGTTGCTACTCTAGAAGAGATCATAATTGGATCTCCTGAAGAGATCATATCCATAAATGAAAGCACTCCTGAAGAGGTTGGAACCACAAAACAGGCTATAGTAAGTCTATCCGAATCTTTTACTTATAAACCTCTAGAAGAAGAACCTCTGGAAAATGAATCTCCTGAAGAATTATTTCCTGAAGTGGAAAAGGCACCTGAAAATAATGAGATCTCAATACATTATATGAGTATAGGAGAAGTTGGGGATAAAAATCAAATTGCTGTCGACAACATATTTTCGTTTAAAGTTGTTCTTGACATTACCGGAAGTGATAATGACAATGAACCACAAACTATGGAGGAATGTCGACAGATAAATGATTAGCCAATGTGGAAAGAAGCAATACAAGCAGAGTTAAACTCAATTACAAAACGTGAAGTATTTGGACTTGCAATTCAAATCCCTGAACGGATGCAGCCTGTAGGATATAAATAGGTATTTGTTTGAAAACACAGTGAGAAAAATGAAATTATAAAATATAAAGCCCAATTTGTTAGACAAGGTTTCTCACAAAGACCTGGTATTGACTATGAAGAAACATATTCACCCATAATGGATGCAATTACATTCAGATTTTTTATTAGCTTGGTAATCACAGAAAGTTTAGATATGTGTCTAATGGATGTAATTACAACATATTTATATGGGATCACTGGATAGTGATATATATATGAAAGTCCCTGAAGGATTTAAAATGTTAGAAGAATCTAATTTAAAACCTAGAAGTGTTTATTCAATCAAACTACAAAGATCTCTATAGGGATAGAAACAATCTGGAAGCATGTGGTACAATCGTCTCAATGAATATCTGTTGAAATAGAGACACGAGAATGATCCAATTTGTCCATACATCTTTGTTAAGAAATCAGAATCTGTATTTGCAATTATTGTAGTATATGTTGATGATTTGAATCATGTAGGAACTCTAAAAAAGCTTACAAAACTATACAAATATTTCAAGCAGGAATTTGAAATGAAAGATCTTTGTACAACAAAAATTTTGTCTCGGCCTGCAGATTAAACACTTGCCAAATGAGATTCTTGTACATCAACCAAGATATATAGAAAAGGTCTTGAAGAACTTTTATATGGATAAAACTCATTGTTTGATTCAATCACTTGATATAAAGAAAGATCATTTTCGACCTCGAGAAAATAATAAAGAACTCCTTGGTTCTAAGGTACCTTATCTTAGTGCAATTGGTGCTATTATGTATCTTGCAAATTGTACCTAGCCCAATATTGCATTTGTTATCAATTTATTAGCAAGATATAGCTTTGCACCAACCCAAAGACAATAGAATATAGTGAAAAATGTATTAAGTTATCTTCGAGGAACAACTGATATGGGTTTATTTTATTCATATGAACCAAAGTCGTAGCTAATTGGATATGCAGATGTTGGTTATCTCTCTAATCCACATAAAGCCAATCACAAACAGGATATGTTTTTACCTATGAAAATATTGCTATATCTTGGCGATCAATAAAACAAACATTAACTACTACTTTTTCAAATCACTCAAAGATACTTGTAATTCATGAAGCAAGTCGAGAATATATTTGGCTTAGATCCATGATCCATCATACTCAAGAAAAATGTGGATTGTCTTTGACAAAAGATAGCCCAACCATATTATATGAAGAAAATGCTGCATGTATCACACAGATCAAATGAGACTACATTAAAGGTGACAAGACTAAACACATTTCACCAAATTTCTTTTACACACATAAGCTCCAAAAGAATGGTGATATTAATGTTCAATAGATATGCTCAAGTGATAATCTGGCAGATCTATTCACTAAAACACTACCGACTGCAACATTTAAGAAGCTGAAATATTAGGATGTGTCGACATAAAGATCTATTATGCAGCATTGAGGGGGAGTAATTTATTTAAGTAGATTTGCAGGTTGTACTCTTTTTCCTTTGTTTAAGGTTTTTCTCACTTGGTTTTCCTTTGCAAGTTTTTAATGAGGCAATCTAAACATATCCCATACCATCATATGGTATATAAGAATAATGTCCTCTTTTTCTTTTGTCAAAGGATTTTCCCATTGGGTTTCTCTTGACAATGTTTTAATAAGGCATATTCTTAATGTATGGTTATCCAATGGGGAGTATTGTAAATATTAGGATAACCACCACAAAGACAACAGTGTAATTAATATATACATATATATATTTCCTTCATAAGGTTGTGGCGGTGAATTCTTGGCCGTGAAAGTTGTAAACTGCACTTCGGCCAAAGGCGGTTAATTAATTTGTACATTTTATTTTATCTATAAAAGGAAACTACCTATTGGATGTAATGGTTAATCCTATGACTCAATAAGAGAATAAAAAGATGCTCCCTAAGTTATCTTTCCTCTCTTTTTGTATTATTTTAGTATTATAATAAAAATCAAGTTGTCATCTATTTCTTGAAAATGATGCAGCAATGAATCTATGCTCATTTTAGGAGTTTTGGGTTGGTTATTGGAGATAGTCAAAATAGGTCAAAGGGAAATTGGACCAACCAAGCTCATTAATCTCAACTAAACCAAACTGTAGCCTAGTGAGGACCAGAAATCGGAATCAGTCCAGTGGGCCAAAACAAATAAAGGAAGCCCAAGAGAATGAATGAGACATAGTCTTAAGGCAAGTATTGACCCAAGTCAGTCTCCAGCAACAATTAAACAACAACACAAGCCCACCAGACACTAAACTCACGTTAGACGGACCAGGATCAACATCACTAGTGTCATCACCACCTCTGCGTACATCAATCTCTGACAAACTTAGACGACCTCTGCGTTCATGAATAACTGAACCACTTTCTCCAAAACCTCCTAACAACAAATCTCTTTGCCTCTCCAGTAAACCAACAGACTTAGTCCGTGTCAGAATCGGAATGGCCTTAGTTGGAGGACAATGCCAAACATCAACATTATTATTAGTATATTTTTTAGATAACACAACAATAGAGGGGCCCTCATTTGCAACTCTTCTGGCATGTCACTTGTAGAATACTTCAGATACCCCTTCATTTTACAATACGTAACCCCCCTTTTAATATTCGAATTTTCAAGTCGATACTTCACCATCCATGGCACCTGTTTGTCGTTAATTGAACAATAACCATTCTCATAATAGACTAACTTGCATTGACAATCCACGGGAAAAATAAACCACGCCTGCAAACTGTCATTACCGTCTAACCTCTGATCATAAACATTTACTTTGACCAAGCCACTAGCATTGGGTGCGCAAAGGGGGGAATATTTTATCAACCTTAATACTTTTTTGTTTGTATCTTAACCTCAATTGAGAAAATAAATTAGGCAACGCAAATTCAATACAACTGAAATCACTTGCTGAAACACCTTCAACAACACCAATTTTTATATTGTCCACCTCCATCCTTTTGCATACTTCCAACATTTTCCAACAGCGTATCTTTGTAAACATCAACTAGGAAGAACCGGTCTACAACTTCTATCTCGTGATGAACGTACTCTTTGTCTTTGCCACCAACGAGCTTGAATCTCATTTTCTTTAGCATCCGAAACCGATCGGACTGGTCCGGATCAACAATCCAGGTCTCAAGATTACCCTCGCCAACTCCCAATAAAATATCTTGTCAAGTGTGGGGATGGAATCTGACGGACTATTATCAATTTGATGAAAAACAATATGTGGTGGACCACAGTTTCGTCTTTAGCATCTTGTCCCAATTGAACATTCCCAATTAATTTTATACCCTTAACCACGATCTTGTCTGATTGACGGGTCACATCTCTTATTACCCAACTCAATACCATTTAAGCAATCTCGCCACACCTTTATTATCAAATTTAACGTCCCTTAATTGTTCATCGTACAGCTGCAACTTCCTTACTCCCCTCTTAGTTTTCTTAATATAACGTGGAATATTCTGAACGTACCGTCGGCGAATGTACGCTGCCTTAAAAGATGCACGGACTACGGTAACTCCGCTTATATCCACTTGACCGCTGGTGTCCTTGACCTCCGGTACGCAAGGGAGGTCCGATACTGGCTGCTTCCTATTCTTTCCATTTTTTATAAAACACTCCAAATCTTTTATCCTACAAATTCTGCAGATTCTCTTACCTTTGTTAACCCTTCTGTTCATACACCTTAGCTTTGATATATTTGCCCTCTGCTCCTCGTACACCGAAACAAACTTCGCCGGAGCTGATCGCCGGCTCTCTTCCCACAATCCTATTTGCCACGTCAAAAAGTGATCTACACACATTTGAGTGAACTGCCTGTAATTCTCGGGATACTCTTCAAAGGAGTACAACATTGTATACCAAATAAATCAACAAAAAGACAAAAAGGAAAAGGAGGGACGAAACAAGGTACCAGAAAGTAACTTCACCACAATAGCTATCCCACTGCAAAAGCATATTCCTCTATGCCATAAAATATTTTCTGGTACCAAATATATAGCAAAACTAGCCCGCGTGTAAGGACGAAGATTCCCCATTCAAAATAATTCAAACACATTTAGTTTCCCACCTTTGCTTTATGTCTATCATTCTGCAAAAATATTTGCTTTACAGCCACGCAAACCACCAGAAAAGCGACACGTGTATAGCACTATCTGGCAAAGGAATCAAAAGTACTCACACCACTCATACCTGGGCCCGAGTGTGACTTCCATTTAACTACATCCATACACGTGTCCATAAGTACAGCAATGGGACGGCTCAGATCAGCGGGATGGGGGGTGCTGGTAATATTAATTACAGCGCCCTCCCCAGTCACACCATTCACATCATGTTTTTTAACTAATAGGGAGGCCTTGTACGGCTGGTGTGAGTTCATTGTTTTACCACTACAAAAATGCCCTCGCCAAGCCTCTTTCCGTTTTTATGCCAAGAATGTTTTCCTCACCTACCCACAATGCCCATGCCCAAAAGAACAACTCTTAGAACTCCTCCAATCCCTTCTCCAACTAGCCTGTCAGCCATACTACATACTTGTCGCAAGAGAGCTCCACGAAGATGGAAACCCTCACCTCCATGCCATGGTTCAATGCACGAAGAAGATCCAAACCTCCAACCCGAGATTTTTCGATCTCACTGGAACTAATGGCAGAATCTATCATCCAAATATAGAAAAACTCCACTCGCCAACAGCAAATCGACAGTATATACAAAAATGGGGGCGAGTTTGTCGAATGAGGAGAATTTCCATCTAAAGGGAAAAGTTCTTCGAAAAACAGAGACGAACTCTAGAGGGGAATACTTGGAAAAGCAGAAACGGAGGAACAATTCTTTGCACTCTGTAAAGAAAGATGTCCCACCAATTACGTCAAAAAATACCCCCAATTAAAAACATTTTCGAGGGATCATTACAAAAGAGAGAGGCCCCCATATACTAGCCCTTTTAATTCATTTCCTTTCTTAAATGAAGAAGTAAAAAAATGGGTAGAAAATAATATTTTGTTTGTACGTCGAAATTTCATTCAGTGCGAGTTATGTCAAAATTGTTGTCTCTCCGTTTAGAGGGAAGACGACTTCCTTAGGTTAGGGATATACGAAAATAATATCAACAATTTAGATACTGACGAAGAACTCTCCTCCTCCTCTGATAACAGGAACCAAAGCAGAGGCCTATCCGCCCAATCTCCCTCTACCTCGAAGGACCCTCAAGAACAAGCAAAACCGCTTGGGCCAGAAGCCTTGGACGACACAATTACTTCTTCAACAGAATAAGCTTCAAGGACTACGACCAGTCCATTACACATCGCCCCACCAACTTTCTCCTTTTATCTCCCCTCTCTCTTTTCCTATTGGTGAGTGTGGGTTTTTTATTGCATTTTTTTAAAGTTGTTTTTTTAGTTTTTTTAAAAATGACATTTATTTATAAATCTCTTTTCACCTATTTATATTTTACTTAATTTAAATTATTTTTTTATGTTTCAATAAATTCTATAGATGACATAATTATCAAAATACTTCTAATAATAATATGGTGAAGCGCACGTTAATGTTCACATTAACAATGTAAATGTTTCATGATATAAACATTCATATTGTCAAATTTATTTATTTATTTTTATTTTATAAAATTACAAATTCAAGTAAGATCCTATTTAATAGATCTCGCTAACTAGGTTTCAAAAATATAAATTTTATAAAATATATATATATGTACAACAAAAATTATGAATTTTTAAAGTTGAATATATAAAAAGTACAAAATAGTCCAAAACAGTGCACACTAAGTGGGTGTTTGGAAAGTGGGTTTTTTTGTAGGTTTTTTTAGTTGTAGCATATTACTGGAGAAATTTTTTTTGTATTTGGGAAGATAGTTAGATTTTTTTGTGGTTGAATGTGATATTTGTGAGAGAAAAAGTGAAATGATTATGGAGTTTGATGTGATATTTTGTTTGGATTTATGTTTTTTAGTTTTGTAACCAATTTGTCTTTTAGTGAAAAGAAATAAAAAAAAAAATCAAAAAATTTCCTTCCCAAACACCGCCTAAATTGACAAGGGTTCAAAAAGTATTTGTGAGAGTAAAATTATTCATAAAATATCTTAAATATGAAATTAAGATATGGTAAATCAAATGTCCAAATAATAGTACTTACTAGAATATAAGAATATGTTATAAATTAATTGGAATACAAGTACTTAAAAGATAATTTTCTAATAAATTCTCCTTAAGTTAAAAATTTTAATCTGTCTTGAAAATTATTTAATTTATGTTTTTATGAGTGAAAAAAAAAAAAAAAATTTGATATCATATCTAACTATTTTAGTGGATTACATTAATTTTTTGATTTTTTTTTTTTAAAAAAAAATTTGACATTTTTACATTTAACAAAAGCCCTCACTTCGTAGACCTTAATTTGGAAAGATCAATGCTACATCTTCTAAATTTCTCTCCCCTCAAACTCCTCCCATGATATGGCATGTAATATCAACCAACTCTCTTTACATTGTTTGCCACATCATTTTTGGGGTAGGAATTGTAGTATGGAGCATTTTTCATTTGAAAATTTGTTCTTTCCATGTTACAAATTTATGGATAAATTACAATAACACCTTCTTGAGATTTGTCTTTAATACAAGTAATTCCATATTTTAGAAATTACATCTCCTTCCCTAAAGTTTAAACTTTCATTATAATTTAATTCTTCCGTTAGTTAACCGTTAAGTCAACTAACGAAAAAAACTAATATAAGAAATTAAATTTTTTTAAATGCCTATTTTACCCTTATTTGCATATATAAAATTGACAAACAATTTATTGTTTAGGAAAATTTTATATGCCCCAGTCCTGGTATTTTGTTATGACCTATTATGGTGTTAGTTATAATTATTAATGATAATATTATTTTGATTATGATTCAAAATGTATTTGATTATACCTTATGCGATATTTAGCTATAATTATTATTTTTAGTCATGATTGAAAATGATCTAATTATAATGTTTGTGATAATTAACACCAAAAAAATTTGTGTAACATAACATTACCTAAATGTTTAATAGTATAATAATATATGTATTGAATGAATTTTTGCAATTTCAGATTTTCTTTACTCATTTAATATTTTTTTTAAAAAGTTTTTTAATAAAAGTAAAATAGGCATTTAAAAAAATTAATTTATTGTATTAGTTTTTTTACCGTTAGTTGCCTTAAAGGTTGATTAACAGAAAGATTAAATTGTAATGAAAGTTTGAACCTTAGGAAGGGGAATGTAATTTCCAAAATGTGAGGGGATACTTGTATTAAAGACAAACCTCAAAGGGTGTCAATGTAATTTACCCCAAATTTATTTAATCTATTTTTTTTTATAGGTTTTTTCAAAAAAATCAAAAATAAAAAAAAATTAGATTTTTTCCTATTTCTCAAAATAGGCACCATTCAACATTAATTCACACTTTATCTAAATTTAACCTCTGAATTAACTTGATTGGAGAGAATATAAATTAAAAAAATAAAACATAAACAAATTAAATATGGATATATTTAAAATTTATTAAATTTTCAAGTCAAGTTTCATTGTTATATTTATTATAAAAATTTTAAATTATTAAAATTTATCTTAAATTAAAATTTAAAATTTAAAATTATTAAAATTTATCTTAAATTAAAATTTATTTGAGATGAATTTAAGAAGAAAATCACATTTTAATACGTCAATTAGGGTAAGTCCACAAAAATGTCGGCCGGAACCGCCAAGGAACAACAACATACCCACAGTTATACACTGATATTTTATCCCCAAAAAAAATAATAAATTAAAATTGTGGGATATAAATTGTGGGATATAAATGATACAATTCATATTTACGTCTAGACAGATTTTTACTCTATCTTATCACAAAATCACTTACTTGTACTTCACATGTTTTTATTTATATATTCACATGTTTTTTATTTATATATATATATATATTTTTTCTTCTATGTTTCATGCTGTAATTAAAAAAAAAAAAAAAGAAAAAAAAAAAAAGAAGCAAAGTTATACCCTGATCCAAAGTCTACAGATCTGGCGAACAGGCATGAACCCCATCACAGAGCTCCTCAGCCGTCTGATCGAAAAACAGACCCCCCTCAATTTCTTTCTAGGGTTATACACACACTGGTACATTCGTTTCGACCCCTTTTTTGCAACCGTAAACGATCGATCTTGATCGAACACCATGCCTCTCCGGCGGCGAGACGACGACGACGACGACGAGCTCGAACCCGAGGAAGACGAAGAGGAGGCTCTCGATGAGGAGGATGATGATGATGATGGCAGAGGTGGTGGCGGCGGTGGCGGCCGTAAGCGGCGGAGATCGGAGTTCATAGATGATGCGGCGGAGGAGGAGGAGGACGAGGAGGAGGAAGAGGATGATGAGGAGGATGATTTTGATGGTGGCGGCGGTGGCGGTGGTGGTCGCCGCGGTCACCGTGCGAAGAGGCGGTCCGGGTCTCAATTCTTCGACCTCGAAGCTGCGGTGGATAGCGATGAGGATGAGGAGGAGGAAGAAGGCGAAGACGGTTAGGGTTTCTTTCTTTCATATTAATTTCTGCTATATAGATTTGCATATGATTAAAATGATTAAAATTTGGATTTTGAGTATGAAATGAATTTTTTTTTTTCGAAATTGGCTCCAAAGCATTGAAATTTTTGACTTTGTATAGGATTGAGTATTGTTGGGACTCACAATCGGGGGAAAATATATGAACTTTGTGTATTTTAGTTGAAGCAGTGTCATATTATTCTGGTTAATTGCTTGTGCATTCGATGAATATTTTTTTCTAGACGGATCTTTTGTTAAAAGTTTAGTACTCAAGGTGGGTCTTTCTTGGAATTAAATGAAAACATTTCTAATCTATTCTATATCTATCCTATAATGTTGAGCCAGAGTTCTTTAGGTTTTTGCACTTGGATGCCCCGTTTTGAAGTCTGAAAACTATCTTTGCTTTTCTTTAGATTCATGAGCTGATGGGAAATTCTGTAAAGTTCATATTTAGTTGTCTAATTGAAAAAATAACTGATATGGGTATCAGCTTTTCTGGCAATGGCCACAATGAGTGGCAACTGCAATGGAAGGTTCCCTGTACCGCCATTAACTAATAGTTTCTCAAGGTTGAATGGAAATATTAATCCTGTTCTGATTAAATGAGAGTTTCTTTGGGGATGGGGGGGCCTGCTTCATGTTAGTTAGGTACTAAATACCCGAGAAACAAGAGCTGTTGAATACTAAAAGTACCTAAATTGTAGAAAGTAGAACGCTTATAGTTTGATTTGGTTTGATTCCAAACATTTTAAATTTTAAAACTAGAAGAACCAATTTGGTTAATGATTCACATCACATACACATGGACCAACCACTAAGTTGAGCAATGCTTGCTTGTGCCTGGCCTACCCAAACTTGGGGTTGTTTTGCTTGGTTCGATGGAACCCTATTGAGTGAATCAGACCCTCTTGTGCTAACACTCATCGTTGACTAACTTGGTTGCCTGGTTTGGCTGCAGCCCACTGAGCTTCATTTCCATCTTGAAGGACCAACATTCCATGATTACATGGGTTGGGAGAAAGACCTAGGTATCACACTCGGTATAATCAAAGGAATTGTGAATTGGAGGTTAGAATTCAAGGTTGTCTAGATGCTCGTTGAGCTCCCCCTTAAAATGAGGTGCACTTGGATGTGTGTGTGTGTGTGTGTGTGTGAGAGAGAGAGAGAGAGAGAGAGAGAGAGAGAACTAACACATTGAAGGTTAGTGTCATGTGTTGGTTGACCAAGACCTGACACATTGAAGGTTGTATCATACCTACCTTTGAGTTGTCCTGACATCTGTGTTACATGTGTGTACGTGGGTCAGCTGTTGGTGTGTTAGATACTCTTAAACCTAAATCTTAAGGTATTGAGATATGTATCCAAATATTGGGTATTTGTACGGGGACATGTTTTGAACACTTGTATATATTGTACGTCGTATAAAATTGTTAGCGGCAAGAAATAATTTTTTATTTTTTGATTGGTGTCGGGGTGTCCAGATCAAAACATGACTAGTCCCCGGGGTAGCACAGGCCTTCGGTAAGGAGTTTTCTACAAGTACATTATGGTTAATTCAAGGATTTTTCCCCCAGTCCGATAGTCCCAAAGAATTGATAGCACCTCCTTGAACCTTGGAGGTAGCACACTCCCCAAGGCTCAATGCCTTACCACCAGGCCAACCCCTTGGGGTTGGCAAGAAATAATTTTTTACTAGTGCATGTGAGCTTATTCTTCTTTAAACATCATATAAAATTAGAGAATCCAAGTGTTTAAATTGTATACAATTGTTGGACAGATATCTCACACCATTACTCTTGTCATATCTAGTGGACAACTGTTGGGAAAATAAAAGAGTCCATGTAACACTACCTAACATGCTCGTAAGGGATGTATCATACTTACCTTTTGCTCACATATGATACATCCCTTGAGGCCAACCTCAGAGGTTGCAGAGTTTACTCTATTTTCCTTCATTTTGCTTAGACAACGGGGTCACACCACGTGTGCTTCGCTGAGCTAGCTTCCTCTGAATTGCCATCTTGTATAAAGGGAACCTCCATGCAGGCTATGCACAATCACTGCCATTGCTACCTTCATATTCTCAGCTCTCTGGTGCTCTATTGCCACTCTCTATATCTGCTAAGGTTTCCTTGGTTCTCTAGTCTCCCACTCTTGGTGGTCTCCAACCATACCAATATCCGCCATCTTCTCATAGTGCACTCATCATCCAGCTCACCCCTCATTATCCACACCAGACATAGTCAAGTATTATACTTTTATTTGTTTGCAGAATCTAGACCAGCTAAAATAGACCTGGTGGATGCAGTTTGTATGAGATGGGTACATTGCATTCAGTGTAGTGTAGTTTAATGTTTTTTCTTGTAGATCTTGTGGGAAAGTCTTCAATCAATGCAAGAGCTCTATGGTTTTTTGTGTTATTTTTTGTTATCCTACAATATCAATGTCAATTTTGGTTCCTCCTCCTCTTCTTCCTTCCTCCTCCTCTTCTTCTTTCCTCCTCCTCCAAGAGACGATAAAAGAACAATTTTTCTCATAAAAATTTAATATTCACTATTTCCACCTAATCACAAATTCAATATGCTCATGTGTATGGGATAATATAGTAAGCAACAGTATTCAACTCTGCATACATTGTTGTTGGCTTAATGGGAGCTTGATAATTTGCTTTCTGCAATTGGTAATTCTCACCGGTAGTCATGCATGGTTTTTTTTTTTGATCTTTATGTATGTTAATTGGCTGGTTTATACTTGGCCTGCGTTATTATTGCTGATCAGTTGAGCACCTGAACTTGCAGACTTCATTGTAGATGGTGGAGCTGAGCTACCAGATGAAGATGATGGCAGAAGGATGCACCGTCGCCCATTGCTACCAAGGGAGGAGGACCAAGAAGATGTTGAAGCTCTTGAGAGAAGTATTCAGGCAAGATATGCCAGATCAAGTCACACAGAATATGACGAGGAGACAACAGATGTTGAACAACAAGCTCTTTTGCCGTCCGTCAGGGATCCAAAGTTGTGGATGGTGAAATGTGCGGTATGATTATAATCCTTATGCTATTCATTATGTATAATGTCTATGTGATATCAGCATAGTCTGTTTATCAATTCTATGTTTGCTTGTTCTAGATTGGTCGTGAGCGGGAGGCAGCTGTTTGCTTAATGCAGAAGTGTCTTGATAAAGGATCTGAGCTTCAAATTAGGTCAGCTGTAGCCCTTGATCATCTCAAAAATTACATATATGTTGAGGCAGACAAAGAAGCCCATGTGAAGGAGGTACACAGCTATTGATGTGTCAAATGTTTTTGTTGTGGAACTTAGGATCACCCGTAAATGTTGTATGCATTTTGTGCTGTGATTGGAAACTGATTGTATTGCCATCTTGATTCTTCTTCAGGCTTGTAAGGGTCTGCGTGTAATATATACACATATTAAAATAACACTCGTTCCAATCAAAGAAATGACTGATGTTCTTTCAGTAGAAAGCAAAGCAATTGATCTTTCCAGGGATACTTGGGTCAGACTGAAGATTGGAAAGTATAAAGGGGACCTGGCAAAAGTATTGACCTTTACTTTTCTTCTTGTCTCTTTCCTCTTTTCAAATTTTTTTTTTTCTTTGGAACTCTATTAATTTTTTGCTTCACCTTTTCTTTTCTAACATTTGTGCTTCTACGTTTCTAGGTTGTGGATGTGGATAATGTGCGGCAAAAAGTAACAGTGAAATTAATCCCACGTATTGATTTACAGGCTATTGCAAATAAATTGGTATGTATACATCCATAACTTGTTAATGTAGGAATTTGTATTATTGTTTTCGTATAATATGAACTAGTTCTAATTTATTTTCAATTTTTCACTTTGAAGCAAATGTAATTATGTGAAGGAATTGTTTCTTCTGCTGAATAAATGGAAGGATTTGAGATAGAGAGATTAAAAATGCTTAATGATCAGTATTTTGGATCAATATTGCTCTGGCAATGAGTTATCTTGTAGAGGACTCCTTGTCCTCTTTTGTGTTTCACTTCATTTTTCAATAAAATCTCTTTGGTTGCCAATAAAAAAAAGATTCTGGCAATGAATGCAATTGAATCTGGTGTTTGCATATACTGGGTTCTTACAAGGCTAATTCTTTCTATTTCAGGAAGGTCGGGAAGTTCCAAAGAAGAAGGCATTTGTTCCTCCTCCACGTTTTTTGAACGTTGACGAAGCTAGGTAGATTTTCTTCTTTCATCTCTAATTGCAACACAGATGGTACTCAAATGTTTGTATGCTATACTTAGATGATGCATTGTTTTCTTTGTGTGCTATCTTTAGAGAAATGCATATACGTGTGGAGCGTAGACGAGACGCAATGACTGGTGATTACTTTGAGAATGTAGGCGGAATGATGTTCAAGGATGGTTTCTTATATAAACTTGTATCCATGAAATCAATTAGCACTCAGAACATACAACCAACTTTTGATGAACTCGAGAAATTTCGGCAACCTGGTGAGAATGGAGATGGAGATATGGCTGGTTTGACAACTTTGTTTGCGAACAGAAAGAAAGGCCATTTTATGAAGGGTGATCAAGTTATTGTGGTCAAGGGAGATCTCAAAAATTTGAAAGGATGGGTTGAGAAAGTTGAGGAAGACAATGTTCATATCCGACCAAACGCGGAGGGCCTCCCAGTAAGAAATTAATGAGAATTCTTTGTTTTTTTTTTTTTTTTTTTTTTTTTAATGATCATTTCAAGTCTCTGTGAATCTGGTGTAATTTAACCAATTTGCATATTTATTTATTTATTTTTGCAGAAAACTCTTGCTGTAAATGAAAAAGAGCTTTGCAAGTACTTTGAACCAGGGAATCATGTGAAGGTTGTCTCTGGTGCATCAGAAGGTGCTACTGGTATGGTTATAAAGGTTGAAGGGCATGTAGTTATCATTTTGTCTGATACAACTAAGGAACATGTAAGCTAATGTTTTTTTTTCCAACTTTGAAATATTTGTTATTCTTTTAATGGACAAGTGATCACAATTTTTATTGTTTTCAGATACGTGTATTTGCTGATAATGTTGTGGAAAGCTCCGAGGTAACTTCCGGTGTTACCAGAATTGGGGACTATGAGCTTCATGATCTTGTGATGCTGGAGTAAGCTCCTCCTTCCCTGCATCTCCTTTTCTTGCTATTCATGTTAGTTAAAATCTTATGTGTGATCTTGTTTTTGTGCAGTAATATGAGCTTTGGGGTAATCATACGCGTAGAAAGTGAAGCTTTCCAGGTGCATTAATTATTTGAACAATTCATACAGGTTTGTATATGACTTGTTTATCAGGTTCTTAAGGATTTGTGTGTATGGGTTTGCAGGTTCTGAAGGGTGTTCCAGATAGGCCGGAGGTTGCACTTGTTAGATTAAGAGAGATCAAATGCAAGCTCGATAGGAGAACTTTTGCACAAGATCGGTCCAAGAACACCATAGCTGTGAAAGACGTGGTTAGGATTCTTGAAGGTCCATGCAAAGTGAGGCATCACTAACTTTATTCTGATTATCTGGTTACACTGGCTTTCGATTATACGAGTTCTTACTGTTCTGTCATATACAGGGAAAACAAGGTCCTGTTGAACATATTTTTAGAGGAATTCTGTTTGTTTATGATCGTCATCACCTTGAGCATGCGGGCTTCATATGTGCTAAATCCCAGTCTTGTGTGGTGGTTGGTGGATCACGTGCAAATGGCGACAGAAATGTACACATTATACATATATGTATATGTATTTGTATATGTATTTATTTATTTATTTTTTTTGTGTGTGTGTGTATGTATTTGTGTATACTCTTTTATACATATATGTATTTTTTGTGTGTATAATTAACTTGCTCTCATATCTTTCATTTAGGGTGATTCATTGGCTTCAAGATTTGCTCATCTTAGAACTCCACCTCGTGTTCCTCAATCTCCAGGGAGATCGGCTAGAGGCCCTCCGATGAACTGTATGTTGGCGATCTGATCCTGCTTAGTGCTGTGTTGACATTTGTCATTTGTATCTTTTCTTCTCCCCGCTCGAATTCATTCTTAACTCTTTTGGTTGTTCATTATGATCTCATTCAAGATAAATAATTCTGTTTTCAATGCCTACTTGCTGTGTTACAGCTGGAGGAAGGCATAGAGGTGGTAGAGGAGGACATGACGCTTTAGTTGGTACAACGGTAAAAGTTCGTCAGGGTCCTTTCAAGGGATATCGTGGACGTGTTGTAGATGTTAAAGGTTCATCAGTAAGGGTTGAGTTGGAGTCTCAGATGAAAGTCGTTACAGGTAAGTTTCTACAATTTGAGGAACTTGCTTTTTTTTTTTTGACTCCTTGATTATTCTGTTTTTTTTTTTTTTTTTTTTTTTTTTTTGTGTGATATATAACTCATGCTTTTTGGACAGTTGATCGCCATCATATTTCCGATAACGTAGTCGTTTCAACTCCATATCGGTAATTATGATCTTGCTTTTGTTTGCTCTTAAGTATCTTAGATTTTAGACTTCCTGACTGGTTCCTTTTCTGCAGTGGCGCTCCTCGATATGGATCGGGAAGTGAGACCCCCATGCATCCTTCACGAACTCCATTACATCCGTATATGACTCCTATGAGAGATCCTGGAGGTCTGTTTTGTTTTGTTTTTTTGTTTAGCTTATTTAAAAATCACGGTTCTCATAACTGTGTTTCACTTGTTTATCAATTTGTGCGTCTCTTCCATTTTTGCCACAGCAACACCTATTCATGATGGCATGAGGACCCCTATGCGCGACAGAGCATGGAATCCATACACACCAATGAGTCCACCAAGGTTTGTTGCTGAATTTTATATATATTTGTGTGTTATCATTTACTTTGTTAAAGGCTAGCAGGTGAAGGTCTGTACTCAGAACTATGTATAGGTTAAACATACAACTATATATAAATTTGTATTCTGCCTATGCCTTGCGTTACTGGCTGCATACATATATGCTCACTCATTCTGTACATTCACTGGGCAGTAGTTCTTCAATTGTTAAAGAGGCTTGCAAATGTAGATTGTTTCTTGTGTTGCTTTGCATTCTGGGGGTATATATTTAGGTTGTTTTAATTTCTGGTTGCCCTATTTCTTGAATGCATACCTGCTGCACATGTTTTTTAGTTGTGATTTTCTGTATTGTCATTTCCTCCATCTCCTGATGAACAATCTCTGGAATGACTACGAATCAGGGATAATTGGGAAGATGGAAACCCTGGTTCCTGGGGTGCAAGTCCACAGTATCAGGTCAGAATTCTTGCCCATTTTGATGCCAGTATCCAAGCAAGTGGATTGTTGTTTTTGTATGTGGTGTTGATGTATTATCATCATTTCTCAGCCAGGAAGTCCTCCGTCAAGGGCATATGAGGCACCTACTCCCGGTTCAGGTTGGGCCAACACTCCCAGTGGCAATTATAGTGAAGCTGGAACACCAAGGGATAGCAGTCATGCCTATGGTAATCAAATGAACAGTTTCCTTTTAAATAGTTGGCCCTTCCTCTAAGTTGTAACTCATCTATTCCTGTGTCTGTGCAGCTAATGCCCCAAGCCCTTACCTGCCATCTACTCCTGGTGGACAGCCGATGACACCAAGTTCAGCTTCATATCTCCCTGGCACCCCTGGAGGGCAACCAATGACACCAAGTGGTGGTTTGGATATTATGTCTCCTGTTGTAGGTTCGTTTTCCATTTGCACACAAGACTCAATGTGATAGATACAGTACTTTTATTTATTTGTAGTATATATTTTGATTAAATCTGGTAAAGTCAAATTATTTACTTATTTATTTATTATTATTATTATTATTATTTATTACTGCTGCTGCTGCTGCTAATAATTGGAACTTAATTAAGTAATTTCTCTGTCACATGGTATTATAATTTTTTCACTCTGTTTGATGTGTTGGAAAGCACAAACCATCAACTTTACAATCCATTGTATCAGTGGGCTGTAGTAGATCTTGGTATCAGAGATATGACTAACTATTTATTTCTAAGCTTCTTGTGTGTCTCTCTTAAGTCTGGGTGGTGTCTGACCTCAAGTTTCAGAAAACACAAGGATAACATTCTCTTTTTGACAGGTGGGGACAACGAAGGACTTTGGGTATTGCCAGACATATTGGTCAATGTACGCAGATCTGGTGACGACAGTGCCATCGGAGTTGTCCGAGAGGTGTTCCCGGTATGTTTTTGCAGAAATGACATTCTTGAATTTCTATCCTTACTATAGCTTAGAAAGAAATGTGAGTTTCCTTAGTGTAAAAGACAATTGGAAATAGTAAGCCTTCGTTTGGGAAGTGAGTTAGTTTTTTGGCTTTTTTAGCCTGGGACTAAAAAACCTAGTTTGGGAAGGGCTTTTGATTTTTTTGTGAGAGATAATGTAATGATTATAGATTAGATGTGATATTTTGTCTTATTGGGCTAAAAAGTCTATTTTGTTTTTAGTGGCTAAAATAGCCAAAAAAGCCCAAGTTTGGGCTTCCCAAACGAAGGCTTCGTTTGACGACATTACTTTTAGCCTAAAAGTCAAAAAGTCACTAAAAAAATCAAAAAGCCAACAACCTATATAAAAAAGTCGAAGATTCCCTTTTCTTTCTACTTTTTGTACATTTTTTCGTAAAAAATCAAAAAGTCATCCCAAATATATACTAGTTTTTTTTTATCTCATATTTTAGTCAAAAAGTCAAAAAGTTGCTAAAATAATTTGTTCCCAAATGAGGCCAAGTAGCCTTGGCTTGGCTATTCAATAGAATATTAAGGCCAAGTTTGGGAAGACTAAATAAGTGCACTTTTTGACTTTTCTTGTATTATGTGTAGAAAAAGTAGAGAGGAGATGTTGATTGATGTGACCCAAAAAAGATAAAAAGATGAAATAAGTGTACTTTTTTAGTTTAGCCAAACTTGGCCTAATAATAGGGACACAGATTAAGATTGAATTCTCCGAGGGAAAATCAGTACTTGAAAAGGCAGCTTATATTGGGATTTTAGTGCACATTTTATTTCATGTACATTTAGGGGAGAATACGTGCACAACATATTATGGTCATATTGAATGGAATTTTGTCTCTAGTTGTTTTTATCATTTTATTTCCGGTACATATTTGAAAAAAAATAAAAAAATATGAAGAAACAATTTGTTGGGAAGGCTTTGGTATGAACTCTAGTTCTTGAAATGCAGAAGCTTCTTGTAGTTGTTTTTAAAAGTAATTTTCCAGAACACTCTTGTAAGTCTCAAGTTTTTGGGTAATTTTTCCATTTGAGGATGGAACACAGTTTCTTCCCTGACATGGGTGTTTTTGTGTTTCAGGATGGTTCATGTAGGATAGCCCTTGGATCAAGTGGGAATGGTGAAACATTAACTGTCCTTCCCAATGAAATTGAAATAGTGGTACCAAGGAAATCGGACAAAATTAAGATCATGGGAGGTGCACAGCGTGGGTCTACCGGAAAGCTGATTGGTGTTGATGGTAGTGATGGAATCGTTAAGGTAGATGACACTCTTGATGTTAAGATATTGGACATGAACATTCTTGCCAAACTAGCACAACTGTGATCTTTATAGTTAGTGTAAACACAAATTAGGTCATATTCTCATTTGCATATTGACAAATTTCGATAGTGTATATTTTTATTTTATTGAGTTCCAAGTTTTGAATGGCTTTGTGAGATGTTTTGGCTCTCTCTCATGAGCTCTGTATGTTGTGTGTAACCTTTTTTTATATATATATATTTTTTAAATAAGAAAGAATTTCCCCGTCCTTTTTTTCGGAGAACACTACGAATGTGTAAATGAAACTATGTTTCCTGTTTTGGTTATCATATGAAAAATATGGAAAAGAAATTTTGATGAAGGTATATGACAGTTTTGGCTTCTAATATTCGGTTTCATGATTTCTTGTTCTTTTCTTGAAAAATAAAAATATAATGTTTTTATCAATTAAGAGAAGGAAAATGTTACAAAATAATAAATATTAAAAAAAACTATTAGTTTGTGCATGCATGCAATAATGAAATTTTAAAATTCTGAAACATGATCGTTTTAATAATATGAGAGGTATATCATCAAGTTAAAAAAGTTTTTTAAGAAGTTGGTAAAATTTATTAGTTTATGTCAGTACTTGAGTGCTTTTTGGCCTTTGATGAATTTTGAAATTGGTCTCTGAATTGGAATGGTAAAATATGTATGTTTGTTTTTTTTGGCACATATGGTACTTTTTGTGATCTTGATGAGAACTGATTTCAGGGTAAGTTCTTAATCATGATCCAAGTTGCAGCAGCTGCCCCTAATGCTTATAGTTTACCTGAATTTTTTCATCAAGCTTTTTCCTTCCCCTCTAAAAGTTTCATGATTTTAGTGCATATGGATTTTCCGTTTCCAAATATCACTATTTTTTTATTTTTTATTTTTTCAAAATATCTACAATCATTGAACAATTTTAAAATCCTTATATGATTTAATGATTATAGATATTTTGAAACTGAAAAATAAAGACATTTGGAGACTAAAAAATCATTAAAATGTTTTAGTGATATGCTTGCAATGACAAGTCAAGGGCAAGCAAGCAAACCTAAGCCATGATTTTGCAGTCAGCTACTAATTTACTAAAATGTTATGATGTGTATCTTAAAATTTAAAAAAAATAAATAAAATTGTGTGTTTGGTTTGGTTTTGAGAGATAAATTT
Source organism: Camellia granthamiana (assembly GCA_036172215.1). NCBI lineage: Eukaryota > Viridiplantae > Streptophyta > Magnoliopsida > Ericales > Theaceae > Camellia > Camellia granthamiana. The sequence goes on from CM069905.1 coordinate 114,158,679, forward strand.
TCAAAAAATATTTTGGAGAGAGTTTAGAAATTTTTTTTTTGGTTTGTTTGGTTATATATTTTGAAAATAGTTTTGGAATATGGATTTGATGTTTTGTTGTAGTTGAGTAGATGTGTGTGAGAGAAAAAGTGATTGAGGAGGAGAAATGAGAGAGAAAAAGTGATTGATTGAAATATAAGAGAGAGAGAGAGAGAGAGAGAGAGAGAGAGAGAGAGAGAGAGAGAGAGTGTGAGTGATTTTGAATTTTTTTTTTCAAAGCCATTAAACCAAATAAAATTTTGAAAATTTTTCTCTAAAATTACTCTTCCCAAAAATAAACCAAACAAGGCCATAAAATTTTGGAATTTTTATTGATAAATCACATTTAGAAGTGTTTTAATCCAAGAAGTCCATGAAGGAATTTTTTAACCCATTTAGTCCCATATATGTATAGTTTTATTCTATAAAATCATTTTTCTTGATTTACACTATTTTCTTGGACACTTATGCCCTTATATTTAATTTTGATACCCTTATAAATATTTTTTGAAAGGTTAGCAATTTTATGATGTGAACATTCATATTTTTAAATTCACATTGGTAGGAATGTAAAATTGGCCTGTGGGCGGCCCGAAACCCGCCCGCAAGCCGGGGCAGACCCGGCCTGTTGACAATGTGAATATTCACATTGACATGTTAACATTTACATTACTAGGAGTGTAAAATTGGCCCGCGTCCTGTGGCAGTGCGAAACCCGCCCGCGGCCCATGGGCGGGCCCGGTCCGGCTCATTGACAATGTGAATATTCACATTGATATGTTAACATTCACATCGATAAGAATATAAAATTGGCCCGCGACTCATGGGCGGCCAAAAGCCCGCCCGGAGCCCAGGGCGGGCCTGGCTCGGCCCGTTGACAATGTAAATATTCACATTGACATATTAACATTCACATTGATAGGAGTGTAAAATTAGCCCGCGCCTCGTGGATGCCCGAAATCTGCTCACGGCTTGTGGGCGGCCCATGGCGGGCCTGGCCCGGCCTGTTGACAATGTGAATATTCACATTGATATGTTAACATTTACATTGATAAAAGTATAAAATTAGCCAGCGGCCTAAGGCGGGCTCAACCCGGCCCATTGACAATGTGAATATTTACATTGACATGTTAACATTCATATTGACAAGAGTGTAAAATTGGCTCGCAGCCTGTGGGCGGCCCGAAGCCCAATCGCAGTTCGAGGCGGGCTTGGCCCGACCCGTGACAATGTGAATATTCACATTGACATGTTAACATTAACATTGATAGGAGTGTAAAATTTGCCCGCTGCCCGAAGCTTGCCCGCGGCCCGGAATAGGGCCCGCCCGGCCCGTTGACAATATGAATATTCACATTGATATGTTAAAATGCACATTGATAGGAATGTAGAATTGGCTCGTGGCCCGTGAGCTGCCTAAAGCCCGTCCACGGGCCGGGATAGACTTGTTTGGGTCCAGACCCGAGTATGTCCGAGACCCTAGGTTAGGGCCTAGGTCATCACTTTGAAGCCTGGCCCGGCCCATCGGCCCACTTAAGACTTATTCAACGCTCGGTCTGAGACCCAGCCTGCCCGAGGCACAATGTATTTTTTTGTGAAAAATAAGAAAATTTTGGTAGATAAAATTAAAAAGAATTAAAAAAAATGGCCAGACCCGCCGAAGCCCAACCTAAGCTCCAGGCTAGGCTCGGGCCCATCGGCCCGTCCAAAACCCGAATAGCCTTGTGCCAAGGCTAGGGCCTTAGCCTAATTTTTTGGCCCGTGGGCCGGCCCGGGAAAGGCTCGTTTGGGCCCAGGCTCGAGCCTAGTTCGAGACCCTAGGCTAGAGCCTGGGCCATTACTTTGAAGCCCAACCCGGCCCATCGGCCCGGTTAAGGCCCATTCAAGGCTCGGTCCGAGGCTCGGCCCACGCCGAGGCTTAGTGTCTTTTTTTGTGGAAAATAATAAAATTTTGGTAGAAAAAATTAAAAAGAATTAAAAAAAATGTCCAGGCCCGTCCCGGGCTGCCCACGGACCGTGGGCGGGTTTCGGACAGCCACGAGGCACGGGCTAATTTTACACTTCTATCAATGTGAATATTAACATGTCAATGTGAATATTCACATTGTCAACGGCTGGGCCAGGCCCGCCCTAGGCCGCTGGCCAATTTTATACTCTTATCAATGTGAATGTTAACATGTCAATGTGAATATTCACATTGTCAACGGGCCGGGCCCGCCCTGGGCTGTCCACGGGCTGTGGGTGGGTTTCGGGCAGCCACGAGGCGCGGGCTAATTTTACACTCCTATCAATGTGAATGTTAACATGTCAATGTGAATATTCACATTGTCAACGGGCCGGGCCGGGACCGTCCCGGGCCGCGAGCGGGCTTTTGGCCGCCCATGGGCCGCGGGCCAATTTTATACTCTTATCAATGTGAATGTTAACATGTCAATGTGAATATTCACATTGTCAACGAGCCGGACCGGGCTCGTCCCAGGCCGCCCATGGGCCGCAGGCGGGTTTCGCGCCGCCATAAGACGCGGGTCAATTTTACACTCCTATTAATGTGAATGTTAAAATGTCAATGTGAATATTTACATTGTCAATGGCCCGGGCCTGTCCCAGCCCGACTCGAATTTTTCCGGGCACCCACGAGGATCGACATGGGCCGGGCCCCTACACATTGACGATATAAACATTCACATTGACGGTGTGAACATTAACATTAGGGGTATTTTGGTAATTATGTCACCCATAGAACTTATTGAAACATAAGAAAATAATGTGAATTAAATAGAACATAAGTAGATGAAAAGGATATTTTGGTCTTCTTATCTCAAATAGAACCTAATGAAATAGTCAAAAAGAATATGAATTAGATAGAATAAAGTTCTTAGAAAGTAGATTTATCAAAAAAAAAACTCCCTAAAATTTTATTATGAAAGCAAAGGAGAAGTAAAGTCAAAGGGAAAGGAAGGGGAGGGGGACAAGACAGAGAGTGATGGGCCGGTGCAGGCCGAGGCGACGTGGCAACGGTGTGAGGGTGTTGGTGGGCTGTAGGGCCCATTTGCACGCCTGTCTCTCTCTCTCTCTCATCTATCATTTCACTATCAAACAGACTTGTTATTAGTAACAGATAGCTCAGATAGATACAGATACATGCAAACAAGAAAAAAAGAGAGACCAAAAACAGTGTCCCAAAATTACCAGACACAACACTATAACATTCCAGGCTTTTATCATCCAACAAGTTGTACCTTTATTTTTGACCCAACAAAATCTTTTTTTGGATATATAGTTGTGGGTGTACACGGATTGAATTGGTCTAGTTTTAAAGCAAATTTGGAACTAAACCGGTTATGGAATTAATGGTCGAGAAAACCTCATGTGATCCTTTCAAGTGACTTGAAATCAAAACGTTAAATTTTATTTTAAAATTTTTACCATTCAGTCAAACCATTGGGGTACTAATTAGCAAAATCTTCCCATTTTATACAAAACACAGTCTTCATCATTGTCAAGACTAGTTAAAAAATCATAGTTACTATATTTTTCTGATTGTTTAGCATGTGTTCTAGGTCTTCCTTGGATAATGAGTTAAAAAAGACTTCATAAATTATAGGGTTTCACTCACCCATCACATAATTTTGAAAAGTAAGTAAACTTTTACAATAACTATAGAGCTTTATGAGCATTGAAAAAAGTTGAGCCCTTTTTTTACCCCACTTTTTTGCAGTGAAATCCCAAGTAGGATCCAAGATAACTTTTACAAGGCTTCCAATAGGGAACCCTGAATTCAGAACTACTTCACAAAACACAAACAAGATCTGGACCATTGAGTGATCATTAACATTATAGATTTGAAGATCTCTCTCTCTCTCTCTGTCTTTTTAGATTTTGAGTGATCTCTCTCTCCTATACCATTAATAAAAGAAGAGGTAATGATCATTTTTTAAGTTCTTCAAGTGGGACCCAATGAATAAATGAGGAGTTCATTGCTTGCGTAATAATAAAGCACTAAATGTTTAAATAAAATGGTTAGTAATTTGAATTTGAATTTATTCGAATTGTTTGAATTTGTGCATGTCAATTGATCATTCGGACAATCATTCGAATGACCGGTGTAATATTTATTGAGTAATGCTACATATCACTAATTTATCATCATTAACTCCACCACTAATGAGGTGGCAATTGAAAAAAAAAAAAAAAAAAAAATCCAAGGTACAAAACACATGTGGCAGTGGGTGGGACCCACCGCCACATCATTAAAGCCACCACTAATTAGTGGTCTAAAGTATTTTTGATATTTATTTATTACAGTTGTCACTCTTATCGACCGCGACTTGTACCTTATTGTCGGATGACCGACTGGATAACTAACAAGCCAAAATTTAAATGATTTAAACAAGTCAAAATTGGAATGATGTAACCTTACTGTTTAAAATAGTTTAAAAATTAAGAAAGTAATAAAAATAATTTATAAAATACTATTGCGCGATAATTATGCCAATGTTCACTCAATGTGATTTGTACTCCCAGTACGGTTCAAGTCAGTACGAGAGCACATGCCTATTATCCTTCTTTCGGCCTTTGGGCCCAATTCTTGATTTGTAATTTTTTTTACGTTTTATTTCACGGTTTTTACGAATGGGCGGGCTATCATGGCCCATGAATAAATAAAATTCAAAAGAAGTTTTACCAAGCCGTCAAACATTGCCTAAGAGTGAGTTGTGCTTTGGAAGCATCCACACCAAACTCCGGCTCTGTTTGGGACAGTTCTAGAACTAAAATTTCAAAACTTATTTTGCACATGGTGTTTAGTTAGGAGTTTCAAATCATAATTTTATACTCACTTTTAAAAATTTGAACGAATGTAGGAAAATTTGAGTTAACCAGTCGTCCCACCGATGGTTTGGCCGGTTGAACGAAACAGTGTAAATATTTTTTTTTTTTACAATTGACATATGTTAATTTTTATATATTCGAAAATAATATTTTTTTGAATTTTTTAAAATTTTTTATGAGCTTAATAGAATTTTAAGTTGTGTGTTTGGTTATGAATTGTAAGTTTTTGTATCAAATATCATATGTCACATCAAAAATTCCCCACTCAATTCAAAACTTTTTTTCAAAACTCTTTCACCAAACAAATTTTCTACACTCAAATCATAATTCCAAAACTCACAAACTCAAGATACAACTCCTATTCTCAAATCATATTTAGAAAACTCTACCAAACGCAACCTTTTAATTTTTTAGTTAAATTAAAACTATTTCATTATTTTAGTTACTCACCTTTTAGCACATACTACATCAAACTCTTTATTCTAACTATTCTTATTAAATATTATTTTCTTATTATGTTTGTTAGTCTTTCTTTTTTTTTTTATTAAATTGATAAATTACTAGCCAAACAATTCTTAAAAAAAAAAAAAAATTACTGTTGGTTGGTTGACCGGCCAGACTTCCGGGCAGACATCTAGTAACACACAAATAGCGATGAATAATGCCTCGTTTATTGTAACGAGTTACTGTAGCCATCGTAAATTTTGACGAGCTGTAAGCAAGTTTGATGGAGCTGATTTTTTGAAGTTTTTAGCTAAAAAATGATTTTGAAGAACTTGATACAGATGCTCTTATGGGACACGATGATGTGATGTCCTAAATATGTTATGATTTGTGAACATAGTGCGTGATTAAAAAATAGTAAAAGGCATAGTAATTCGTAATTAATCAGGAACATAATCACGAGGTTCTCATGAATCAGGAAATAATTTTTCTGTGCTTGATCATCGTTGAGGGTCCATGATAACTACTGGCAAATCGTGCGTTCCAGAGTATAGTATCATCATCATCACCCAATTTCTGATGAAAACGAATGATATGGGTCGGGTGCCGTACAAGAAAAAAGGTTGAAGGAATCCAACCATATGACATGATCATCCCTCACTCTACTAACTCCGTTACATATTATAAATCTCTCTCTCTCTCTCTCTCTTCAATATCAAAAGAAAAATTATGAAAATTCACACATACCTATTGAGAATTTTTTGAGTGGTTGATTGTATGGTGGAGATTAATATTTCATTTGGATTATAAGGGGAGGTGAGAAAAGAAATGATTGTAGTTTCTTACTTAGGAGAAAAAATAAAAGAAATGATTATGGTTTTTCACTATTATGGGAGTGTTTGGGAAGAAGCTTTTTTGACTTTTTGGGCTAAAATAACACTAAAAGATAAAATAGACTAAAATAGTCAAGAAGACAAAATATCATATCAAATACATAATTATTTTACTTTCTCTCTCACAAATATCACATCTAACTACAAAATAATCTAACCATTTTCACAAACACAACTATTTTAGTCAGCCTAAAATAGTCAATCACTAAAATAGCCTACTAAAATAATCAACTTCCCAAACGAGGCCTACGTTGGATGAATAAAAGAAAAGAGAATGTAATTTCTCACTTATCTTGTTTGGAAAGAGCAAGTAAGATAAAGGAAAATAAAGTATTTTATTTCATTTTACTAAAATAAATTTTCATATTAATTAGTTATGTTTTTTCATAAGGGTAGTTTTGGTATTTTAAACAAATTTCATTAAACTCAATTCTTTTCTTACCAAATCTCACCACTTTTGGTGAGCAACAAAACAAAATTTTGGTGAGAGTCCATTTCTCACCATCTCTCGTTTTTCACCATTTCTCATCTTACTTAATTATCCAAACAAATGAAGGGTTTCCAATTCACACCATTTCTTTTCTTTTCTCACCAAACTCCTCTATTCAAACAGAATGTAAATTTGAGTAATATAAGCTTTATGTGTAAAATAAATTTGAATTACAAGATAATAATTCTAAGTAATTTCTAAATAGTTAAATTTGAATTTATAGTATTGTTGGTATCACAAATGAAGTAATGAGTAAATAATATATGGCAAAAAGCTCAACCAAAGATCATCTCCTATTATGAGAGGAGAAATTATATTTTTTTCTTCTTGGGACAATGTTACATGGTCTTCTAATTTGATATTCATTAGTTAAAATAGTATGACTCAACATTTTTTGTTAAGTTTGTTAGGTCCATAAGTGTTACCAATTCTGCGAATAAACTTGGTTTTGAAAGTTGTAATTTTTCCTTTGTTTTTGACTTTACCGCTCTAGCGGTGAAAGCTACGCTTGAGCGGAAAATCAACACTCTCAGAAGTTTTGCTTCTCTGCAAAAGTATTAGGCGTTTGTAGACACCTCATTTTTGACCGACCTTAAGACTCAGACGTCACCGATTGAGCGCTTGGTGATGTTGCATATTGTGCTCGTTCAGAAGTCTCAGAGTCTCAGCCGTGAGCCTTGCCTCCGGACTTCCGAACCCTTTTCTGTGCCTTGCCTCGGTTTGCGAACCAAGCTCGGTTTTCTCTATTTCTCTTCCCAAAGGGAGAGAGAGGTCTCATAGATCATCTCTCGGTGGCCGTGAGCTACATTTCGTGGTCGTAGGCCATTCTTTCCATTTCAGAGCCCGGTTCCCGATTTTCGGAGCCGTCAGGCCGTGTGCCTCGGTTCGGGACCGCCTAACTACCTCTGTTTGCTCCGATTTTTGGTATGCATCCTATTTACTCCCTTTTGAGGGACATTGTGGTCTGAGAGACCCACTTCGTGGTCGAACACCACTCCCGGTGCCTAACAGTCAATTTTCGAGGCCTCGGACTGCGCGTTTCGACCCCCGAACCTTAATTGTGCATCGGTTTTTGTTCATTTTTGGCAGGTACCTCTGTTTCATCACCAGGAAGGCCGTAGAAGGGTGGGAGGCCAGTAATTGTTCCAGCAACCAGTTATATTTCCTTCATCGCCCTCCGACGCCCGTTTTTCTCACTTCAAAGCCAATGTTGACCACCCTAAGGCCACTTTCTTCAGCTCCAAACCACATATTTGTGTTGTACACACTTGGGAGGACACCAATTTCATATGGCCGGCCAGTAATTCCATTTGAACCTTTTGAACCCCTTTGAAAAGTGGCTTGTTCTCTCTCCTGTTTCACAGTTGCCAATTTTGGATCACAGGGTTGTGTTGAGGGTACCTGGGAGGACATCAATTGGTGGTGGCCGGCCACTATTTCAACTTGGCCTTTTTGACCCCTGGCCGGCCGGCCACCTGCAGCTCCAAAAGTTGGCCGGCCAGCTTCCTTACAGGGAGTACACTGCAGAAATGCAACTTTTTCCCTCCAGATTCTGCAATCCGGGGGAGGGGCTTTTTTTTTGGAGGGAAACTTGGCTCACTTTCCCTCCCATTTTCCCCCCTCTTTCTCCCTCTCATTTGTCCATATAACCACCTCTCCAAACCTGGTTTGAGGGTTGGAAAATTCACTCTTGGAGCTTGCATACACAGCTCTCCCTTTTCCTTCCATTTCAAGACCAAAATCATCCAAGTTCCTACCCCTTTCTATACCACCACCTAGCACCACCACCACCACTCCATTTCCAGCAGCTTGGGGAGTTTTTCAGAGGCAAAGAGGCACCATTTCTCAGTCCAAGAAGTAGCCAAAGATTGGTCTACAAGGGTGAGTGCCATTTCCCTCTTTTCTAGCTCATTTTTGCAAGTTTTCTTAGCCCTCTTTGCTTGCTGTTTTGAGCTCCGACCAAAACTGAAAATGTCATTTTTTTGAGCTCCTTTTCATCTTCCATTAAGTGTCCTTCACTGTTTGGGACCCCCTTGTTGCACTTGCTTCATTACCCTCTTGGATGCCATATTTTCGCATGATATTTTTAGCCTATGTGTGGTCTGTTTTGAGCTCTGATGTAAACTGTGAATAGGCTTATTTTGAGCCCTTCTTTAACATTGAAGAATGGCTCATCCTTGTTTGGGACCTCCATGAGTCACTTGCCATTGAACCCCTCTTTGGTCCCCATTTTTGCATGATTTATTAGCCTATTGTGTCTCTGTTTTTTGACCCTGAGCAGAACTGAAAAGGGTCTTATTTTGACCCCCTCTCCATGTCTAATTGAGGGTCTTTGGCTGATTGATGCATATTTTGTATACTTTGTGTTTAATCCTCTTTTGGCCTCATTTTTGAGCATACTTGTATCTGTCTTTGGGGCTTGCCATAAACTGAAAACAGTCATATTTTTAGTCCCTCTTCAATGTTGTAGAAGGCCCCTTTCCTGTTTGGGGCCAGAATTTGTGACTTGCTTCATTACCTCCCTCGCGGAGCCATTTTTGTATGCTAATTTAGCCCTACTTGGGCCCACTGTTTGGCCTCACTCTAAACTGTAAAAATGCTTTTCTCGGGGCTTCCTTGCTTCTGTATTTTCATTTCATATTCAAATTATGTATGCATTGTATAGTTATAGGCCATCTCATGCGCCAAAACCCGTGTTTCGGGACTCGTTTCATGCATCGGGTTTCATTTTACCGGGTTTCGGGGCTGTTTTGCATCTCATTTTACCTCTGATTTTTTCATGATAGTATGCCATTTTTTGTGTTTTGCCATGTCTTGTTAGAGTGGCATTTTCGTGCCTTAGGGTCGGTCCTCGGTTTGCGTGCACGTGTGCACGTATCCCGAGTTGTCTCATTTTCATCATTATGGCCTCTTGTGTGAGTGCGGCTGAGGTCCACTCATGTTAGTGTAAGTCCATTATGCATTGTGTATGCCATTCCATTTCATAGCATTGTGTATGCTAGGTTGTATATTAGTGCATTGTGTATGCCATGTCACATTGAGCATTGTGTATGCCATTTACCAGCATTGTGCATGTTAGGTTGTATCTTAGTTGCATTTCATGCATATCATGCATATTGCATCGTGTTCGGGATAGGAGTTAGCCCGGGCACGGGAAACGAGGTACGTTCCGTACTCCGAGTGACGGAACGTGTCTCAATTCCCCAGTCATCGACACTCCGGATTATCCATGATGGAGTTAGGTTTTGTTGTATTTTCATATGCATTCATTTCATATTGAGTTGTGCAATTCGACTCCTCGGCCATCATGCATCGATATGCGTGATTGGTGACACGAGGATCGAGACATGCATACATTTGTGAAAATACATTGCCATGCCCCTTTCCTGCTCTCTGTTGCAGCAAAATGAAGAATCAGTAACTTTTCAGAGCTTGGCACGCATTTCAAGAATATGTGCAAACAGAGGCTAATCGGGGCATCGTCATGGATTTCCGCACAAAGACAACCCGAACATGCATCATTCATCATCCGGAGCGGAATCAAGGTAGTCCCTGGCTTGCATGCCAGTTTTACAGCTTTCTTAGTTAATTTGTTAAATTAATTAGGAATTTGTACATTATTTGGACTGTAATATTTATTTGGACTGTACTATTCTTTTATTCGGGATTGTATATTTATTTGGACCCTCTGCGCGAGGGCATAATTGTAACAAGTGTGCGTGAGTGTGATGTATGTCTTTCAATCCCACGTCTTTCTTCCCTTTTATTTACCTGCTTATGATGGTTAGATTAGGGCATATTTCAATTAGCATACAGTACGATAGCATGTTTGCATTCATTCATCTGTTTTACATACACCGGGCTCGGCGCATCATACTAACTGCATTTGTATTTCAATTCCAAGTTGAATACATGTTAGCTGTAGCATTCCATATGCCATGTTTAGAATAGCCGAGCCTGCTACAGTTTTCATCTTTGCATGTGTTGCATTAGGCAATTCTGTGTATCTAGGATCATGCATGGATTTCTAATGAGCTTCTGTTTTGGCTTGGAGTACTCGGTGAGTTTTATGCTTTAGCATCCTTGCATGCGTGTGAGTGAATGCCATGAATAGCATGCTTACCATGAGGCTATTTGCTTATGTGATATAACTGCCTGAATGCATGTGGGTGAAGGTTGGGTTATTTGAATTGGGACAATGCATTGATTATTTGTTTTAAGCCCACTAGATAGTGGCAAAACCATTGTTTTCTAAGCCCATCCGAGGGTGGCAAATCCACGTCTTAGCCTACCTGCGGGTAGCACCATCAAACCATTTTCAAACAAACAAACATGAAATGTTTTGTTCTAATTCAGGCGACCCAGTCTATACTTGTATGTTGTGCGCATCACATAGTAACCTAGGCTAATAACCGGAATAAGAACGCACAATGTTTTCAAAATCAGATATCATGGTTAGTAGAGGCCGATCATTGATCGGGCGAGCGGGGGTGCTCACGAAGTGACCTTCCCCAATCGTACCCAAGTTCCCGAGCCGAGGCAACTTTGGTGATGACGGACACGTGGCCTTTGGCACCGAGTCAGGGTTTCCTAAATTTCCCATTAAAAAACATTTAGGTAGCGACTCTGTATCTGGCAAAGCAGTCCATGTTTGGCATTTCTTTTCAAAAAATCTGTTTTCAAAATCGATTTGCCGGATTTGGACTCTTTGGTTCAAGATTAAGAACCGTGACATTTGAGTCCTTGAACTGTAGTGACCCCAATATGAACGGAACGGGACTTAACCCTCCCGAGGCGTTCGGGGACGTCTACAGCGTTGTGTTTTTACGTTCTAGCGAACATTCTAGCGTTCAAGCGTAGATCCTTGTCCAGAAACATGCGTTTAAGTCACACCGCTCGAGCAGTCATTCTTGCGCTCGAGTGATGATCGTGAATTTGTCTATTATAAAGCTGCGAACAAGTGCAATTCTAGGTCACAGCATCCAGTTCTTCTTTTAGGGAATTAGGGTTTTCTTCTGGAGCATCTTTGCTAGTTTCTTTGATGTTTGTTTGGGATTAACTCATGGTTTGATAAGTATACATCAAAGGATTGTTTGATTGTTCAATACAAGAGTGTTCTTCTTCGGTGGATTTCAGAGATTCAAGTGTGGAGTCTTTGAAGGCGTTCGAAGCTGCTCATGGTCGTTGATTCGACATGGATGTTGTGAATTCGACATCAAACTGATCAATTCCGAGATGAAGGCGTTGGTGAAAGAGACACAGATTGTTGAAGACAAGTTTACAGAGGTTGGGTAAATTGTTTGGTAAATTTGTATTCTTTCTTTTTTCATAGTGGATTAATTAGTGGCATTTTGCCCGTGGTTTTTTCTCACAATTGGAGTTACTCCAACTATGGTTTTTTCCATGTAAAAATCATTTGTGTCAATTTATTATTTGTGAAACAACAATCTAAATCATTTTCGTATATGCTTGATGATTTAGATTGTTAGTTTTGGTTGTTTGGGAATTGTTGCAATTAAATTTGTTACGAATCACGAATCACGTATTTTTTCAATTGATATCAGAGGAGAGCACTCTTTGTTTTTAATAAAACTATAGGAGTGTGATTTTGTGTGATTTGTGTCATGGATTCAATTCGTGAAGGTAACTCGACCCATAGACCCCCTTTACTTGACGGGACAAACTATTCTTATTAGAAACCTCACATAAGGGCATTTTTAAAATCTATTGATGAGAAAGTTTGGCACTGTGTCATCTATGGGTGAAGCAAACCTAGTGTCACCATTGATGGTGTTGATATCCCTAAACCACTTGATAAATGGGACGCATTTGATTATCAAAACTCGAGTTGGAATAGCAAAGCGCTCAATTCTTTCTTTTGTTCCGTTACACCAGAAAAGTTTCGTCGTATTTGTATGTGTGAAGGAGCAAAAGAGGTTTGGGACATCCTTGAAACAATTCATGAGGGTACTATAGCTGTTAAAAGATCAAAACTTCAACATCTCACTTCTTTCTTTGAAACTCTTTTTATGCGAGATGATAAGACGTTTGATAATTTTTATGCCAAACTTAGTGACATTGTGAATTCCTGTTTAACACTCAGTGAAAAAATTCCAAAATCTAAAGTTCTTGGAAAAATTTTGAGGTCTTTACCCGATAAGTTCCAATCAAAAGTGACAGCTATAGAGAAGGCTCAGGATGTTGAGAACCTCAAGCTTGATCAGTTGGTTGGAAACTTGCAGACTTATGAAACCCACCAGATTTCTAAGAAAAAACAAAAAGATAATGTGGTTTTTACTAGTGCTTATGAGACTGCTAAGAACCTTGAGGTTGAAATTGATCTAGAGTTCGAAATGACAGCTATGTTTACCAAAAATCCAAAACTTTTCCACCAAAAGGTGCTCTGATAGGTGAGAAGACGAATGTGAAAGGAAAAGGTGTTAAGTGCTGTGAATGCCAAGGGTTTGGGCATATCGCACTTGAATGTCCATTGAAAAAGAACTGAAAGAAAGTCTATACAGTGACTTGGGATGATAAAAGCGAGTCAGAGCAAGAAGCTGAAGAAACCGAATCCGATGAAGACGGAGATAGTACCTACATGGCATTCTACTCTTGCATCATTCAATCAACTACAAAGCCAATTGAGTTTGCTCAGGGGCCTGGTGTGCATCGTGCTCCTACTTTTGATGGGAGCAATTACTTGTATTAAAAGTGTAGAATGAGAGTCTATCTCAGAGCCTTTGATTATAAGGGTTAGTGTACAATTGAGGAGAATGTTGAAGCGCCATTTGTAATCGATCCAATCACCAACCAACAGGTTAACAAGCCGATTGAGGAGTGGAGTGTTGTTGAAAGAGTTGGCATGGAAAGTAGTGAAAGAGTTCTGAACACCATCTGTGAAGCCATTTCTAAAGAAGAACAAGAACTGATTGCTAACTGCAAGAATGCCAAAGAAGCATGAGATGTTCTTATGCAATTTCATGAAAGAGAAAAGTCATCTTCACAACCATCCAGCAATGTTCATGCCTTAGTTACTCGACTGGATGTGCTCAAGGAAAAAGAGAACCAAAAAGAAGATGATGAAACTTCGGAAAATAATGATGAGAGTGATGGTGATGAACTTCAACATGCCTATGAAAAGCTATATAGTGAATCTCTAAACTTATCCAAGATGAATGACAAACTCACTATCAAACTCAAATCATGTGACAGTGAAAATATCAAGCTAAAGGAAAAGATTTCAGCAGTAAGGAAAGATGTCATCAAGATCTCGAGTGATAGACAAGATCTTTGTGCAAAGATCTTGACCTATGAAACCAAAAGCACTGAATTTCTGAAAATTTATGCCACATATGAAGAGAAGATGGAATCTCTTAAGATGACACAAGTTGCACTGGAAGAGCTTGTTGGTCAGAAAGAGGAAGAACTCAAAGATCCTAGAGCCACGATTGATATGTGGACAGAGGGTCAAAGACACTGGAAGACATCATCGAGTCTCAACAAATGAGTTGTGACAAAAGTGAGATAGGCTATGGTGATGCAACACCTCAAAAGAGAAAGGCCTTTACATCACATGACATCAAGACTCAAGCAAAGGGAAAGCTGAAAGTTCAACAGGATGATAAATCTCTCCATCAACCTAAATGGGGTAAGATCAATAAAAGAGAAATAAAACCTATTTTTGTTTGTCATCACTGTGATAGGTATGACTACATTCGCCCTTATTGTTATGAGTTGTTTGGTAAAGTATCCTAAAAAATAAGAAATTTTAATACTTCATGGATTAAGAGACAACTTTGCATGTCTAGGCGGAATACCAAGATTCATGATGGTATTCACAATGCTAAGACTTTTACCAAGACTGCCAGTCTCGCTTTTGTTAAGACCAAAAAAGTTTGCGTGAGAAAGAGTGACCTAACTTGTTTTGTTGTTCACACTGTACTAAAAGCACATGACTCTCACATGTGGTATCTTGATAATGAGTGCTTTCGTCACATATTAGATGACAAATCCTACTTCATATCTCTTAAGAAGTATGAAGGAGGAATTGTTACCTTTGGAGATGGCAACACTTTTAGAGTCATTGGTAAGGGCACTATAAGTGTGGCCGGGCTACCCAACCTTGAAAATGTCTTACTTGTTGTGGCCTTAAAGCCAATTTTTTGAGCATTAGTCAAATGTGTGATTCTCATCATAAAGTATTATTTTCAAAAAATAAATGTGAAATTTTGGATAAAAAGGGAAATACTGTCATGCATGGGGTTCGCACATTTGATAACAGCTATGGGATTGTTACCACAAATGATCTTACTTATCATTCGGCCATCATAGGTAATCTTGACTTGTGGCATCAAAGATTAGGTCATATGAATTTCAAAGACCTAACTAAGATTGCCAACAAGAAAATTATGAGAGAAGTACCTAAATAGGTAAGAATATGAACCATGTGTGTGGGCCATGTCAATTAGCGAAGCAAATTCGTGCCCCTCACAAAAAAGGTGAATAGCTTAGCAACCAAGCGTCCTCTTGAACTTGTTCATATAGATCTTATGGGACTCATTCATACTGAGAATATTGGGGGTAAAAGATATATTTTTTTAACTATTAATACTTATACTTGTTTTTCTTAGATTAACTTTTTAAGAGAAAAATCTGATACGTTTGATACTTTCAAGTCTTTAATCCTTAAAATCCAGAATGAACAAGGTGTTTTTATTGGATGTATCATAAAAATCCGAACTGATCATGGTCGTGAATTTGAAAATAGCTCGTTCTTGGATTTTTGTAATATATATAGAATTAAGTATGAATTTTCTGCACCTATCACTCCACAACAAAACGGAGTTGTTGAGAGGAAAAACAAGGTTGTTCAAGAGATGGCTAGGGTCATGTTCCTTAGCAAGAAAGTTCCTTTCAAGTTTTGGGCTGAAGCCTTAAATACCGCTGTTTATGTTGTTAATCATGTGTATTTAAAGCTCGACACTTTACAAACTCCATATGAATTGTGAAAAGGGTTGAAACCTAATGTAAAATACTTCAAAACTTTTGGAAGTAAATGCTATATTTTCAAAGATAGAGAGCCTTTGGGCAAATTCAACTCCCGAAATGATGAAGGAATTTTTCTAAGATATTCAAGTACTAGTAGAGCTTTTTGTGTCTATAGTCTACGTACTGTATCTTTAATGGAATCGTTCAATATAGTTGTAGATGACACAGGTTCTCTTATTGCATCTATATATGAAGAAGAAAAAAGTGCCCCTCATATTCTAGATATTGAACCACAAAGTCAAGGAGAAACGCATGGTCAAGCCCAAGAAGGTGAACTAGTACTAACCCCTATGGCAAGTCCTAGTCCAAAGAGTGCACAAAGAGATACCGTCACTGATGCTTAAATCATTATCAATTCTGGTTTGAAGCCATCAGTAATAGTAAAACTGAATCATCCGGTTCAATAGGTGATTCGAAATATCTTAGACCGAATGAAAATTCGAAAACAAATTCGAGAATAGGTATCTCATATGTGTTATGTTTCATTACTTGAACCTAAGAATATAAAAGAGGCCCCACTAGATGATAGTTGGGTCAATACTATAAATGAAGAATTAGGTCAATTTGAACCTAACAAAGTTTGGACTCTTGTTCCCAAACCTAGAGATTGTTAGGTCCCTACATGTTGCCAACTCCACGAACAAACTTGGTTTTAAAAGTTTTAATTTTTTCTCTATTTTTGGCTTTATCGCTCAAGCGGTAAAAGCTACGCTTAAGCAGAAAATCAACACTCTTAGAAGTTTTGCTTCTTTGCAGAGCGTAGATCCTTGTTCAGAAACACGCGTTTAAGTCACACCGCTCGAGCGGCCATTCTTGTACTTAAGCGGTGATCGCGAATCTATCTGCTATAAAGCTACAAACAAGTGCAATTCTAGGTCACGACTCCCAGATCTTCTTTTAGGGAATTAGGGTTTTCTTCTGGAGTATCTTTGCTAGTTTCTTTGATGTTTGTTTGGGTTTAACTCATGGTTTGATAAATATACATCAAATGATTGTTTGATTGTTCAATACAAGAGTGTTCTTCTTCGGTGGATTCTGGAGATTCAAGCATAAAGTCTTTGAAAAAGTTTGAAGCTGCTCGTGGCCGTTGATTCGATATGGATTTTATGGATTTGACATCAAGCTGATCAATTCCGAGATGAAGGCATTGGTGAAAGAGACACGGATTGTGGAAGACAAGTTTACAGAGGTTGGGTAAATTTGTATTATTTCTTTCTTCATATTGGATTGATTAGTGGCGTTTCGTCCGTCATTTTTTTATCACAATTGGAGGTGCTCCAACTGTAATTTTTTTGACTTAAAAATCGTTTGTGTCGATTTATTATTTGTGAAATAACAATCTAAATCACTTTCGTATATACTTGTTGATTTAGATTGTTAGTTTTGATTGTTAGTTTTGATTGTTTGGGAATTGTTGCAATTAAATTTGTTACAAATCACAAATCACGTATTTTTTCAAAGTTTTTAAAAATAAAATGACAAATATCAAATGTTAAATGTTAAATGGTGAAGAATAATACTTGAAGACCACTAAATAGTGGAGTATGGGGTATTGTTATCCCTAAGACACAACAGTTACTATTGTGCTCTTTGTAGGAGATTGTCCCGAGTTTCGATGATATGAACTGTTCATATTGTAGGGTTCGTCAAGAATATTATTCATGTAAAAAATCAAGTTAATCGGATATTCATAACCCCATGATTAGGTCCTATTTTTTTTTTTAAACTTTATAAAATTTATGTTAACCGTTAATTTTTATAAAAACAAATGTGCTTTGGTTATAGGGTTACAGCTATCTAATCAACTTGATTTTTTGTATGGATAATCTACTCGACGAATCCTACAATTTGAACAGTTTAGATTATCAAAAAATACACAGGACGACTTCTCACAAAAAGCATAGCAGTACCCTCTTCTCTCTAAATAATCATTCCAAGAGAGAGTATATATTTATAGGGAGCAGCTTCTTTCCAATCCTAGATCGGACTGGAGGGTGCTGTTGGACCTGTAGGAGCCCACCACGGCTCCCGTTTCGATAATTCAAACCGTTCAATATGTAGAACTTGTCAAGTACTATATGTCTCTAAAAAATTACGTTAATCGGATATTGATAGCTATCTCATCGAATCAGTTTTTATCAACTGTTAATTTGTTCATCGTCTATTTTTTTTTTATACAAAACTGATTTAATCGCATAGCTATCGATATCCGATCAACGTGATTTTTTACAATCATATAGTACTCGATGAGTTTTATACATTGAACGGTTCGTATTATTGAAACGGGGACCCGCAGTGAACCCCACGAGCTCAATAGCACCCTCCAGTCTGAGATCGGACTGGAGGGAAGCTACTCCGTATTTATATTCTTAGTGTAGCATTGTTGCCATCATTCAAATTCACTTCCATTTTATTTATTTAGTTTGGGGTAATAAGTTCCATTCTAACATAAACAAACTAGTATTGGCCAATTACTTGGAAATTGCAATCCCTTTAGGGTGTGTTTGGTTTTTTTTCCTCAGTAATGATTTATCCATACAAAATTTTCATCTGAATTTTCCAAATGAGACTCTTACTGATTAGGGGAGATTCGGGAGGAAAAAATTGTAGATGAATCATTAATCTTTTTTTTATTTATTTTTATTTTTTTTTTTTATCACACATCAAATTTGAATTTACACTATATACTTTATTTCCTTGACATATGTTATACACTTTCTATGTTCATAGCTTTTTATTCATAAATTTATTGTTGATTATTAAAAAAAATTAATAATCAACAATTTAGTTCAATAATTTTTTCACCCCTCTTAAAAATAAAATTTGAAAACACATGTATATTGATTAATGACTAAATTTATTTGGATGAAAAGAGGAAACTAATTAATGTACAACCAAGAAATTTATATTTTGTTTTTTTTTTATTTGTGAAAAAATAAATGGAATGTAAATAATTTTTTATTTAAAAAATAATATATTATTTCATCTCTTGCCTAACACGGGTCATATTTCTCAGTGCAGCATTGTTGCCAACATTCCATCATTCACATTCACTTCTATTTTTAATTTTTTTAAGTAGTAAGTTCCATTCTAACACTTATATTTTTCTTTCATATTTGTTTCATTATTATTTTCTAATATTTTTAAAATTTATAATCCAAACACAATCTCAAGATATTGGCTAATTATTTAGAATGAGCAACCCCTTCCACTGAATATTAGGACGTGTTTGGCTTTTTAACTCACACTAAATTTAAATCTATACTATACACTTTATTTCCTTGACATTTGTTGGACACTTTCTATGTTTGTAGTTTTTTTTTTCTTTGAATTTTTTAAAATTGTTTTCATACAAAAACAATGGTGATATGAAAACAATGATATTTTTGGCCTTTTCATTGCTTTTATTTCTACAAACATAACAAACAAACAAAAATAAAAAAAATAAATATTAAATGATACCAAATAGGCTCGTATACAACTATATCATAAGATTGGTCATGTGGTTAAGGGGAAAATGTTTTTTTTTTTGATCGGCAAAGAAAAACTTTATTGATGAAACAAACAAGGATTGAACTATTACATCAATAAAGAGGAGTTTGGGGCTAAAAAGCACCAAGCTCCAGGTGGTGAGAAACCAACAGAAGAGAGGAAAAGAAAAGACAACAACATAAACAAAACACCCAAAAAAGAGAACACATCAGCAGCCAAAACACTTCTGATCAAAACACTAAACATCATAGCCTACACTACTAATGAAGGCAGAAACAGACCAACATCCTTCCCATTCTGATGAAAAAAGACCAATCTATTGAAGCAGACCAAAAGTCCTTCCCATTCTGATGAAAACAGATAGCCAGCCTTTCCATTTCTGAAGCAGGAGCAGAACCCTCAAACAGAGGCAGACCAGACCAGACAAAACTATCCGCAAGACTTACCGATTGACAGCATAATCACAGCAAAAAACCAGCTAGAAGATGACTAAAAAATAACACACACCGCCAAACAACTTCACCACAAGGACACCTACAAACAACCAGAAACACACAACCAGCAACACACACAAAACCAGCAATACATCCCATTCAATCTTGCAAGCCGCGGACAACCAGAACACCAGCATCACAGCACGCAACCTCTATTCTTTCCAGAGTACTTTCTTGATCTTCCTTCTTTTCTCTGGACTGCCGTTCCCTCTCATACTCCATGATTGAATCCTCATGTAAACAAATTTTACACTTATGGTCCCCTGACAAAATTAGCCTAGTTGGCATCCCCAACCTGTGTTCTAACCTTCTCCAAATCATTGGCTTCTAGCTGCATCAGTTTGCTAATAACCTCCTCATCCTTGCCTCCAAAATCAATGCCAAGAGATTTACCCAATTCCAAAGTTGCTTCCGCCTCAGACAGATCAACCCTCCCTCTACTGGATTTACTTGCCATGGAGAGTGAAATGGAAGCTGCTGCTGATCTGAAGACAGCTCCCTTACGCAGGTTCAGAGTTGATTTCCCGAATCTAGAAGATCCAAACTGTAAGCTTTTCATCTGCCTATGCTTTTTGCTTGTTGCTTTCCTCTGAAAGTTTAATGAAGTGAAACTGTTTGGGGGTGAGCTACCCCCTATTTGTTGGGGATGAAGATGACCCAAAACCCCATCACTTTGGAAAATCGGAGTAGAAGGTAAGCTTGGGCTACATATATCTCTAGAGGCCAACCCAACAGTGAGAGGAGCTAGCTTACTTGGGCCGACAACCGAATGGTACAAAACTGAGCCCACATCAGATTCATTAAACTCCTGGGTTGATTTCAGATCCACTACTAACTTAATCCCTCGGCCCATATTTTCAGGCCCACACAAGGTTTTGATCACTCCAGAATTTTGAATTTCTCCTTCAAACCTCCCACCTCCATCAACGGCTCTCTTCTTGGGACTCTCCAGCAGTCTTGCAGGGCTATCCTGGCATGTGTAGCCGATATCTTCTGACAAACCTATTTGCAGATCTGATTCAGCCACCACCGAAGTGACCCTGAGCTGGTCATCCTCCACCATGACGCTGCTGCTATCATGTGCTTCCACAGCTGCTATTCGTTCCACCTCAACACTCGAGTCCACCTCATTGCCATCAAAGATAGCCACATGGACATCATCTTCCTCATGCTTACTCCTTCTACCTGCAATCTGATTGTCCTCCTTTACAAGAATACCATTTCGGCTTCCAGCAAAATATCCTTCAGATGAATTGCTGAGGCCAGACATCTTCGTATCTTTGATGAAAATGATTTGCTCCTCACACACCCTAACTGGGTAGAGGGCACCCTTGCATTCTAAATTGAGGATTTGATTAATGGGTTCCATAAAGCTTGTCGCAATCTTCACTTTCCCATATTGAAAATGGTTTAAGTTCCGAGTATCCTCATCTAAAGCAGCCACAACATCCCACACCTTGCCAATGTTAATGAAAGTGTTACAATTCCAAAGATTTAGTGGAACTCCATAGCAATTAAGCCAAACATGCTGTTCTTGGGCCATGGACATCCCCTGTTTCCATTCGAAGACTGAATCGCACCATTCATTGAGCCATCCCTTCATTATCATAAGTTTTTCCTTCATGGCCTCCTTTGATTGGAAAGATAGTACCAGATCTCGTCCACCACCGACTCTAACTTGAACTTCCCCAAGATCTCTTGCTGCTATTTCTTTCTGAAAGTCTTCCACGGCGTAAGTTGGTTTTAACCTGGCTATGACACTTTCGTATAGCCATCCATTGCCTTCCTCATAGGCTTTGATGGTGCAGGTGGTATTGGATCCTGCTACCTTACCGCTCACCACCTCCGCGAAGGAGCTCTTACCTTGGTAGCCAACATGGGTTCTGATGGGTTTCTCTGCAAACTTTCTAAACTGCGTTGTTGATCCAGCCTTATATATCATACCATAGTCCTTCGCAACATCTGCCATTTTTACCTTTAATGCTTTATCATCACACCAGAGTCCATTAGCTTTTTGGACAGCCATGTCTGCTGCAACAGAGCAATTATACCTAACAAAACCAAATCGGGATCTTGACCTTTTCCTCCTCTTATTCGGAATGAAAGTATCTACCACTACACCGTAGTTAGAGAATATTGCGTACAACCCTTTAGCTCGCATGTCTTCCGGTAGATTATCCACAAAAACAGAGTAGATAGACACATTCGACCAACTATTCCAAACTCCTCTTCCGCTATGACGTCGAACCACCGGCTGCCATCCTCCATCACTTTGATTTGCCATCGCAACTAATCAGCAAACCACCATATATGCTCTCTGCTTTCCTTGTGAAACATCATTTTGCTTAGCACCAAGATTTCGTGTCCAATTAAGGGGAAAATGTTACACGAACAAGTTTAATACAAATATCCTTAAAATGATATGATGGTAACATATTTGTAATTGTGTTAATAAATTTGATACAACTTTTTGTTTATTAACTTACTTTGATGTCATGTGGCCTTGGGTTGAATTCCCTCGATACTTTCATATTTGAAACATTTTAAGTATAAATAATTTCTTAGAATCGATTCATTCAAAACTTTGTTCTGATTTTAATTAGGCCTCTTGCTAGTAGAGAATGAAATTGATTTTCTGAATTAATCGGTTCAATGAGCCAGATACCAAATTATCAAAAAATATATTCCATTGTGAAGTATTAAATGGTCTTCCTTAAGTTTAAGTCTTGCTGCGTGACATGGTGGTTTTCATTCCCTTATTCTCTTCCTAAAAATAAAAAAGAAAAAAAATTACTTGATTTTTTGGCCAAAATAAAAGTTATTTCAATTACTACTCATATTGTTAACCTTACAAGTTAAGTGATGATATACAAATATAATTTTGATGTATAATTTAAATTCAAAATGATACGATCAACTATGATCATTTCATCCCAAACTAAAATATCCGTCATTTTGATTTATAATTTTAAGAATATCACTACCACATTTTTTTTAGGGTAAATTACTAATAAGTCCTACTTTGGAGACTTATTACTCAATAGGTTCTACTTTGGAGACTTATTACCCATTAAGTCCTATTTGATATAATTTATTAAGTGATAAAGATAAATTTATCAGTCTTTTTTTTTATGAATAATTTTATAGTGATAAATTTATCAGTCTCTTTGTTTTATGAATAAATTTTTAGTGATAAATTTATCACTCTCTTATTTTTATAGTGTTAAATTTATTAGTTAGGACCTGTAGGTAAATAAGTCTAGTTAACAGGGCTAATTGGTAAGTGCCCCTTTTTTTATTGAGTTTTTTTATTTAAAATTATTTGTAAATTATTTCCTAAAGTAAATAAACAACTTTAAGTGGGGCATTCTTGTCCATAAAGTTTCTATATAAACACCTCCACCACTCCTAAAGTAAGACAACATCCAAACCAGGAGAGAAAGAGAAAAGGAAAGGGAAAAAGAAAGAGAAAGAAAATGATAAGTGCAGATGATTTCTACAAAGTCATGTGTGCAATGGCTCCTCTCTACTTCGCAATGCTAATCGCATACGCATCGGTGAAATGGTGGAAGATATTCACTCCAGAACAGTGCTCCGGCATAAACCGGTTCGTCGCAGTCTTCGCCGTGCCGGTGCTATCTTTCCACTTCATATCTCAGAACAATCCATACCAAATGGACACCAAGTTCATATTGGCTGATACTCTGTCTAAGCTCTTTGTGCTTGCTTTGCTCTCAGTTTGGGCTATCTTTAAAGGAGGTTTAGACTGGCTGATCACTCTATTCTCAGTTGCTACTCTGCCTAACACACTTGTCATGGGTATTCCTTTGCTTAGGGCCATGTATGGTGACTTCACTCAGAGCCTCATGGTCCAACTGGTTGTTCTTCAATGCATAATCTGGTATTACTCTGCTTTTTTTTTTTCTTCATTTAGTTTGTGTTTTTATTATAAATTTGGAAAGGTATAGGCAAAAAAAATTTTAGAAAAAATTTCTCATTTTTTCCTTTAATTTTATATTATTTATCTAAATTGATGATCGAAATACAATATTAGGGTTACTTTATTTTTTATTTTTCTCACACAACACGTTGGGTCTTTTTCTTGCTCTATCTTTCTCAGCTTTATTCAATGTTTACTCAGCTAAACCTTTTGTAGCAAAGTATGCTGAAAAGTTTGAAAAGAGAATATAAAAGCATCAAACACTTCTACATAAAGTAATTAAAAAGCTAGGTGAAAATTAATTATGTTTGGGAAGTGGCTAAAATAGTTAAAAAGTCAAAAAGTCAACTAAAACACATCACATCACCTCTCTATTTTTCTACATATCTTTTCGTAAAAAGTCAAAAAGTTACTAAAATAGCATGTTCCCAAACCAAGCCAAAACATACAAATAAGCACAAAACAAAAGTAACCAATCAACTTTTTGTTTTATTTGATATAATATGCAAAAAAAATTTAAAAATTTGAAATGTATCAATCAAATTTATTCCATAATGTACAATAAGTTGCCCATGGTCTTGTGAAATAGTGTGCATATAAAGAAGATGTAAGGGTTCAATTTTTAACATCTTAATAATTGATTTTTTATCTAATAACATATATAATATGTGAATGAAATTTATCAAAAGTGTGTACAATAGATATAGTTTTATTTATATAATTGAATATGATAATACAAATGTAGGTCTATACATAAATTTATTTTTGTGTTACATGCAGGTATACATTGTTGCTATTCCTATTTGAATATAGAGCTGCCACCATCCTAATCCAAACCCAGTTCCCCGGTTCCACCGCCGCCTCCATCTCCAAATTCGAAATCGACGGCGACGTCATCTCCCTCGACGGACGGGACCCACTTCGTACCGAGTCCGAAATCGACGGCACCGGTCGCATCCGCGTCCGCATCAGACGCTCCACATCCTCCGCCCCTGACTCCGCATTATCCTCCTCCATCGGAATCACTCCCCGGGCATCCAATCTCTCCGGCGCCGAAGTCTACTCCGTCCACACTCCGGCGCCGCAACATGATATCTCTTTCGGAGATCTAGCTTTCGGGTACCGATCCGCGAGTCCTCGGCTATCTGGGTACGCATCGTCAGACGCGTACTCGCTCCAGCCGACGCCACGGGCCTCCAATTTTAACGAATTGGACATCACTATGGCGAACACGCCAACGTGGGTCAGATCTCCGGTGGCTGGGAAGGTTTTCCGGCACCCTTCTCCGGCATTTTCAGGGATGAAAATGGTGTGGGAGTCGCCGGAGAAGTGTGAGGGTGGTGCTGGTGGAGAGAGACGAGGGGGGTGCAAAGATGCTGTTGGAGGTACGTATTGTCACCTTTCAGTCTCTCTGACATTGTCTCTATAGGGTTTTGTGTGCTTTCAAGTTACAAGTTACATTATTATGATACAAAAATTTTTACCAAATAAATGATTTAATATCTCATATTAGTGTAGAGTCTTCACACCATGTAAAATGTTTAGCCATTCATTTAATAGAAAATTTAGGATTTATAACATTTTTCTTAATCCAATAGTCTCATAAATTTAATTCATAATTTTTTTGGTATTGTAATTGTGTGATAGAGATTAAGGCTTGGTTTGGGAAGACTAAATAAGTTTACACTTTTTATCTTTTTATCTTTTTTGAGTTACATCAATCAATATCTCCTCTCTACTTTTTTACACATCTTTTTATAAAAAGTTAAAAAGTATATTTATTTAGAACATCCCAAACAAAAATGAATATTTTAAAAATATAAGAATGAAATAAATCTAGCTCATAGATTGATATTTTTTGGTAAAATTTAAGATAAATTTCTAAGATTGTAGTATTAATGTTTTCTAAATAATAATATTTTAGGTAAATTATAAATATATCTTCTCAAATTTTTTTAAAATATGATTTACTCCCTGTAATTTGGAAAATTATATCTCGCCTTTTTTAGTTTTTAATTTCATAATAAATTATTTATTTTGTTAATAAATCTTAAATTAATTAACAGTTTTTAATGATATCGTAAATTTATTTCAATTAATAATCTAAGTAATTTTATTATTGTATAAAAGAACAGTTAATAATTTTATTTTTTCAGTTAATTTTGTTAAATAAAAAATTTTAACAATGAGATATGTATAATTTTTCAAATCATAATAAGGAACAATTCATATTTTAAATAAATTTTAAGAGGTGTATTTATAATTTTTAGTCTAATATTTTTATAAAATATAAAATTAATAAAAAAAATTAATTTGACACAAATTCAGAAAAAATTAATTATAAATAACTCTAATAATTTGTACGAAAATTATCCCAAAATTAAAAAAATAAAATAAAATTTGTACGAAACAGTCCCACAACACTCCATGACCCAGGAGAGATATAAACGTTGTCGTATTTTGAGTATCACAAGGTGGGAGTGAAATGATGTCGTTTTGGGTGTTGTCAACACATGAGTCAGTATTAGATTCACCAAAATATCAGAGACACAGTGTGACACATGCATGGCTTTGTTTCAGCTTTGCACGAATGTACGTTTTTTTTGTCTAGTAGGAATCCATAAATGTTGGTCTACTTCGCATCTGACTCTATGCTTAGCATCATCTGATCTCATGATGATCTGATCTCAGCTCTTAACAACTGAATTAACTGACGACAATGAAATGGAAACTGGTCAGACAGAACAGGTTATTGTGTTACATGTAAATTTTTTAGAAAAAATCACATATAAAAGTTCTTTTAAAAAAAAATATTTTTATATTTATAGAGAAGTTTATAATTTAGGGGTTTTTTGGAAACAAAATAAAATGTCAGCTTTTAACTTTTTACTCATTTTGGATCATATTATCTCTCACATTTTCTATTCAAAAAAAAAACAAAATATGCTAAAAAAGTTAAAAAATCAGTTTTTTACCAATTTCTCAAAACACCACTTAATATTTTATCTTTTCAAAATATTAATTCTTTATTTTATTTTTTATTATTTTAATTTATTAGTCTATTTTCAAAAATTAAAAAGTAAAATAAAACTATTTTTTTATTTTATCCTTCTTTTAAATTCATTAATTATGACAATTAATATATATTTTTTAAAAGTCAAAAGGTAGTTTTCAAAAATGATGTAATAAATAGAGATATGAATCTATTTAATTTGACTAATGAAATGACTTTTGATAAAATCGTGTGAAGAAAAAGAATTCATGTAGCAAATCCCATTTGATGAGACTTAAGGCTTGATTTGATTTAAGATTACTATTTTTTTACTGAAAGTTATGAGTATTGAAATTATAATGTGCACCTAAAGTTATACTTGTTGTGAGAAGCAAAAAGTGAATTTTGTTTTTTTTTTTTTTTTTGTGTATAAATAAAAATTCTACTTTTTTTTGACAAAGGTTATATATATATATTGCATAAGATCCATACCATATGCACCCAAAAAGGATACACATAATAACATTTTCTTAATGTTATAAAATTTATCATTAATATATAATTATTTTTCAAAAGTTGGACTAAATTGATATTTCCCTAATTTTGTATGTAAATTCCTCCCATAAAATATTGACCTGGTGGAATTTTTTTTTTTTTTTTTGACATGTCTAGCAAAATGTCTAAAATTTAGATATCTAATATAAATTTGAATTTGACATCAAAATGAATTTAATCTATATTTTTTTTAAGGATTTAATTATTTTTTAAATATTCTTTTAAAATGCGTAACTTTAATGGTTTAAAGATAAAAAATACTGACCACATTTCACTATTTCATATTGTTTCTCAAAATTTTGATTTGAATGGCATTTTTTTTTTGGGTTTATTTTAAAGGATATTATTATTCTTTTCATTATTATTATTTTAATTTTGAATTGTGATATGACAATACTATTAATAATTTCATCACTCAATTTATAGCTCCGTTTGGGAAGAGAGGTTTGGAGCTTTTTTGGCTAAAATAGTCACAAAAAACAAAATAGACTTTTTAGCCTAATAAGACAAAACATCACATCCAACCTATAATCATTACATTCTTTCTCTCACAAAAAAGTCAAAAAAAACCAAAAAAATCAAAAACTCTTCCCAAACCAAGTCTTTTAATCTCAGACTAAAATAATTAAAAAGCCAAAAAATTAAAAAGTCAACCCACTTCTATATAAGTTTGACATGCCACATTGCTACAAATGATAGGAAATAATTTTACCCTTGACAAAGCACGATTCTATACCTTGGATACTAAAACATAATAATTTTTTTCTTACTCTGGATAAAAAAGGGATGGTCAAAGTTCCACTAATTTTCTATCAATATATAATTTTAACCCAGTCAGATCCTTAATTGATAGGTAACATCATTGCTTCAAGGCACGTGTGTGTTGGTATTATTTGATAAATTTCATTTAGTATTTGTTTGGGATGTGAATTAATTTTTTATTTTTTTGACTTTTTAATTATTTTAATTTGAGACTAAAAAATTTCGTTTAAGATAGATTTTTTGATTTTTTTACTTTTGTGAAAGAAAAAATAAAATAATTATAAATTAAAGATGACATTTTATTCTATTTAATTAAAATAATCAATTTTATCTTATATAACTATTTTAATCCAAACTAACATCCCATAGCCTTGGTCTCATAGTAAAGCCTTGGTCTCATAGTAAAGACAATTTGGTAATATCATTATTCATTCCATTGCTGGCCACTAAATCCTATGTTTTATTATCTATACCGCCCTTAAAAAGAGTGAAAATGGGAGAAAAGAATAAAAATGATTGCATGCCTGTGGCCCCCAATATATGATGGCATTGGAAAGAGCTTCAACTTTTTCTAGTGGACCATTTATTCAAGGGTCATGCTAAGATGTGGTTAACGAGAAAAAAATATAAATTCAAAATAATTATTATTTTAATATAAATTTTAATATTTTCCTCTATTAAATGAAGAAATAATTTTTATACATATAAAATTTATATAAAATAATGTGGAGTGATATTTTGGTAAGTATGTGAAACAATAATGAGTATTTTAATTTAAAATAAAAACACTATAGAGTGCTGAATCGTTTTAGTTAAATTTTTAAAATAAAACTTTACTGCTATTTATCATAAGACTATTTGTACAATATTAAATTCATCCCCCACCAACCCTGAAGTGAAAATTACTCTTGGAAAAAATTAAGGCCGACAATTAACACGGAGGAAAAATTTAGACCAACATAAAATTCTAAAGACAGAGGGTTCGTTTGGTTTGTATTTCTGAAAAATTTTTGGGAAATTTTCTCTAGAAATAAGTTTTCAAAAGTAATCAAACCAAACAAATTTTCCCAAAAAATTTCCCAAAACTTGTAAACCAAACAAGTTTTCAAACAAATCTCTCTCTCACACACATCAAATCAATCACTTTTTCCAAAACTCTCTCTCAAAATAATTTTCCAAAACATCTTTTGAAAAAAATCAAACCAAACAACTTTTCGTACTTTTTATCTCTAAAACACATCTCTCAAACACAAACCAAACATACCCAGAATGTATAGATGTGACACAAATATGTTCTGCGAATATTTTTTTGCCTCATGTCACTATAACATGAATAGTTGTTGTACATTACTTTTGGTCAAAATTACTATTTTCTTGACAACAATGGCGTAACTAGAAAAAAATTTGGTATTGTTGCTGAAATGGACTATGATACATTAATCTAATTAATCTTCAGAGAAAGATCTTAGCTTCAGAGACTGTGGGAAATTTCCTGTGGCTGAAGAAGCAGATTCGAAGGGCGCAGCGACCAATCAGGGGATGCCAAGTGCCCTTGTCATGCTAAGACTCATACTGATCATGGTTGGACGCAAACTTTCTCGCAATCCAAACACATACTCAAGTGTGTTAGGGCTTCTCTGGTCTCTAATCTCATTTAAGTAAGTTTCTTTCAAAACTTCCCCAAGTATTTTTGAATTATCTTTATTTATTTATTTATTTTACTTTTGTATTTGCTTATTTTGATATTACTGGTTACTAATTTATTTGAAAAATGCATGGTTTTCATGAATTGAGCAGATGGAATGTTGGGGTGCCCAGTTTGGTGAAGTACTCCATAAAGATAATTTCTGATGCAGGTCTTGGGATGGCCATGTTCAGTTTAGGTATATATAATTCAAGCCTCATTAACATAAATACATATATGTTACTCACACATGCATCTATTTGCACCATGCAAATACATTTGTACAAATATGGCACATTACTAGCACTAAAATAAATAAATTTAAAAAAAAAAAAAGAAGGAAAAAGATTATTTAAGGCTTGTTGTTAACGTTACTAACATGCCTGATGAAAATAATTAGTATCATGTTACTAGTACGTGAACAATTTATTCAATGTATTGAATATATCTTTAATGGCAACTGAAAATAAAAAATTATAGGGCTGTTCATGGCTCTTCAGCCACGGATAATTGCTTGTGGCATAAAAATGGCAACAATAGGGATGGTGATCCGGTTCCTTGGAGGACCGATACTTATGTCAGCTGCATCTGTAGCTATTGGACTTAGAGGAGATCGACTGCACACGGCCATAGTACAGGTATATATACCTCAAAGAGAACTATATTATATTGTTGTGCTTAATTATATGACAATATTTTGTAAAAAAAAAAAACATTGCTAAAAACTGAATCTCAGGCAGCTCTTCCACAAGGAATTGTACCATTTGTCTTTGCAAGGGAATATGGGTTGCATCCTGACATCCTAAGTACTGGGTATGTTAGAATCCTCATCACTTTTTTGCTTGCCTTATTTGCTAGTTTGGAGTACTTAATTACATTTGAATTTTACGTCTTATTTATTGTTAACCAAAATGTGGGATCTCTGATACCATTTGGAACCTGGGATGTCAAAACCTTTTCACATTGTTTATGGTTACCATAAAAATTATTGGAACCATTTTTTTTCAAAAAGTGATTTGAAATTGTTTTGTGATTGTCATCTAAAACAAAAGGCATTTTGATCAGGCATCATGTTTAGTACAATTTGATTGGGAATCATGACTTTTGAAAAAAGCAAAAGTAGCCCTGAAAGACAAAACCTCCAAATACGATTAATTATTTTGTCCTTTAGAAATATTATGTCGCTATGTACTCGCTCAATAATAAGGGATTAAATGTTTAGATGGTCTAAAAAATAAATAATGTGATTGACAAATAGCAAAATACGATTGAATAAGCTCACAACCATATGGTGTTTCAAACCCATATAATAATTCTTGTTCCAAATATAATGGTTACCTTAAAATAACTTAAACTATTGATCACAAAAGACTTTAATCGAATTAATCATATAAATGCACATAAATAATGCACATAACACTTAACAAGGCGTGGGCCTGCACTCTTATCTCTATTTTTGCATACCATTTTTTTGTACCTTTTTTAAAAATGAATTGTTGCATGACTATCATGATTGTAATTTTATGATGTTTACAATCCCATCCACCTCTCAATGTGTTCATTTATCCATCAATATCCACACACACAAAAAAAGTGTTCATTTATCTCGTTGATTACTTAAATTAATGCACTTTTAATGTGCTTATTTTTTGAGTTGTGCTACAGGCATATAAGTCATTAAGACATGACATACGAGAATAAGTGAATGATTATGTGAATAGTTTCTATGCAAATAATTTTATTGTTTTTTTTTTTTTTTGCATTTTTTTTGCATTTTTTTTTTTAGCATTAGATTGTACTTGAATTAAAACACTTCCCTCTGTTTTTGCAGGGTTATCTTCGGCATGTTAGTTTCCTTGCCAGTTACCCTCCTCTATTATGTCTTGTTAGGCCTATGGTGAATATTGGGGGGCATCAATAAAGCATGCAAATGTGGAGCATCCAAAGTATACTTTATGTCCCCTCACTACCATCCATGCTGACCCTTCTTGGCCCCATTATGTTGAATCAACACAACATTCGACACGTCATCCTTAATTACCCCATTAATGTTGTTATATTACTTTGATGATCAATGGTGTTTAGCCCTTCTTAGTCATCTAAAATGATCAGAACGAAGTTGACTTAATTAAGGTTTATTTTCGAAACCCAGAAAATTAGGATTTTTGCTTCTATGGATTGTGACAGAACAATGTTAGGGTCTTCAAGTTCTGGTTTCACTGTCCTTAGTACATAAGATTATTAGTGGTAGCCGAAAGGAAATGGGACTATGATGACTTATGATTAAGGTAGGTGACTTGGTTTTCTCTTTGTGAGGGGTGTGAAAGAAGGTTGTTGCTACTAGTTATGTTTGATTCTCAAGAAAAGGCAAGAAAACAAGAAAAAAAAAAAAAAGGTGAAATCATTTAATTTTTGCTTTAGTGTTTTTCTGTCATTTTGATTTTGGAAACAATCATCACACATTGGTCTTTGCTTTGTGCTTTTCTCAAGATGTTTAGTATATGAAACAAAGATCATATTGCCTTAGAAATGAAGCTTTCTGAGCAAGGGATTGCCACTTTGTTGCCAATATCCCTAAAGTGAGGAAACATTGCATTGGACTCTAATCATTTCATTGGGTTTCTTGTCTTGAAAACGTGGAAAATAAAATGCAGACATATCGGGTGTATCAGAATTTGATTGTTATTTAATGTGAATGATGCGCTCAATCTAACTTTTAATATCAATCTCACAAAGATATAAAGTTAGTATAACTCATACCGATTTCTTATTTGAACATTGAAATTAAACAATATGATAGAGAAAAGAAAATAAAATGTTGTTTTAATGGGTTTCTAGTGCATGTACGCATGTCAATAAACTCTCTACTACGATATTGTTTAATAAAAAGTGGACTTACTAGTTATTTTCTAGACCAAAATTCTACATGGTTTGGGGCCAGCCAATAATTACTTTTAAATCCACCAATAAAATTCAATATTGTTAAATATCTATTACTATTTTAAAAGTCTGAAGAGTATATATATATTTTACTCTTTTCATATCCCAAAAATATCCTCACAAATCATTACAAGAAAAGCACTTTTAGTGACGTTTTTTTTGGCCACCAAAAGTATAATTTCTTTTGCTAAAAGTATTAACGACCCAACAAAAATAGTCACCAAAGCCATGTCACTAAATGATTCGACGACCAAATAAATTAGTCGCCTTATAAATAAATCGGTGACCAAATATTTTAGTCGCCAAAAAAAAAAAATAATTTGTCGCCATAAAATAACATTTAGTCACTAAAAGTAGCCTTAAGCAGATGACATGCCACGTTTTAGTGACATATAAAGTTTGGTCGCCAAAATATCTTCCAGTGACCGATCAAGTTTTTAGTTGCTAAAAATTCATATCCTATTCACATAGACTTTTAGCAACAGAAACAAAATGTCACCAAAAATTCATTATTTATATATATATATATATTTTACAATTTCCTGTTTCAATACATAATTTATAAACCTATAAAAAAAAAAAAATCCAAACCCAAATTTACTTTTCTTGTGCATCATTTCTCATATACATGCAATCAAAACAAATTAATGCACTTGTTAAAGCATCCAAAATATAAACTTAATTCAAAAGTAGTAGCATATTAAACATAATCGAATCTCAAATCCAAAATATCCAACACAAGTACAAATCCCTTACAATTCGAAATTTCAAACATGTACACAATGAATTCTAAAAAAACTTCCAAGCTTGCAAATTCATAACAAAATTCTATGACAAAATATATTAAAAAAATTCAAAATATAATCCTCTGATGTTCCTCGAACTATGTTCCATCTATTGCTAATTTGTCAAACATACAAAAAAAAAAAAAAAAAAAAAAATTACAATATTAAAATGTTAGTAATAAAATGCTTGGTTTCGAAACTATGATATACCAATTGGAGTGTTTCTACTTAAAGTTGCCAAATTTAGCTTGACTTTTATAACCAAGAGTTCAATAGGGGTTCAGTTTGTTTCTAAAAGTTTATATAGACTTTAGTGAGGTGTTTGTGCTGATTTTTAGTTGGTTAGGTGCCTATTTTATAATCTCAAACCCAAACAAGCTATAATTAAGCCTAAATTTTTGAACATTCTAATAGGAATTCTAATTGGGGTGCATTTTGTTCTTACAAGGGCAGCCACCAAGTTGCTAGCATTTTGCTAGCACAACAAGTGGTAAGGCACCAACTACCAAACAAACCAGTAAATAGAACAACAAAAAAAAACCAATACACAGCAAACAAATCCAAGTTAAAGGGCAGACACCAAGCAATCCATCAAATGTATACCAGAGAAACTGCGAACCATCCAGTAACACACTAGCTAATCCTCAACCAATCAAAACCAGTTATAGCTGCCAAGGATCAGCTCTGTCACTATCCCACCCTCCTACCTAAGCAAACTCTAATGTGCCTCAAACTATAAATAAGGTCATGAATTGTGAAATGAGATTCCTTCGTGGTTATTGACTTCATTCATAAGGCCACTCTAATTTTTATCAATTCACACAGCTCATCCATAGTGCTTGGCTTTTGCTAATTTGCTTCTAATTTCCTAACCGAAAGTCCAATTGAGGTGTTGTTTGTTTCTAACTTTATATATATTTGAGTGATAAATATCTTTGTTATAACTGTGTTAGTTATGAAAGTTACAATCTTGAATTTGTTAGAGTTAGTTACTTGTAACCATTTCTATATAAAACTACCCTAACTAATGATCTATTCCTTAAGACAACAAAATATATTCAACAAAATAAGTTCGAATTTGCTTCTCCATAGTATAAATGCATCTTCACTTCCTTAAACGCTGGGCAATGTGCAAGCAATAATAATATTGTAAATCAATTTCACCTTAAAAAATATATATTTTATACACATTAGATTAATTCAAAACTCTAATAAAATTACAATTAAGGCCTCGTTTGGCATGTTATAGTTTTATAGTCTAAAAGTTACTAAAAAAATCAAAAACCTATAACCTATATAAAAAAGTCAAAGATTTTATTTTCTTTCTACTTTTTGCACATCTTTTCGTAAAAAATCAAAAAAGTTATTCCAAACATACTAATTTTTTTATCTCATATTTTAGCCAAAAAGCTAAAAAGTTACTAAAATAACCTGTTCCTAGATGAGGCCTAAGTTAGAGAACAAAAATTAATAGCAACAACTCAATTAATTCAACTGTAGAATCTCACATCTCTCTCTAGAAATCTTCAATTGAAATCTTCAATTTCACAACCTTAATTTCTCAATCACATGACAAATTATAGTGCAAAACCACATATCAACAATATTATACTCATGATCATATAGAATTATCTTAATTAATTGTTTATATTGGCAGAGAATATTTAAGAAAATCAGTAAAGTTAATTAATTGTTTATATTGGCAGAGAATTTTTCTTACTTCCATTCTGCCTCCGTCTGCACCATTTAATTTGTTAGGATCAGAATTAATTAGTAAGTTGTGATTCTAGCCCCTAAGTCCCTGGGGTTGGGTCGTGACAAATGTGATATCAGTGCAATGGTTAGAAATAATAAATAAAATAAAATAAAGAAAAAAATCTTTTACCTGCCATGTTAGTCCTTGTATGAATCTCATGTTTGTACTATGACTAATTCTGGTGATGTAGGAATGTCTAAGTTGAATCTTAATTAGGTGTTTTGGAAAGAGCTCAGGACTATAAATTTGGAGGACATCTTAACAGAGCACCACACTCCCATCTCAACGGAAGGATGGAGAGACTCGGAAGACATAGTTAGGCAACTACATCCAAACTTTGCCCAATTGATGCATCGACCAATATATGTGCAGATCGATCCTGATGATGTAGCGTACTTATCGTGGAGGCAAAGTTGTGCCTACACACGTGGACAATATCTCGGCCCTACCTGCATACTTGGTCTTGCCCCAAGATATGACCACCCTCACTACATAATTGGCCCTTTGCCCCTAGATTTTGCTGAAAGAAGGGAAAATGTTTATCCCGAAGACTACATATTCACCACCATCCCTAACCCTTTGGAAATTATTAATATTTAGAATGTTGATTTTTGTAATGACTTAACATACGTCAAGGCACCTGGCTGGATCGTTGATTGAGTGTTCTAGGGGTACCTACAGTCTGTCCTCATTTATACTGTCCAAGTAGCATGGGTTTGTTTTGGTGTGGTACAATTAGGATGGGAATTTAAACTTTTTATGCAACACTACTTCCCGTGATTATTTGACCCACCGATCTAGATTTTGAAGAAGAAAATTCTTTTGTAAGCTAACCATGATGAGTTCTGATCCCTATTTTGTTTTTGTAACACAGGGATGAGACACTAGCATAATTTGACTTTTGGGACAAAGATGTAATATTATATTTGTAAACATAGTAAAGTTGGTATATATACTGCGATATATATGTTACGTTATGAATGTAATGTCTCGTTTATTACTTTGTAGAATAGCCAATAATGGTAACGGAAACGAGTCATCAGTCAGTGGTACTGAGTCGATAGAAAGAATCATGGAAAGAGTGGTTACTACCTTTTTGCAAGCCTTGTAGACCAACATAAACAATGGGATGCCAGAATGACGAGAAGAGCCAGTTACCATAAAACAGTTTCAGGAACTGAAACCTACCACATTTACCGGCGATCTTGACCCAATGGTAGCAAACGTTTGGGTTAAAGACATGGAAAATATTTTTTGCACCTTACCTTGCACCCAAAGATAGAATGTAACTTTTGTCACTTTCACTTTCAAAGATAATGCCCAGGAATGGTGGCTTCTCACCCTGGAGAAAGAAGAAATCGTGACTTGGGCAAGATTCTTGAAAGTATTTTATGAAAAATACCTTCCAGATTCGCTGCAGGAACAAAGGCGTCAGAATTCATACATCTAAAGTAAGGAAATATGACGGTGGCCGAATATGAGAGCAAGTTCACACAACTGGCTCGATTTACAACCTATGTCATCCCCACCGAAGCTCGAAAAACAAGGAAATTTGAAGCAGGATTGGATACTAAAATTAAAGATAGGCTTGAGGTTTTGAAACTACCAACCTATGCAGAAGTGGTAGGCCAAGTGTACATTGCAGAAAAAGGGATTAAAGCCTTACGCTCTGAGGAACCATGCCAAAAGAAGCGATTTTGGGAAAAAGACAACAGAAGATCCGGTATTGTGCCTCCCAAGAGGGTAAATACAGGCACAATTAGTTCATGCAATCAAGGTCCTACTAACTCCCGATGTGGCACTATTCCAACTTGTCCTACTTGTAGGAAAGCTTATTGGGGACAATGCCATCGAGACATGGGGGCATGCTTTAAATGCGGTCAAGTTGGCCATTTGCTGAAGGATTGTCCAAAACTTACTAATCTTACAGTCGGCCCCTCTGGACCAGTCAGAAAACCCGCAAGACCTAGAGAAAAGGAAAAGAACCAAAAACGCCAAGGAAGGGCTTTTGCTTTGGTACTTGAAAAATCAGAAGTTACCGAAAACGTTGTGTCAGGTACATTTTCTGTCTGTGGTCATTTAGCTCATGTTCTCATTGACTCTGATTCAACTCATTCTTTTGTTGCACCACACTTTACTGCCAAGTTGGCATCAACACCAGAACCCTTAGGATATATATTATCTGTGTCTTTTTCTTCTAATAATTCTGCCCTTAGTACTGATATGTACAAATCATATACTATATCCTTAAAAGGCAAAACCTTATACATAGACTTGATACCCCTCCGTATTGGGAACTTTGATGTGATCTTAGGAATGGATTAGCTGGTTGCTAACCATGCCTTTATCAATTGTAAAGCCAAGAAGGTCACTCTCCGGCTACCAAACCAACTCGAGCTTGTCTTTGATGCAACCAGAATTTTCATCCCTCCCTGTCTTATATCCTTTATAACAGCCCAATGACTTCTAAGAAAGGGTTGTTGTAGTTATATATGTTATGTGATCGATACATAAAAAGAGGCCCCCACTATTGATGCAATTCCCCTGGTTAGAGAATTTCTAAATGTCTTTCTTGAAGACCTACCTGGTACCTCAGTTGATCGGGAAATCGAATTCACCATTGAAACTCAACCTGGTACACAACCAATATCAAAAGCCCCTTACCGCATGTCAATGGCGAAATTAAAAGAACTGAAGACTTAACTCCATGAACTCCTGGACAAAGGCTTCATTTGACCTAGTACCTCACCCTGGGGAGCTCTAGTATTGTTCGTAAAGAAAAAGGATGGCATAATGAGGTTATGCATCGATTACTGGGAGTTGAACATGGTCACCATCAAGAATCAGTACCCTCTGCCACAAATCGATGACTTGTTTGATCAACTTCAAGGCGCCCAAGTATTCTCGAAAATCGACTTGTGTTATGGCTACCATCAACTAAAATTCAAAACGGAAAGCATTAAAAAAATTGCTTTCAGAACCTGTTACGGACACTACAAGTTTCTCGTCATGCCATTTGGCGTCACAAACACTCCAGCGGCCTTCATAGACCTTATGAACCGAGTGTTCAAACCCTATCTTGATGAGTTCATCATCGTCTTCATTGACGACATTCTCATATACTCCGAGTCACCAGAGGACCATGAGCAACACTTATGAACAATCCTACAAACACTACGTGATCACAAACTTTATGCCAAATTGAAGAAATGCGAGTTCTGGATCACTAGTGTACACTTCCTCGGTTACATCATTAACAAGGATGGCATCTCAGTTGACCCCCAAAAAGTTGCAGTAATCGTGGACTGGCCACGACCTACTAATGTGTCAGAAATTCAAAGTTTCTTGGGTCTAGCTGGCTATTATCGACGCTTCGTGCAAGATTTCTCGAATATAGCATCACCCTTGATCCAGCTAACTCAGGAGAACGTAACCTTTGAATAAACTGACAAGCAGGAATGTTGTTTCCAAGAGTTGAAAAACAGACTAGTGATAACTCCTATACTAGCACTTCTTACAAGGACGGAAGTATTCGTAATTTATAGCGATGTCTCATATAATGGTTTGTGTTGGGTCTTTATGAAAAATGGAAAAGTCATTGTGTATGCCTCGCGTTAACTAAAGACTCACAAGAAGAACTACCCAACCCATAATCTAGAATTGGCTACGGTGATTTTCACCCTCAAGATATGGCGCCATTATCTCTACGGTGCAACCTGTGAGATTTAAACTGATCACAAGAGTTTTAAATATCTGTTTACACAGAAGGAACTGAACATAAGGCAACGGCGGTGGCTAGAATTTATGAAAGACTACGATGTAGAGATCCATCACCATCTAGGCAAAGCTAACGTGGTGACAGACGCACTAAGCCGAAAGATGACCAGAAGTTTGGCGTGCACTCTCGTTTCCTGCAAGATCAATGGTTTGCTCGCCAATATAACCGTGGAACCCACTTTGATCGAAAAAATTAAAGCACGCCAATATGAAGATAAACTTATAAAGAAAAAGTACGATGAGCAAAGAAGTACACCTGATCCTGACTTCACTATAAGTAATGGGATGCTAAAATTTCAGAATCGAATTTGCGTACCCGACCTTCCAGAACTCAAGAAGAAGATATTGGTAGAAGCTCATAGCTCGAGGTTTGAGGTCTACCCTGGCAATACGAAGATGTATCATGATCTGAAGGAATACTACTGGTGGACAGAGATGAAAAATGATATAAAAAGCCACGTCTCCAAATGCATGCATTGTCAGCGTGTTAAAGCAAAACATCAAAGACCTGCAGGAATGCTGTAACCACTCCCTATTCTTGAATGGAAATGGGAGCACATTACTATGGACTTCGTGGTCCGGTTACCACAGTCAGTTTCGAAGAATGATGCAATATGGCTTATAGTAGACCGATTGGCGAAGTCTGCGCATTTTCTGCCAATCAAAATCACGTACACTCTTAATAAGTTCGCCACTTTATACATCAAGGAAATCATTCGTTTGCATGGCACCCCAATTTCAATCGTGTTTGACCGAGACCTCCGCTTCGTGTCTCATTTCTGGAATAAATTGCAAAAGGCCTTAGGAACCACACTAAAGTTTAGCACTACTTATCACCCGCAAATTGATGAACAATCTGAAAGAACAATCTAGAATTTGGAAAATATGTTGCGTATCTACGTACTAGACCTCAAGGGTAATTGGGATGATCACCTACTTTTAGTGGAAGCATTAAAATGGCACCATACGAGGCACTATATGGAAGGAAATGTCGGTCACCTCTGTGTTAGACGGAGGTTGGAGACAGGAAACTGTTAGGCCCTGAGATCTTGCAAATAACAAGTGATAAAATTCAACTTATCTAACAGCAAATTTGCACTGCCCAGAGCCGCCAAGAAATCTATTCCGATACACAAAGACGAGATGTGGAATTTCAGGTAGGAGATCACGTGTTCCTAAAAATCTCACCAACAAGAGGAATTATTTAGTTTGGGAAGTGAGGAAAATTAAACCCACATTACATCGGCCATTTGAGATACGAGAAAAAATTGGTCCTGTGGCATATCGCCTAGCACTACCACTTGAACTGTCCAATGTCCACAATGTGTTTCAGGTTTCGATGCTTCGGCGGCATCTTCAATATCTAGAGCATGTTGTTGATTACAAGGATCTGGAAGTTCAAAAAGATCTCTCTTATGAAGAACAACCAGTACAGATTCTCGATCGTCGTAATCAAGTTCTCCGAAACAAAACTATACCCCTTGTAAAAGTCTTGTGGAGGAATCATCGAGTCAAAGAAGCAACATAGGAAACCGAAAGTCAAATGCGAGCCAAATACCCGTACCTCTTCGAAAACCAAGGTACGTTAAGTTTGAGGACAAACTTCTATTTAAAAGGAGAGAAATGTGACATCCAAAATATTTAATTAATACCACAACCAATCACGATAATAATAACAATAATAATAATAATAGTGGTAGTAATAGTAACATAAAATAATTAATTCTATGATGGTATGCGATAAAGCGTAATTTAATTTAAATAATGTGTTATTGTGCAATTATTCTATTAACTAGGGTCAATGGCGAATTCAACAAATAGTTGTAGATAAGCTTAAAATGGATAAGCTCATGTAGAGAAGCTTAGATGGATAAGCTCAAAAATTAAAAAAAATTAAAAAAGAAGATAAGGTGATAAGCTTGGATTGAGGAACTACCACGTGGCCAGCTTGATCCAAGGGTGATGCACCAGTGCCCTATAAATAGGGCATGTGTGGATACCCCATTTTTTACTGTCCACAAGGCTCGAGCGCTTTGTCCAATACACTCAATGATGAAAGTGGTATTATGCGTGGTTCGAGGTCTCAATGAATGGGTCGTGTTTAAGCTCCGAAACAATCCCAAATCCTCCATATTCCCATTGATTATACCCAAGAAATCCT
Organism: Camellia granthamiana; assembly: GCA_036172215.1. Lineage (NCBI taxonomy): Eukaryota > Viridiplantae > Streptophyta > Magnoliopsida > Ericales > Theaceae > Camellia > Camellia granthamiana. Next base: position 114,199,740 of record CM069905.1, read on the forward strand.
CTTTTACACCTTGTGCCACCCTATGTTAAGGCTGAAACAGAAAAACAGGGGAATGCATTGAGGCTCGGTCGTGCCTCAGTAAGGGCCGGCCATGGCTATTAAGGGTCGGCCGGACCTTGACAGTGAGAAATACTATTCTAGGCGAAAAGTCACCAGCTGTCCATTTTTGAAGATATTTATGATATTTCTGGCTCAAATTCTATAAAAATAACCATATATCTCTGTTTTAAAGATTGAAGAATTTCAAGAAAGCCTATATATCACCTTGAGAGCTCATTTTTCTCTTTCTTCTTGTGCAAACAACACTTTGAGTTAACCTACCACCTTGAACCTGTATTCATACACTATACACACCTTCATACCTTGGTCTAGAAACCTTGGTTAAGCCTTGAACACCATAATTCAAGCTTGAGAGTGTGTTGGAGCTTAGTTTGATCACAAACAAAAACTTACTCCCTTGAGAGGTATAAGATTGCTATCTTCTCTCTTGCTTTCATTTCTTTCATTTGCTATATAATTCTTATTTTTTTTGTGTTTTTTTTATCCTATTTTAAGTGTTTAAGTTTGGGGTTTGAAGAGCTACTAAAAAGGTAGAGAGAGTTTGCTCTTTCTACACCTTTACTTATAGCTCAAACCCTTACTTTTACACTCTTTTTCTTTGTTCTCTACACTAATTTTTAGAGTTTAAAAAATGCTAAAAACCATGCTTTGAGGTTTCAAAAGTGGAGGGGTTAACCACCTCTCTTTGTTCTTGTTTACTAGCCTTATTTTCTCTCTTTGTTGTTTAGCATTTTAGGCTCTTTCCATGCATTTTTAGCCATTATTTTTCATCACTTGAAGGTTGTTTTAGGGCTATTCTAACTTGTTTAAATAGTTCATGCATTGATTAGCTTGGTTGTTGTCTCATAAGTTTGCATACATAGCTTGTTGTCCATTGTTCAAAGCTTTTCTTCAATTCATTTCCATGCTTAAGAACCTCATTTTAATAGTCAACTTACCATTCATCTTTTTCATTTGAGAGTTGTTTCAATCGGTTTACAGTTATTCAAAACGTGAACTAGAGGTTTACGCTTAATGGCTTAATCTCTACAGAGGTTCATTGCCAATGGTGTAATCTTTCTTTCACGTTAAGAATCACCCCCCAATTGACATATTTCACAATTAGTGGACATAACAATCACCTTGGACTTAATGGATTAAAAGATGCCAAAGACTAATGAATTTGGCTTCAAATGACCCAACTCACATAAAGAAAATGGGTTATCTTACTGGGGGTTTGGCCGGACGTTATGCCGAATCTGTTGTGTCAAGAGTTGTCTAACATCAATTCATGATGTTTTGATGGATCTTGAAGCGTCTCTACCTCCTTCTTTGAGTTCATTCCATGATAGGAGGGAATGATGGTTGTTGTTCATTTCATTTATTGATTTTTGTCCAAAATTGTGCATAGAAATCGTCAAGCAATCAATTTGCTCATTGATGGTTTTGGAAACAATTCTAACCTTCTCTCGAAGCTTTCCCATGACAGAGAAGTGTGAGAGGGACAAACAGAGTCCAAAACACTCTGACTGTATTGTTTTTACTTCAATACACAAAACAAAATTTGGCATGAAATTAAGACACGACCGACCTTCTTTAAGCCTAGTCGAGCTTCATTGAGGGCTGGCCGGTCCTCAATGTTTGGTCAGCAGTGTATTTTTGCAGAAAACAGAAAGTAGTAGCTAAAGGTGAAACAAAATGCTCTGGGCAGACAGTGCTGTTCTTAGACGTTGCGTATGCGAACATTATGCATCCTTATGCAACTTTGTTTGATGATTAAATTAGTAGTTATTATTCTTGAAATTAATTATCATTATTGTAATTAGTTATTGTTATTTTAATTAACCTTGTTTATTTGTAATTGTTGTAGTTAATTAGCTTGAATAGCTAGTTTATTTCTCATTATTACCCTTGTTATAATAGCATAGTTAGCTAGTTAATACTTTAATAATTTCATTTGGTTTTGTAATAAGTAGCTTAATTCAAACTTTCGGACTTGGATTCACACCCTCTCGCACGAGGGTAATGTTGTAATAAGTTGTATGTCTTCCAACCCTACGTCTGTCTCCCTTTTACTTACTTGCTTATGATGGATAGTATAGGACATCACGTTTTATTAGCATTCTTGTGCTTTGCATCCATTGTCTTCCATGCATCCAAGGTTCAGCTCATCACGCTAACCCGATATCAAATGTTCAAATTTATTACTTGAATACATGCTTTGTCGCATATCTTGAATGGAATCATATGCCATGCTCATAACCGAGCCTACAAAAATACATAATGTGTGCGTTGCATTAGTCATATTGCATTTCATTAGGAACATGCATATTTTCCTAATAATTTTGCTTTGTTTTGGCTTAGAGTACTAGGTGAGTAATTTTATGTTTTAGCATCTTGCATCGAATGTTTGTGTTGCCATGTTAAAGCATGAATACCATGAGGCTAATTGCTTAAATGATATAACTATTTAAATGCCAGTGGATGAAGGCTAGTTGCTTGAATTGGGATGGTTTGATTAAATGTCCATTTTAGCCCACTTTTTCGAGTAGCAAATTCACAAAACAACTTCGAAACAAAACATGAAATCAAGTGTTCCAAATCTTGCAAACTAGTCTATACCTTGTGTGCGCATCACATAGTAAAAATAGCTAATAAAATTGGAACAGGAGCATATAATGTAAATAAGAAACACATCATGATTAGTAAAGGCTGATCTTTGATCGGGTGAGTGGGGTGCTCAATTCATGACCTTCCCCTCTTGTACCTAAGTTCCCGAGCCGAGACACTTTGGTGATGACGGACTAATGGCCTTTGGCATGAGTCTCGAGTTTCTTAAATTTTCTAAAAATATTTAGATGGTAACTCTGAAATTTGGCAAAGCAGTTCATTTTTTACATTTGATTCAAACATCGATTTTCCAAAAAAAATTGCCGGATTTGGACTCTTTTTGTATTTTCACTGTTTCACACTGCACTTGTAAAATCAGATTCAGAATCACAGGTGGAGTCCCAACTGTAGGGCTATTCGCCTTCCGAAATGAGCGCGGAAAGTCAAGCTATAGCATGGGCAAGGAGGAGGAAATACAGTAAGGGTAGTTAGTTCGTGAAGAAGGGTGTTTTCATGAACGGAAAAGTAAGAGTAAAGGGTTAATATTAAGGTGAGTTATATTATACCTTGAGTTACCATAATATATTTTACGTATGTTTTGAGTTACCATAACATTTGTATTTTATAAATTATATTAATATTTCAATTATATTGATTATTTTCTGAACTCTATTTACTTAAATTGAAATCCATGGATATGGTTGTTTAGATTTTAGAAATTATTTGACAATGAATTTGCAAACAATTATTCTCTATAAATACCACCACATGAGTCTCATGCTTTGGGGGACTTAAATAAACTATTGGCTTCTGATTGGTCACCTTATGGCCCTCTGTTTGTTATGGATCCATTGACCTCTGTTCTGACTGTCGCTCCAGTGACCTCTGTTCTGTTCTATTCTGTACCATGGTTATGATTATTTATTTACATGATTTTTGTACTTTAGTTTCTGCCATTTAACTAAGTTGTTTATTCAAATTAAGTTATGTTAATGTTTTAGCTTAAAATAACTATCCATGATTATTTTGTATCCCCTATACTCTTGGCATAATATTTTTCACTCTACTGTGTGCTTATAGCTGTTACCCCCTTTCAGGTGTTGAGATGTAAAGAATAATTGTAACCTTGTAGTGGGACCTACACGGAATTTAATGTCGACCTGTTACATTTTGTTTTTCTTTTCTTTTTTCTAAAATTCTGTCACCACATAATAAAATAGTAAAGGTCCTACGGATGTATTTTCTTAACAATAGAGTGATTAATGAAGTAAATTTTCTGTTTAATTATTTTTCTTACTTCCATTCTACCTCCATCTGCTCCATTTAATTTGTTAAGATCAGAATTAATTAGTAAGTTGTGATTCCAGCCCTAAGCCCTTGAGGTTGGGTCATGACACGATACGTATGTCGAAGTACCATACGAGGTACCATACACTGATAAGTACCCAGTACGGGTACGGCATATTTTTCGAAGTACCCATGCTTCATAGATCATAAATCTTCCAAAAAGAAATTAATTAAAAAAAAATTAAAATGAAAACAAAATCATGAAACCCCTAAATCAAAAGGGCAAGAGGGACCAAAAAAAAAACTAGTTCCACATATATTGGGATAAAAATTTTACAAGAATTAATCGAATTTTTTTTATAATGAAATGATGAAACCCCTAAATCAAAAACACAAAATCACAAATTACCACAAATTGACAAATATATATGTGTGTGTGTGTGTGTGTGTGTGTGTGTGTGTGTGTAGATATACACAAACAATAACAGTGAATTCAATCAAGTTTAGTAAATGTAATAAAAGATAAAGAAGAGATGTAGAACAAAAATGAAGGTGAAAAGAAGAAATTCATAGAGTAAATTAAGCAAACACATCTATAAACCATGAAACAAAGGAGAGAGCTTTTACTTGAGGGAGTCAAATTTGGAGATTAAGAGCGAATTTGGAGATCACACAAGGTCGTCGATCTAGAGCATGAGATTCAAGCCTTGAAGATAAAAATAATAAATAAATAAAATGTGGAAGAGAGAGAGACAAGAGAATACATACCAATGTTAGGGTTTACGAGGGCAACAACTTGCTCAGCAAATTTGAGCTCTCTGGAATCCTGAGTTCCTCATATTATAGTGTGCTTCAACATTGTTGCTCTGTAGATGCGAGCTTTTCCTAGTGGAGGAGTCGGAATGGGAGTGAGATGAGTAATGCAAAAATAGAGATCGAGATCGAGAGAGAGAGAGAGAGAGAGAGAGAGAGAGAGATTTGAGCATGAAAATAAGAGAAGAGGGAAAAAGAAATTATAGGCATCAAAGGATTTGAGGAAATTTGGAAAATTTAGGGATTTTGGGTCAACTATTTCTGAGAAATTAAAAAAAAAATTAAGGGATTTATTCAAAACCGTTTAGTATAGACAAATAAATTATTAGTGACCAAAATAATTAGGTCGCCATAAATGTAGCCCATGTTTTTTGCGACTAAATAGTTGTTGTTGCCAAAAGTTACCTTTGGTGACTAAAATTGTAGTCACCATATATTAACTTCGTTGCAAAAACTTTTCCCATGTTCCCACGTAGAAATTTAGCCTCGCGACAAACCCAACCACAGCCAATCATGTTAACTAGTCGCCAATAGTTTAGTTTTTGGACACCAATCAATATATGGTTACCGATTATGTATATTTGGCGACCATTTATATTATGTTGTCAAAAATAGTCGCCAAAATTTTTTTTTTTTTTGTTGTTGTAGTGAATCTCAAAAAATTCCGACCAAAAGATGTGCTATTACCATACCCGCTGGTACCGTGATTAAAGAGATTTATTTATAAAAACTCTCAGACAAAACGAATGATTGCTTCATTATATCAAAGGTGATTACAAAAGTTGCTCACTACTTTGCCTCTCTAGGTTTGTTCCTCTCCCTTTTGCTCAATGCTCTCACGAGGGTATATGTGATCCTCTTTCTCTCTCTGTTTAGGAGTTTTGGTTGTGTCTTTTTATAGAAAATTCTGATTTCATTATCTCTACATGTTTCCTTCTTTGTATCTTTGACTCTCTAATGTTCTTTTATTGGATTTCTTTAGTTCTCTTTGTAAGAGGAATGATGTGTGTTTGTTCTTTATGTCTGCTAGGTGTTTGTGGGGAAGTGGTTTGGAAATACTCCTCAAATCCTGGAAGACGCCAATGATCCTCAGCTAGTCACCTGCAAAGATACAAATACTCCGGACGGGGGTGCCGGAATTAGCACTCCGACGGACAAGTTAGTTCCTGAACTCAAGAAAGCTTGTTCACTAAGTTTTTAGAAGTGATTCTTACATACCTTTACCAATCTGAAGCTCTTGTATTTATATCCACTCTCTGGACCTCGGGGCCAGAGTCTACTTTTTTATTTATTATTCTTTCATTCGTCCTGATATGCCTTCTCAAGTCTATTCGGCCTTAAGAACGTATTCGGCGTCCTAGTTGAGCAGAATGGAGCCGTTCAGTTCCCGACTCCTCGGGTGTACCAGATTTCGTTCCTCTATTTATTCGGCTCCCACAATTGCCCCCCAAGCGTTCCGTCAATGACAATTGGGTGAAATGCTTGGTTCCGATTTTCAAATACTCTGAACCGAAGTTTGGGGTTTAGACTTATCACGCGGACGTTTAATCACTCCCCCTTTAATCGTCATCTTAACTTCCCACCCCTTTGTACACGCCTAATTATTATGATTTGAAATCTGATGTCCTTTCGAATCCGTGTTCTATGATGCTGGTTGCTGGGTTGCTCTTCAAATCGCTCTTGCAATTTTTCCATCCGTGATACTCTCTTTGTTTTTGTAAGTTTTCCTCTCCCCTGCTCTGAAGCTTTTCCTAGTTTGTTTATTCCATCGCATGTTCTTATAGTCAGTAGGTTTTGGCGAAACATTTGAAAGACCTCCTTTCGTCAAATCGAATTGCTGGCTTGAGACGCCATTTCTCTATCCCTGACGATGTCCACCTGTCGTTTGTGGCTGACGGCACTCTTGACATGGAGAGGGAGGACGAATCCACGATTGTCTTTCCCCTTTTGTCAATCGCAGAGGGTGGAGTCCGCTTTCCCCTTCACCCGTTTCTGAGGGCTGTTCTTCGCCATTGGGATTTGATCCCTTCCCAGCCCAATGTGAATTTCTTTAGAATTATCATGGGGGTCGTAGCGCTGAACCGTTGCCTTGGAATTAATCTTGGCATTCCTGCCATTCGGCACTGTTATGCTTTGGCCAAGTCCTCTGGTCGGCACGGGCGTTACTTCCTCAGAGCTAAGGATACAGATCATCAGTTGATCACTATGCTTTCCAGCTCCGGGAAACGAGTTGATGATGTCATGGTCGTTGTCCGCGGCAACTGGGAGTTCGGCGAAGGGGAGGATCATGTCGATCCTATTCCTAGACGTAGGGGCGAACCAGGTCACCGAATGCCCTCCTGCTCGTATTATGTGTTCATATTTGCCATACCCTGTTTTCTTGAGTCTTACGGTTTGTCTTGTGCAGGGAACGATTTGAAAAAAGTCCAAGCTTCAACTGACGACGCCGTCCTTTCGGACATTGGGATTGCTCTTAGCTATTTCGGCCGTCGCAGTCTTCATAAGCAGGGAAGAGCGGCTCACGTTTTGCTTTGCTACGAGCCTACATATACAACCTTTTCAGCTACGGAAAACATACCGATTCCAAAGGGGGAGGATTTTCTCGTCGCTCATATTTTATCCGACTTCAAAAACTTGAGACAGGTAGGTTTTGAAGGGTCCGATTCGGAGAATATCGAAGTATCCCATACTGCCGAATCAGATCAGTCCGAGGCCGAATCTGAGGAGGTATTAGATTCTGCCGATCCTCCCTCTACTTCGGGGCGGGGGAACCTTTCTGTTGACGACATTCCTCAGCGTACAGACAATCTTCCCATTTCGGGCCCCACTAACATGGCTAGGTTAAGCCTGACAAAGCTTGCTAAGAAGGCGAATGCGGAGAGGTTAGCCGCACGGCGAAGAGCGGAGGGCCTTTCGACCGAACCACCCACCAGTGAATCTCAACATTCCCTCCCAGTTACCGAATTGAGATCCTTAGGAATTGTTGAGGAGGCGGCAACAAATAAGTATGCTGAATCCGCATCGGTTGGGAGAGCCGTTCAGGATGTTGAGGGAAAGGCGGAGAAACGCGCTCGGGATCGTGAGGTCGGTTTAGAAGATCACGGCGGCAAACATCCTCGAATGGAGGGATCGAGTGAGGTTGTGCCCTTTGTGATTCGACCGATGGTAAGAAACATGCCGGTTCCTTCGGATGCCTCGGCGCTTAAAGACCCAGAAGTCGCGTTCGGCGTGGCAACGTCTTTGTCGTTGCCGTCTGATATGGAGGCTTTCCAGTTGGAACCGGATCTGAATGCGACAATGTTAGCCGCGCAGTCGGCCCTTTTGGTGCGTATTCTGATTTTTCTTTTACTTCATCCAAACATTGTTCGCGTTACGTTTTTTGTTTGAATTTTTCTTTTTGCAGACCATTGGTAGGATAGCTGATGTAGGCCGACGCCATCTCGACGCCGTCAAGCAGATTAGTCGTTTACGAAAGCAAGTCGAGGGCCAGAGGAAAAGGGCCGAGGACGAATTTTTAAGAGCGAACCAGGAGGCTTCTCGGGCAGAGGCCGCGGTAGAGAAAGCTCGTGATGCGGATAAGTTGAGAGCGGAGGCCGAGAAGAAGGCTGACGATATGGAAGCTGCACTTGGCTTGTCCTAGAAGGCAGTTATCAGCCTGGAGGCTGAGTTGGCTGAAATGAAGGCGGCGAAAGTTCTTGCCGATTCAAAAGTTTTTGAAGCGGGGAAGGAGGCTGGGCTCGCCGAGTATGTGGACCAGGTCTCTCGGTTTGAGAATCGGGGCTTCAAACATGGTTGGCACAAGACCCTTGCTGCAGCTGGAGTTTCGCTGGATATGCCAATACTGTATGAGCAAGTGGACATCGATCCGTTGGAGACTGATTTCGAGGGTTGATCTTTACGATACACAATTGTTATGATTTCGAGAGAGTACTTTTGCCGTTTGTTTTTGTTATTTCGTATGTGTTTATCAGACATTTTTCATGCGGGTTGATTATAAAATGTTATGATACAGAAATGGACGTCGATATTCTTTTGTAGTTATAAAATGTTATGAATTCTGCTCAATGTGCTGATATTTCCGTCATTTTATGGTGATATTTCTTAATGGATCTATAATCTGCCCTTGCCTGGGCCGGGGCGGAGCGTGAAGAGCCGGATGGTTCACACTCGTGGGCTGGCCGAGGCATCTTTGAAAAGACGGCCGATTAGATTAATAAATCTGCCCTTGCCTGGGCCAGGGCGCGAGCGTGAAGAGCCGCATGGTTCACACTCGTGGACTGGCCGAGGCATCTGTGAAAAGGCGGCCGATTAGATTAATAAATCTGCCCTTTCCTTGGCCAGGGCGCGAACGTGAAGAGCCGAACGGTTCACACTCGTGGGCTGGCCGAGGCATCTGTGAAAAGGCGGCCGATTAGATTAATAAATCTGCCCTTGCCTTGGCCAGGGCGCGAGCGTGAAGAGCCGGACGGTTCACACTCGTGGGCTGGCCGAGGTATCTTTGAAAAGACGGCCGATTATATTAATAAATCTGCCCTTGCCTGGGCCAGGGCACGAGCGTGAAGAGCCGCATGGTTCACACTCGTGGGCTGGCCAAGGCATCTGTGAAAAGGCGGCCGATTAGATTAATAAATCTGCCCTTGCCTTGGCCAGGGCACGAGCGTGAAGAGCCGGACGATTCACACTCGTGGGCTGGCCGAGGCATCTGTGAAAAGGCGGCCGATTAGATTAATAAATCTGCCCTTGCCTTGGCCAGGGCGCGAGCGTGAAGAGCCGGACGGTTCACACTCGTGGGTTGGCCGAGGCATCTTTGAAAAGACGGCCGATTAGATTAATAAATCTGCCCTTGCCTTGGCCAGGGTGCGAGCGTGAAGAGCCGCAGGGTTCACACTCGTGGGCTGGCCGAGGCATCTGTGAAAAGACGGCCGATTAGATTAATAAATCTGCCCTTGCCTTGGCCAGGGCACGAGCATGAAGAACCGGACGATTCACACTCGTTGGCACGTGGATCGTCGTCCGACGTTTGGCGTTCGGTCATACTGACGCTGCCTTGGGGGAGCTACGCGTGTCGCAGAATAAATGGGGTAGGTTCGTATCGAGGGTCCTATTTATTTGGGTACAGGGTTGAGCCAATACTGGGGAAGAACAGAGATTGGCTGAATTCAAACGTCGAAATGTATCGCAGCAGCGAGCCCACTGGTATGGGAAGAAGAGCATCCAAGGATCGGGAAAAACAACAGCGCCTTAGTCGTCGAAGCAGGTCCCCTCAAAGGGACGTTCAACGGGGAGGTGCCCCACGCCCGCGACCAGGAATCGAGGTGGACGTGACGCCGCGGCCATTGAATTTTGCGATTTTTGTGAAGAATAGACCGATGACAGAGGCGGATTCCATCATTAAAGACCCAGATGTGGCAGTCGAGTTTGCTCGACAGATTTTTCCACCGGAAGTCTGACAATCGATGGTTGGTCGTCGTGATTTCGAAGTGTTTCGGGACGGCATACATGGGGCTGTAAAGGGGTTATATAATGCTTATGAGATTGGCATGCGTCTGCGTGCGATGAGACGTGACATTGAGAAAAAGGACGAAAAGAGTCGCAGCCTGAAAGCCGACGCAAAAAAGGCCGAGAATGAGCTTCGGGAGCTTCAGAAGGTTCGAATAGCTGAGCCGGCTACGGCCGGTCAACTTAAAGTGGGCGGAAATACGTCCCAAAAGGACTCAGGTTACGAGAAAGGATATCAGGACGGTTTCAAGGCTGGGGTCGATAAAACCCAGACCGACCTTGCTGAGGAAGTCTGCCGACGCGAAAATCGCGGTTTTAAGCATGGCTGGATCAAGGCCCTTCAAACCGTGGAGGTTCTTGGGTCCCTAGGCATAGATTCAGCTTCACCCCTATATCACCGACATTACCTTCCCTATTCCAAACTTGAAATCGAGAAGAGCGACGATGAGGAGGCCGATTAACTAGAGTGTAATGCAACAACAGACTTCACTACGAATAAATAGGCTTTCATTTTGAATGTCCGTCTTTGGTTGTAAAATATTTTGATTGTAAAACGTTTCGAGTTCAAATGTGTCGATTCATTTTATGGGAATATTTGGATTTTGATTAGAATATTTTGCACTGCATGGTATAAACGTTGAGAAATGCATTAGTGGGCCCCAAGGCGTCATGCACCAAAGGGCGCTCCGAATCCGGAGACTTATTCGGCCCTAAGGCGTCATGCACCAAAGGGCGCTCCGAATCCGGAGACTTATTCGGCCCTAAGGCGTCATGCACCAAAGGGCGCTCCGAATTTAGAGAATTGTTCTGGCCAATCGTGACATCCACGAAGGGCGCTCCGAATCCGGAGACTTATTCGGCCCTAAGGCGTCATGCACCAAAGGGCACTCTGAATCCGGAGACTTATTCGGCCCTAAGGCGTCATGCACCAAAGGGCGCTCCGAATCCGGAGACTTATTCGGCCCTAAGGCGTCATGCCCCAAAGGGCGCTCCGAATCCGGAGACTTATTCGGCCCTAAGGCGTCATGCACCAAAGGGCGCTCCGAATCCGGAGACTTATTCGGCCCTAAGGCGTCATGCCCCAAAGGGCACTCCGAATCCGGAGACTTGTTCTGGCCAATCGTGACATCCACGAAGGGCGCTCCGAATCCGAAGACTTATTCGGCCCTAAGGCGTCATGCACCAAAGGGCGCTCCGAATTCGGAGACTTGTTCTGGCCAATCGTGACATCCACGAAGGGCGCTCCGAATCCGGAGACTTATTCGGCCCTAAGGCGTCATGCACCAAAGGGCGCTCCGAATCCAGAGGCTTAATCGGCCCTAAGGCGTCATGCACCAAAGGGCGCTCCGAATCCGGAGACTTATTCGGCCCTAAGGCGTCATGCACCAAAGGGCGCTCCGAATCCGGAGACTTGTTCTGGCCAATCGTGACATCCACGAAGGACGCTCCGAATCCGGAGGCTTAATCGGCCCTAAGGCGTCATGCACCAAAGGGCGCTCCGAATTCGGAGACTTATTCGGCCCTAAGGCGTCATGCACCGAAGGGCGCTCTGAATCCGGAGACTTAATCGGCCCTAAGGCGTTGAGCTCAAACATGTAAAAACACGAAATCTTGCATTACAACGACATGGGTACAAGTATCAAGCCCACAGGTCGGGTCATTGATAAAATTTACATAGATGTGTTGAATTCCACGGCCGTGGCAGGCTTCTTCCAGACATGTCTAAGAGCCGATATGCCCCTGTGCCTGCAACGGAATCTATCTGATAGGGGCCGTCCCAGTTCGGACCAAGCTTTCCATCGGCCGGCCTCCGGTCGGCGGGTAGTACCTTCTTCAGGACCAGTTCTCCTGGATTGTAGCGACGCAACTGAACTCGCCGATTGTATGATTTAGCGAGCTGCTGCTGATAACGTGCCATGGATGCTAAGGCGCGGTCTCTTCGTTCTTCAATCAGAACCAAGTCCAGGGCGAGCATCATGTCATTTCGGCCCGTGTCAAAGGCTTGCGATCTGAGAGTTGGTAAGCCGATCTCTAGGGGTAAGATTGCCTGGATTCCGAAGCATAGGGCAAACGGCGTTTCTCCGGTAGATCGTCTTGGCGTTGTACGATGGGCCCATAGTACACTCGGCAACTCTTCAACCCATCTGCCTTTGGCACTCTCCAGCCTCTTTTTGATGCCGTCCAAGATGGATTTGTTTGAAGCTTCCGCTTGACCATTACTTTGGGGGTAGGCTGGCGTAGAGAAGTATGGCTCAATACCATACTTGCTGCACAATTCTCGGTATACGCCACAATCGAACTGAGTACCATTATCCGAGATCAACGCTCTTGGAATGCCGAATCGCGTAATGATGTTCCTCCACACAAAGTGCTTAATGTCGGAATCTCGTATATGGGTTAGAGCCTCCGCTTCGACCCACTTTGTGAAGTAATCTGTTGCTACGATTAGAAATCGCTTGTTCCCCGAGGCCCTCGGCAATGGTCCTACGATATCAAGTCCCCACTGAGCAAACGGCCAGGGGCTTGTGATAGAATTCAAAGCTTCTGCCGGCTGATGAGTTAGTGGGGAGAACTTTTGGCATTGTTCGCATTTCTTGACATAATTTTGTGCGTCGGCTCTCATCGTCGGCCAATAATATCCCTGTGTTATCGCCCGATGGGCCAGGGAGCGTCCCCCCGAATGGGCACCACAGCTGCCCTCGTGTATCTCAGTGAGCAGCTCCTCCACTCTGTCCGGGTGCACGCATTCCAAATATGGACCAGAGAGGGACTTTTTGTAAAGCCCTTCTTGTGGATCTAAGTAGTACCGCAGGGCCTTGTTTCGCAGCTTGTGTACTTCTTTTTTGTCCTCCGGGAGTTGCTCAGAAGAAAGGAATGCAGCGATGGGGTCCTTCCAACTTGGAGCGGATTCTATAATGTTGATGTGGGTTTCCTCCGGAGGGCCGATACTTGGTTCCGGGACGAAACCTACTTCGATGGTACGCTTGAGCTCGGAGTTGATGGCGGAGGCTAAGCAAGCCAGGGCATCCGCGTGTGTATTTTGATCACGTGTTATTTGGTTTAATTCATGATGGTCGAATTTCGCCAGCAAGGAGTTAGCCGTTTTCATATAGGCCGCCATACGCTCGTCTCTTGCCGCGTACTCCCCCTTCAGCTGGTTGATTACCAATTTTGAGTCACAAAACACCAACAACCGCCGCGCGCCGAGCAGATGTGCGTTCCGCAGTCCGGCTAAAAGGGCTTCATATTCGGCTTCGTTATTTGATGCTTCGAAGCCGAGCTTGACGGCCTGCTCAATTACTGCGCCGTCTGGAGACATAATTACGACGCCGGCGCCGCTGCCCCATTGATTAGACGATCCATCACAGTATAACTACCAAATGTCCCCAACATAAATTCTCCAATTTGGCTTTGACCGAACTTCGGCCTTTGGCTGGACGTCATCAGGCTTGAGGTCGGCAAGCCCTCCTGTGAATTCGGCAACAAAGTCGGCAAGCATCTGCCCCTTGATTGCAGTTTTGGGTAGAAACTGAATGTCGTACTGGCCGAGTTCGAGAGCCCACTTCGAAACACGTCCTGATGCTTCTGCATTCCGTAGTACTGATCGAAGGGGGTATTCTGTTAGCACCCTAATGCTGTGTCCTTGGAAGTAATGCATCAGTTTTCTTGCTGCCATGACCAAGGCTAGGACGAGTTTTTCCAGTGGTAGGTAGCATGTTTCGGCGTCCACCATTGCCTTGCTCACATAATACACTGGCTGTTGCTACCCTTCCTCCTCTTTTAATAATACGGCACTGACGGCCCTGTCGGAGACTGCCAGGTATAGAATGAGGGGGTCACCGGCGGCGGGTGTTGTTAGAAGAGGTATTGTCCGGAGGTAGGTCTTGAGCCCGTTAAAAGCTGCTTCGCATTCGGCGGGCCATTGGAAAGCTCTGCCCTGACGTAGTGTCTGAAAGAATTGTCTGCAGCGATCTGTAGATCGGCTGATGAACCTGTTGAGTGCAGCAGCTATTCCCATCAACTTTTGGACTTCTTTCACTGAACGGGGGGAACTCAGTTCCAAAATTGCTGTGACTTGCCTCGGGTTGGCTTCGATTCCTCGGTGGTTGACGATATAACCCAGGAATTTGCCGGAGCCGATCCCGAATGCGCATTTGGAAGTGTTTAGCTTCATTCTGTATTTGCGTAGGGTGTTGAATGTCTTTTCGAGATCGGCTTTTGTTCTTCTTTGGATTTGACCACCATGTCATCGATGTATACTTCCATAGTGTGTCCAAGCTGTTCTTTGAACATCATGGTGACCAGTCATTGGTAAGTTGCCCCTGCATTCTTTAGTCCAAAAGGCATAACCCTGTAGCAGTAGGTTCCTTTTGGAGTGAGGAATGCAGTTTTGTCCTGATCATCCGGATTCATGGCGATCTGATGGTAGCCTCTGTAGGCATCAAGGAAACTCATGCGCCGGTGGCGTGCCGTCGCATCGACGAGTTGGTCAATTCTAGGTAAGGGGAAGCAGTCTTTGGGGCAAGCTTTGTTCAGATCCGTGAAATCGACGCACACTCGCCAAGTTCCATTTTTCTTTTTCACGACCACTGTGTTGGAGAGCCATGTGGGGTAGGTGACTTCTCTAATTGCCCCGGCGTCAAGCAATTTGTCAACTTCTTCTACAACGGCGGCGGTGTGTTCTGCGGAGGATCGCCGGCCTTTCTGAATGATCGGCTTACACCGGGGGTCGACATTGAGGTGGTGCTGTGAGACTGACGGGTCTACTCCCGGCATCTCGTATGGAGTCCACGCAAAGACGGCGAGGTTGCCGAGTAAGAAAGTGATCAGCTGCTGTCTGTCGACCTGGCTCAAAGAGGCGCCGATCATAAAAAACTTTTCCGGGCTTCCATCGATGTCGACCCGGTCTAAACCTTCCGTGGCCTTTTCGTTTGGTTGACGCCCGACGTCATCCAGGATCGCTTGACTGGGCACTTCAATGGAGTTTACTTGCAGTTCCTTTGGCGTCTTGGCGGCGAGAAGGTAACATGCTTGCGCCGACTGTTGAGAGCCACGGATCTGCTCAACGCCGTGTTCCGTTGGGAAACGTAGCAGCTGGTGGTAGGTGCTTGGAACGGCCTGCAGGGTATGCAACCATGATCGCCCCATGATGAGATTGTACGGCGACGGTAGCCTAACGACCAAGAATTCCACATCCACCGTTCTGGAGCCAGCTCGAACGGGTAGACTAATCTTTCCCAATGGGTACTCCGGGTTGGCGTTGAAGCCGAATAGTGGATAAGGAGCTGGAGTCAGATCCGAATCGTTGAACCCGAGTTTGATGAAGGTTTTATAGTACATAACCTCTGAAGTGCTTCCCTGGTCGATAAGGACGCGCTCCACGGTGAACCTGTTTACGCGTAGCGAAACAACCAGAGGATCTACGTGAGGGAGTGTTACGCCGCTCAAATCAGAGTCGTCGAAGGTGATGGTTGGCGCTTCTCGGAGCCGGGGTCGCTTTGTTGGGGTGAGCTGATGCTGGGGGCTTGGAAGTGACTGGATTGCAAGTACAGTCGGGGCTATCAGCAGGCTGTATATCATATGCACGGTGTCAAGCGGGACGTCTCTTGGACGACGTGCGTCCTCTGTTACCTCCTCAAGGTAATCGATTAAGGCGCGGGGGCTGTCGGCATTATGCTGTTGGCCTCGAGGTCGTTGAGGACCTGCCCGTGGGAATCGCTCAGGAACCTTGAGACCTGCCCCTTTGGACTTTGCTTTTTCTAAGGCCAGATCGCGGCGAAGGCGTTCGTTCTCAGCGATGATATTATCCAAACTCTGTTTGGTTTGTCTGGCTTGTTCTAGGGTCGCTTGCATTGTCTCCGTCGTTGAAGTCGTTGGTGAGTTGGAGTTCGAGGCGCGTCGCTGCGCGACGGTTTCCTTTCTGAGCGTATTTGCTGGAGTGAAGTCGTCTCTCTGTGCGGTCTCGCCGGTGGCTATCGGAGGATCTTCAGTCACGTCTTTCATGGATATATTCGAGTATTCCCACAGACGGCGCCAATTGTGGGGAAGTGGTTTGGAAATACTTCTCAAATCCTGGAAGACGCCAATGATCCTCAACTAGTCACCTGCAAAGATACAAATACTCCGGACGGGGGTGCCGGAATTAGCACTCCGACGGACAAGTTAGTTCCTGAACTCAAGAAAGCTTGTTCACTAAGTTTTTAGAAGTGATTCTTACATACCTTTACCAATCTGAAGCTCTTGTATTTATATCCACTCTCTGGACCTCGGGGCCAGAGTCTACTTTTTTATTTATTATTCTTTCATTCGTCCTGATATGCCTTCTCAAGTCTATTCGGCCTTAAGAACGTATTCGGCGTCCTAGTTGAGCAGAATGGAGCCGTTCAGTTCCCGGCTCCTCGGGTGTACCAGATTTCGTTCCTCTATTTATTCGGCTCCCACAGTGTTCGATAAAATATTTGAAACAAAGTAGTTGTATCTCTTTCTCTATTTGTCTGTATAAGGCTAGTATGTACTTTGTTGTAAATATATATATATTTTTTTAATATTTTCTTTTTATCTTGACTGAGGTTTTTAGGGTATAAACAAAATATATACAAGTTGTAAAGAATATTCAAAATTCATAGTAGTGAATGTGAAACTAAAACTATGACTATTGTACTAAAATCTTTTTAAATGTAATTTTTTGTTTCATGTTTCATGCCAAAATTATTTGATATTTTGTACCAATAAATTTGAAATGACATTAAAAAATATACTGTACTAATACATAAATATTGTACCACCAATAGAAAAAACTGTACATTGGCAATTTTGGTTGGAAGCAAAGCCACCATAATTTGAAAATTAAAAAAAAAAACACTTAAACATTTTTTTTTTTTTTTTTGTTGATCGGCAAAAGAAAGCTTTATTGATGAAACACATACAAAGTATGATAAAATACATCAATAAAAAGGAGCTTGGAGCTAGTTCAAGCTCTAACCTCCTAGTTGGTGAGAGACCAACAAACAGAGCAAAAGCAAAGAAAAAAAACAATTGAGCAACAACTAGCTAAGTAACAAACCAACTAAGCAACCAAAAGAGCTACACAACAGGGAAAAACTAGAACCTAACACCAGTCCTCAAGTTGCAGCCACTATTAAGCAATCCAATCCTACAAAACTCAGTAAATACCAGCACAAACTAGTAAATACCAGCACACACCAGTCCAAGTTGAAGCAGCACATTAAACACATTAGTAGCACATACCAGCCCAAAGATAGTATTTCTGCAACCTCAGTTGTTCTCTCTTTAGTTCCTTCATGTAATGATCCACTCTGCTAAAAGCAATCCAATCCTACAAAACTCAGCAAGTACCAGCAGCAACACATCAGCAAAACCAGCCACAGAACACACCAGCAGAGATAGATCAGTAGCAACACATCACCATTGCTATAAACAACACATTATACAATAAAGCCCAGTTGTGGAATCAAAAACAACCCCTGATTTGTCTCCAATTGAAAACTAAATAATCAACTAAGTAGGGAAGGTCTTTAATAGATGCTTTCAGCCAGAGTGCTGCTCTGATTTTGATAATTTCGCTCAAGCCAAAGAAGTTGGGTTAAGCCTCTGCAAAAACACATTCGTTCGTATGTTTCCAAAGCGACCAAAGAACAATAAGGGGGATAGTTCTTCAAATTAACCTATCAATGTTCTTGAAATTGTCACCCATCCACTAAGAGAGACTACCATCCACTGAACCTTGTATGCACCAATAAAGCCCTCAATCGTGAATTATAGAAGACCAAATCAACCAAGAAAATGGGCAAAGAAGCAGGACATGGACAACAGATTCAGATTCAGTATTACAGAAGGGGCAAATGGTGGAAACACTGACATCTAGAACGCCAATTCTATGCATAAACTCTGCTGTCTTGATTCTATTTTTCCAGGCCAACCAACAGAAAAATGAAACCTTAGGGGGGACAACCCTATTCCAAATATGCTTACAGATTCTAAAATGAGGGCCAAGAATAGAGCTACTAAAAGAGTAGAGAGTAAAAACAGAGAACTCACCAGGGCTTACAGAAGCACTAGCCCAGATATAACTATCAGCCCTGCCAAGAGTCAAAGAAGGAGCTGAGGATAGGACTCCAAGTAAGCCAGCCTCTTCATCCAATTCCCAAGTATGCAGCACTCTTTTAAGTGGAAAATTCCATTCGATTGGGCAAGTTTTCCTTGCAGAGAATTGGTGGAGAGAGCCGTCCTTATCAGTTGAAAGATTAAAGAGGAGAGGAAAAGTAGTCTTAAGACAAGAGTTGCCACACCACCTGTCGTGCCAAAATTTAATTATATTTCCATCCCCCACTTTAATTTGGCAGTTACCTACATAGAAATTGTAAATATTTCTACTATGATCCCCAATAGATAAGATGTCATTCCATACTCTAGAATGTTTGTAGGAGAACTGCAAAGGTGGATGCTAACTAGCCTCATCAATCTTGTATTTCACTACAACAAAAAAGGCCTTTGGTGACAGACTGATTTTGTCTCCAAACAACAAATTTTCGTCACTAAAGTGATCTGCGACAAAAAAAATTTGTCACCACGTTCGTGGCCTATACGTCGTCGCTGAAAGTACCTAGTGACGAAAAACAGTTTCATCGCCTATGTTTGATTTTTGGCGACGAAATGTTTCGTCTCCAAATGTTGAATTTTTTGCCCTCATAACATCAATTTCGTCGCCAAAACTAAATAATATTTTATTTTAATTGTTTTTCGCGACGAAATATTTAGTCACCAAATAGATTTTAGTGACGAAAGTTTTCCTCACCAACGATATGGATTAAGGTGACAAAAAAATTCGTCACTAAAATGAGTAGAAAAGAAAATTCTTTAATGACAAAAAATATTTGTCACCAAATATTTCAATTTAGCGACGAAATATTCAGCAAATGTGATGAAATTATTTGTTTGGTATTATATCATTAGTGACAATTATTCATCATGTTTTTTGAAAACTAATAGCGACATTTTTCATTTCGTCACTAATAAAAATTAAAAAATTTGAAAACGGGGGTACTATTTTCTTCTGAAATTTTTTGTTTTCAATAACAATTCTCTACACATTTCAATAACCTGTTCAATAAAATATCCATTACAAATCAATAAAAAAATCTGTTCATTTTCATAAACATCACAATCGAATTTTAGCATTATCCACAAAAATACAATATAAACTGCATGCGGATTATAAACATGTCTTCTAATATTCACAAAAAACGTCTACTAATATCCACAAAAATATAATATCAACCGCATGCAGATTACCAAACACATCTCCTAATATCTAACAAAAAACATGTCTACTAATATCAACAAAAATAAAATATCAAGAGCGGATTACCCAACATGCCCTGTAATACCAACAAAAATAGAAAATTTACAACGCAACCAAAATACATGCAAGGTAATATGAACAAAAACAAAAAATGAGCTACCATCTGCCCTCCAAATTACCAAACATGTCCATATCAAATCTCGAATCTGCAAAAAAATGAAACACAAAAAAAAAAAAAAAAAAATGCAAGTTAGACAATTATTATCTTATCCATAAAATATACAATTTAACATGCATTTTTTGAATTAGTTTTCAAATCGGGAGTCCGGTGCAAGTTCTGTAAGTTTCCACAACTCACATTGGTCCCTCCCGAGGTGTTTGAGGTGTTCCCCGGGCCGTCTCGTGGCTGTTGCACGATTTTGGCCTCCGATGGCCTATTTTCAAGCTTAAGTGTGAAAAAAGTGCATTTTTCGACTTAGTTTTCAAACCGGGAGTCCCGTGCTAGTTCCATAAGTTTCCACAACTCACATTGATCCCTTCCGAGGTGTTTGAGGTGTACCCCAGACCATCTCGTGGCTATTGCATGATTTTGGCCTCCAATGGCCTATTTTCAAGCATGAGTGTGAAAAAGTACATTTTTCGACTTAGTTTTCAAACTGGGAGTCCCGTGCTAGTTCCGTAAGTTTCCACAACTCACATTGGTTCCTCCTAAGGTGTTTGAGGTGTTCCCCGGGCCGTCTCGTGGCTGTTGCACGATTTTGGCCTCAGGTGGCATATTTTCAAGCTTAAGTGTAAAAAAGTGCCTTTTTGGAATTAGTTTTCAAACCGAGAGTCCCGTGCTAGTTCCGTAAGTTTCCCCAACTCACATTGGTCCATTCCGAGGTATTTGAGGTGTTCCCCGGGCCGTCTCGTGGCTGTTGCACGATTTTGGCGTCCGGTGGCTTATTTTCAAGCTTAAGTGTGAAAAGTGTCTTTTTTGACTTAGTTTTCAAACCGGGAGTCCCGTGCCGTCTCGTGGCTGTTGCACGATTTTGGCCTCCGATGGTCTAGTTTGAAGCTTAAGTGTGAAAAAGTGTAATTTTGGACTTAGTTTTCAGACCGGGAGTCCCGTGCTAGTTCTGTAAGTTTCCACAACTCACATTGGTCCCTTCCGAGGTGTTTGAGGTGTTCCCCGGGCCGTCTCATGGCTGTTGCACGATTTTGGCCTCCGATGGCCTATTTTCAAGCTTAAGTGCAAAAAAGTGCAATTTTGGACTTAGTTTTCAAACTGGGAGTCCCATGCTACTTTCGTAAGTTTCCACAACTCACATTGGTCCCTCTCGAGGTGTTTGAGGTGCTCCCCGGGCTGTCTCGTGGCCGTTGCACGATTTTGGCCTCCAGTGGCCTATTTTCAAGCTTAAGTGTGAAAAAGTGCAATTTTTTACTTAGTTTTCAAACCGGGAGTCCCGTGCTAGTTCCGTAAGTTTCCACAACTCACATTGGTCCCTCCCGAGGTGTTTGAGGTGTTCCCCGGGCCGTCTCGTGGCTGTTGCACGATTTTGGCCTCCGATGGCCTATTTTCAAGCTGAAGTGTGAAAAAGTGCTTTTTTTAACTTAGTTTTCAAACTGGGAGTCCCGTGCTACTTCTGTAAGTTTCCACGACTCACATTGGTCCCTCTTGAGGTGTTTGAGGTGTGCTCCTGGCCGTCTCGTGGTTGTTGCACGATTTTGGCCTCTGGTGGCCTATTTTCAAGCTTAAGTATGAAAAAGTGCCTTTTTGGACTTAGTTTTCAAACCGGGAGTCCCATGCTAGTTCCGTAAGTTTCCACAACTCACATTAGTCCCTCCCGAGGTGTTTGAGGTGTTCCCCAGGCCGTCTCGTGGTTATTGCATGATTTTGGCCTCCGGTGCCCTATTTTCAAGCTTAAATGTGAAAAAGTGCAATTTTCGACTTAGTTTTCAAACCTGAAGTCCCGTGCTAGTTCCGTAAGTTTTCAAAACTCACATTGGTCCCTCCCGAGGTGTTTGAGGTGTTCCCTGGGCTGTCTCATGACTGTTGCACGATTTTGGCCTCCGGTGGCCTATTTTCAAGCTTAAGTGTAAAAAAGTGCCTTTTTGGACTTAGTTTTCAAACCGGGAGTCCCGTGCTAGTTCCGTAAGTTTCCCCAACTCACATTGGTCCCTCCCAAGGTGTTTGAGGTGTTCCCCGACCGTCTCGTGACTGTTGCACAATTTTGGCCTCCGGTGGCCTATTTTCAAGCTTAAGTGTGAAAAAATATCTTTTTCGACTTAGTTTTCAAACCAAAAGTCTCGTGCCGTCTCGTGGCTGTTGCACGATTTTGGCCTCCTGTGGCCTAGTTTGAAGCTTAAGTGTGAAAAAGTGCAATTTTGGACTTAGTTTTTAAATTGGGAGTCCCGTGTTAGTTCCGTAAGTTTCCACAACTCACATTGGTCCCTCCCGAGGTGTTTAAGATGTTCCCCGGGCCGTCTCATGGCTGTTGCACGATTTTGGCCTCCGATGGCCTATTTTCAAGCTTAAGTGTGAAAAAGTACAATTTTCGACTTAGTTTTCAAACCGGGAGTCCTGTGCTAGTTCCGTAAGTTTCCACAACTCACATTGGTCCCTCCCGAGGTGTTTGAGGTGTTCTCCGGGCCGTCTCGTGGCTGTTGCACGATTTTGACCTCCGGTGGCCTATTTTCAAGCTTAAGTGTGGAAAAGTACATTTTTCGACTTAGTTTTCAAACTGGGAGTCCCGTGCTTGTTCTGTAAGTTTCGACAACTCACATTGGTCCCTCCCGAGGTGTTTGAGGTGTTCTCCAGGCCGTCTCGTGGCTGTTACACAATTTTGGCCTCCTATTTTCAAGCTTAAATGTGAAAAAGTGCCTTTTTGGACTTAGTTTTCAAACTGGGAGTCTCATGGTAGTTCCGTAAGTTTCCACAACTCACATTGATCCCTCTCGAGGTGTTCGAGGTGTTCCCCAAGCCGTCTCGTGGCTGTTGCACGATTTTGGCCTTCGATGCCCTATTTTCAAGCTTAAATGTGAAAAAGTGTCTTTTTCGACTTAGTTTTCAAACCGGGAGTCCTGTGCTAGTTCCATAAGTTTTCAAAACTCACATTGGTCCCTTCTGAGATGTTTGAGGTATTCCCCGGGCTGTCTCGTGACTGTTGCACGATTTTTGTCCCTGATGGCCTAGTTTGAAGCTTAAGTGTGAAAAAGGGCAATTTTCGACTTAGTTTTCAATTCGAGAGTCCCGTGCTAGTTCCGTAAGTTTCCACAACTCACATTGGTCCCTCCCAAGGTGTTTGATGTGTTCCCCGGGCCGTCTCATGGCTGTTGCACGATTTTGGTCTCCGATGGCCTAGTTTCGAGCTTAAGCGTTACAAAAGTTCATTTTTTTACTTAGTTTCATGCCTACATGTTGGAATAGTGCAAATTTCAAAGTAGTTTCCTAATTCGGAGCCACGTGCATATTTCAGCGTTTGTGATGTTTCTCGGGCTTTTACATGCATAGTTCACTATCTTAGTTGAAGAAGAAATTTCTACTAAATTAACATAGAAACATAATATACTAACCAAGATGCTTGTCCATCAGAATCTAAACTTTCCCCACTCTCAAAATTTCCCGTGATACCTTTCTGCCTTAAACACTCTATGATACTTTGTATCTTCTTGTTTTGTTTCTTCTCTGACTTTTCAAACCTTGCAATTTGTTCATTTTGTTGTGCTATTTGCAGCTCGAGGCGTTGAACATAGTCACTATTTTCAGTAGGTGCAACAGTTGTATTCACAGAAGAAGAAGGCCTCATGCCGAGTCCTTTCACATAACCTGGCCTTGGCTGAAGTACCTTGACTGACAACTGCTCTGGGGTCAAGGGGATCGCACTAGTCTGCGAGAGGTGTTCTGCTTGCATCTGTATCATGTTGTCCTATTAATTTGAAATGAATCAAACAAATATTAGTTATTCTACCCTACACAGCAAAATAAATAATATTATCAAAATTGAAAGGCATTGCCTTGTACATACATAATCAACTTGGCTCTCCGATGAAATCCATTTATGCGTGTCCGAATTGTAGTGGATGGACTTGTAAAATTCTGCTAAATCGGGCACTTTGGCATTTGCAATTATCTGCTTCATTTGTTTGTCAATGTTATTTCAATAATTTAAATAACAAAGCCTACTAATCCAATAAAATAAATTAGTAGAACGCACCGAGCTGTGTACCCTAACCGGGATTGATTTTGATCCACATCGATATTTTGTTTTCATTTGCATCCTATTATTCACATTAGCTAGTGATTGTTCCTACACAATTGAAACACCAATACAAACAAGAAAAGATAACATTAGTAAGAAAAAACTTAATTTTTGACAATTAACATATATAAAACATTTTACCTTGAATTTTTTACTATTCCACTTGTCAATTAGAGATGTCCACTGATTGAGAGTAACTCTTGCAAGTGGGTGGCTTCTCCCGTAATCCTCCCCTCTTGCATCCTTAAGTTGCTTGTATTATTTGTGCAACTTATAGATGAAACCACTCAATCGTCGACCAAACTGTGTGTCTAAAGCCTTTGCTACATCAGTCCGATTTCCTTGTAGATCAAACTGATCCTGCAAAATGAAAAAAAATTAAAAATTACAAAGAAACAGAGCCTAAACATGAAAAGAGTTTGTCAATAATTACCGCTACGCATTGGATCATCGGCTCCTTATCAGCAACATTCACCTTCTTCCACTTACGAACGCTCAGGTCTGGTAATTGCGTTCGAAACTCTATACCAATCTTGGAGACTAGCTTGGAGGCGTTGTCTCCTACTGGTGCATGAAACTGTTCAGGTATAAGAACTAACATCTTCACATCCTTCTCGACAATGCGATGGGCCTGTATGCTGCATGTCGGGCCACAACCACGTCTGTCATGTGATGCTGTAAGGATATAATATTAATTGAGTTAGTAAGTAAACAAATGCAAGTTAAACCTTAAAAACAACTTTGCAAACTTACCAACGATGCTAGATGCAGTCACCTCATCCTTAGGTTGCACATTATAAGGTGGTAAGGGTTGGGTACCGACCTCCTCACTCGGGGGATCCATCATTTCCTCTGGGGTGGGAGTTAATGGCCTTGAATGAGACCGTAAACGGAGTCCTAGTGCCATCTGTTGTTCCTGAAAGAACATAATCAAACAGTAAAAACGATATTTAAAATAGTTAAAATATATTTTAAAAAAGACATGATGTGTAAGATATGTGAAGAAGAAATGTAAATAGTAAAAGACATGTTCACACACAAATATAAAATAATGTGTATAATACCTCGCGGTCAAAGAAACCCAATGACTCGTCATCATTGTCATCCTCACTCTCTGAAGGGTTATACTCAACATCATCATCTACCTCAACCGTAATTCCCTTTTCCCTTGCAGTTGCACATTTGGGCTGAACCGCACTCCGTAAAGAATTTGTAATATTCTTCACTCCAAGATTGTTCATTACCTCACAGTTCTCCTTGATTCGCTTATTTCTTTGTTTCTCGTATTCTGTTAGCTTCTTAGTTCTCAAATCACCTGGTTTCAGCCATTGTTTTTTGCCTCGGACCATTTTCTACAACTATATAACATAATTCAACTTTAATTGAAAAATATAGACAATGTCATCATGCACCATTACATAAAACAAGAAAAAAAAAAAAGTAACATAAACATATAAAATAAAAATTACATTAATTAATAACATCTGTTCAAAAATAAAGTGATATACTAAAAATTACATATCATAATCCATATCAGGATCCATATCAGCATTAGGAATGTTATGTTCTTCATCTCCTTCATCATCTCTATTCTCTTCCATTATCGCATCTAATGACCCTACTTCCGAAATAACATTGAATTCAACATCATCCCTACAGTATCGAACAATTGGGTCAATGTCAATTGGAGCAATATCAGTAATGTTTTCTTGTTGGAACACATCATTATTTTCTAAATGATCCAATAATTCTCCATCACTAGTGTCTGGAACATCAAAGACACCCTTATGTTACACCCTTTGTACGACATTCCAAGGTTCACCCAATTTGGTATCATTCAGATAGAAGACTTGCTTAGCTTGACTAGGTAGGATAAATGGGTCAGATTGGTACCACCGACTTGTGACGTCAATGCTTGTGCAATATGTATCAAATCGTATTGTTCTGTTTCTACTAGTGTTACCGGTGTTGTACCATTCACACCGGAACAAAACAACCTTTTTACCACATATGTAGTCAAATTCCAAAACCTTGCACAAGTGACCGTAGAAGTCATGCAATTTTCCTTCATGATCCCCGTGTGTAAGAACACCACTATTCTGACTCGTATGACGGTTGTCTAGATCATGAGTATGGAATCGGCTGCTATTGATTATTCAATCGGAGTACTCTTTCACTAGCAAATTAGGACCATTTGCTAATGACCACAATTCATCAGTTGCCTCTGATGACTCTTCCATTCTCAATCTATTTATCTACAATTACATGTAACAAACAATAAGTAAATAATTTATGAATGACGACATTTTATAAAACTTTAATTTTGTTTAAGTTGTAAATGTCGAAAAATTATAAATGTTTTACCCTCTCTTTGAACCACTTGGGAAATTCTTGTCGTTGTATGTGGGTTATGTCATATCCAGCTTGAGTTTGTAATAGATTTTTGTGTTCCCTACTAAAAAAAAAAAAAAGGTGATTACTACGTAGTTCCGCAAATAAAAAAGCTAAGCATAAACATAATTTAATGAAACACATACTCCAAATACTTTTCAATCTCTGGGCTATTGTACAACACAAACCAATGAGCAATATCACGAATTTCTTGAGACATTTCAATATCTCGTGTGATTAGACCAATTGGACATGCAATTTCTGTGAATACTGTCAACCCTTGTTGACGTTCACCGCAATCTTCATTCCGTTCTAGTCGATTATGCACGGTTTCAATCCCATCAACATACATTGAACAAAAAGTAATGCACTCTTTGACAATGTAAGCCTCGGCAATTGAACCTTCTGGTCGAGCTCGGTTGGTCACATATTTTTTTAATTCTCCAAGAAACCTTCAAGAGAGAACGAATTAGGAGTATAATTACATATGCAACACACTTATGCAAATCTCATTTACAAGTATAAGTGTAAAAAATACCTTTCAATTGGGTACATCCATCGATATTGTATGGGTCCTCCAAGAATAGCCTCACGAGGCAAATGAATAGCCAAGTGGATCATCACATCGAAGAAAGCTAGAGGAAAAATCTTTTCAAGCTTGTAAAAAATGTGTATTATACGTTCCTCTAATTTCTCCAGCTCGCTCCGCCTTAGTGTCCTAGAGCATAGGTCTTGGAAGAAATTGCCTAACTCAAAAAGTGTTGTGCTAATTTCTTTATCCACGTAACCACGCATTCCAATAGGAAGAATTCTTTGTATCAGTACATGGTAGTCGTGGCTTTTTAGGCCTGTTAGTCTATCATTTCTTGCATTCACTGATTTGGATATGTTTGCAGCATACCCATCTAGATACTTGACAATTTTTAAAAATTCAAAGAAACCCTCCCTCTCTGCAGGTGTCAATGAAAGATTGCTCGAGGCTTGACATATGATCCATCGGGTCGTTGTGTTAGCCATAGCTCTTTCCTTATACCCATATCTTCCAAGTCTAACCGTGTCTTATCTGTGTCCTTGTTCTTTCCATCAATGCCTAACATAGTTCCGAAAACATTTTCACTAAATTTTTCTCCACATGCATGACATCAATGTTGTGTCGAAGTTTTCGCTTCTTCCAATAGGGTAACTCATATAAGATACTTACCTTTGTCCAATTAGGTGCTTGACGGAGCCTTTTTCTATTACTTGGATGCTTTCCATATATGACACCTGTCACGTTGTCCAACTGGTCTTGTATCTTTTTCGCCGGCAACTCCAAAGATCTCTTCTATTTCTCAATCTTACCATTGTAAGCCCTACTCTTTCGCCTTTCTAGGTGATCCTCAGGCAAGTAACATCGATGGTTAGTGTACCCCGTCTTACTTCTCAAAGATTCAAAATACGGTCCATCATTGCAAGTGTAACAAGAATAATGACCCTTTGTTCTCCACCCAGATATGTCACCAAATGCAGGCCAATCATGTATTGTCCACAACAAAGCTGCATGCATTCGAAAAGTCTCATTGGTGGTGGCGTCGTAAGTCAATGCATCATTTGTCCATAAATCATTCAACTCATCCACCAATGGTCGCATGTAGACGTCAATATCAATCCCTGGTTGCGATTCTCTAGGAATAAGTAATGACATCAAACAAAATGGATCCTTCATAACCAACCAAGGTGGCAAGTTGTATGGAATGAGTATGACGGGCCACAAACTATAAGAGTTGTTCATGTTCCCAAAAGGGTTAAACCCATCAACGGCCAACCCTAGCCTCACATTTCGAGGCTCCAAGGCAAACTCGAGATGTTGTGCATCAAATTCCTTCCACTCATCACTGTCAGTGGGATGCCTCAATATCTCGTTGTCCACTCGTTTGTCTCTGTACCATCTCATGTCCTCAGCCCTCTTCCTTAACATGTATAATCTTTTCAACCTTGGTGTCAAAGGAAAGTACCGCAATACTTTATGAGGGATCTTCTTACCCCTTCCACGATTGATCTTGTATCTAGATGTCTTACAAGTCGGACATTAATCTAGTGTTGCATTCTCCTTCCAAAATAATACACAATCATTTATGCAAGCATGAATTAGCTCATATGACAAGCCCAAGTCACGTAGTATTTTCTTAGCTTCATAAGTTGACTTTGGAACTAAATTTTCTTTCGGTAAAAATCTACTTAAAAACTCTAGCATCATATCAACTGACTTATTGCTCCAATGATTTGTTACCTTCATATTAAGCACCTCAATCACAAACTTTAACAAAGTATAATTTGTACAATTTGGGAACAACTCACACTTGGCATCAGTCAACAATTGATCAAAAGTTCTCACTTCCTCCCCTTGGGTTGTATCAGTCGATTCCCCTCTTATTCGATCTTCCAATAAGGCTTCAATACCACCTACAATTTCATCACCATCAAGTCACATCTCATCATCATGGTAAGCCTCGTTTGAAACACAGGGTTTCCCGTGCTGGTGCCATATAGTGTAAGTTTGCATAATCTCATATTGGAGCAAATGAATTTCCACATTTTGAAAATTTTGTCTACAAACATTCACACACTTTATACATGGGCACAACAGATTACCATTCTGGTCTATAACCCCCATTGCAAATTGAAGAAATAACTTGACCCCATCATTATATGGTTTACTCATCCTTCCATCAGCCGTCTTACCTAGGGCAATCCAACTTTTATGCATGTCTGATCACAAATGAAAAATTAGGAATAATATAGTATAATGTAGACTTGTGTATTTATGAACTAATTAAATTGAAAATTCAATAAGAACTTCACCAAATATATGTCCAGATCTTTAATGAAGATTCTTATACAAGTTCTAATGTTATATGCGAGTAAGGAATAAAAACTAACAAAAATAGTCATTATTGATTTTAACATTCTAACACCACCATTCTAACACCATTCCTACTGCAATACAAAAGCAAAATACTCCACCATTATAACACCAAAATACTCCACTAGCAGAACTCCCACACTAAAGGCTACTGATGTTGCACCTACTAACCTAGGCCTCTTCTAACCAGAACAGAAATCCCACAAAAACAAAACCAAAAATGACAGCCACTTCTAAACATAACATTCTAACAAAAGTTCTTAGTTATACCTCATGTGATGTTTAATTATAACTTCTTTTTTTTTTAAGTTACGATCCTTATAGTATTGAGTTATGTTATTTGTTATAATCAAATTTACAAATGACATAATTTCCATATGATATATATCCTCCTTTTATAGGTAATGATTAAGAGTATGACTAATATGCCTATCTTCGTACACAGCCATCTTACCTAAAATTAATTAGGGCAAAATATTTCTTTTATGGCATTTGACATTAAATTATGTGGACTTATCTTTAGAGGGGCGTGTACATGAATAATCCCTTCCTCATGATGAATAATCCCTTCCTCATGGTGACGATCCCATGATTTCAACCATGATTATATAATTCCCTTCCTCATTATGGCGATCCCACGATTTAAACCACAATTATATAATTCTGTTACCACTTGTTGAATTGAGTTCTACAATCTTGCTTCAAACCATTTGGTGTTAGACATGCGACTTCACTTCATCTTTAATAATATTTGACATTGCAACACATTTTGATTTTCAATACAAGTACTTCGCAAGCAATGTGGGTATAAAATAAACATCAAACAACAGTCACAAGAATTATGCAAAATGGTTCAAACCATTCATAGTTGATAAAAAAGGCAACATCAAACACTCCATTGATATGACAACATATATCTGACAATGTACAAAAGCCACAAAACTGTTTTGTTCCTATCCTCAAAGCCGAAAAAATAGAGCTCGCAATGGATGAAAACAATGGAGAAGATCACAAAACTGTCTCCTTCCAAGCTGAACATCAACAGCTGAACATCAACAGCTAAACACAACTAAAAACATACTAGCTAGTGTAAGAGCATACTTGATACTACCTAAACATAACATTACTACTACTACTACTACTACAGAGATCAAAGAGGCATGGCCTCTAATACATGTAATGAACTGCCACTGTCAAAAGGCCTAAAATATGCAGCCTATATATATGCAGCAGATGGGATTAAAATTGAAGTCAAAAGGCTGAGTGGGATTGAAGAATAGTTGTATGGAAAAAGAAGAAACAATAGAAAAATCGCAGGTTGTATATATATATATATATATTTTATATGTAAAAAAATCTGCAACCAGTGAGAGGGAAACTGAGGAATAAAATGTGGGAATCAACCGAAAAAGAAAAAATTGAGAAGTGGTGAAATCGGCTGCTAAAGTTATATATATATATATTTTATATGTATACAGAGCATACACATTAGACAAAGAAAATATTAGACAGAGGGAGCATCGGGAGAGAGAGACTAACAGAGGTGGTGGTTCTCCGATCGGCATAGCAACGGCGGTGAGGAAATGAGGGGCTAATGATCGGTGGCAAGGGAAGGAGAAACCAACAGTAGCGGTGAGGAAAGGTTGTCGGCGGTGAGTCGATGAAATGGTAGCAGTGGCGGTGAGGGAACTTTGTGTGTGAATGAGTATAAGGTGTGTGTGTGTGTGTGTGAAATCAGGTTTGATGGAGAAATTATTGTGTGTGTTTGAGAAGAAGAAGAACCAATTGCGCCAAAACATTTTTATTTCCCCCCCTAAAATATTTAGCGACTAAATTATTTATTGGTGACAAAATTATTTCTTCACCAAAGATAAAATATTGGCCACAAAAATAGTTTTGTTACTAAATGATATTAAAATATTAAAAATTATTGGTGACAAAAATATATTCGTCATTAATAATTTTATAATTGGTGACCAATTTTTTCGTCACCAAAAGTCTCAAAATTTTGGCACCCTCCGAAAAAATTAGCGGGAAAATCTTTAGTGACAAAAAAATATAAATAATGACGAAAAATAATTTCATCACCTAATTTTTTTTATTATGATTTAGATTGGTGACAAAATTTTATTTTTCTCTCTAAAAATGGGACATTTGGAGACGAAATATTATTTTTGTCATTAAAAGATACGTATTTCGTAACAAAAAAAAATTTCATCATTAGTTTTCATCTCTAAAGACTATTTTTGTTGTAGTGTTTGTTGCAAATAAATCTCCTCCAACTTTTGATGCCCAGACCCCCTTGGTCCATGCTCTTTATTACCTCCCCCCATTTCACTAAACGAACTTCCTTTTAAGGTCGTTTCCGCCCCACTTAAACAACATAGTACCGAACTCTTGACACAAACTGTAAATTAACCCCTCAAACAAAAAATGTTTGAGACTTAATTTATCACTCCTAAAAATCACCCCTAATGATGTATCTGACAAATGTCAAATTTTGATTTGTTAAATATTCTATCATATGGGGTTTAACCTTAATGCCACATCATTAGGGATAGTTTAGAGATAGTAAATTAGGGGATGTAGCATTGTTTCCCCTCAAACCCTCTCCTCTCTCTCTCTCTCTCTCTCTCTCTCTCTCTCTCTCTCTCTCTCTCTCTCCACTTGCAAAGTTCATTAGGTTGAAAGCATATATGAAATTCCAAATCATATATGGGCATATATATATATATATATATGCTCACAAATTAGATAAATTTAGAGAAAGAGAATGATAATGGTGTTCAAGAACAAAGCACTAGCGAGAACGACAATGGGGTTCAAGAACAAAGAACTGGCTTTCTATTCTTTTCAAGTAAATTAATCTATATCATCTTATAGGTTCATTTCTTTCCTGAGTAGGCCAGTGGGGTTTGAGTTACTTTTGTTACGTTATATGGTGGTTCATTCCTCTGTCTAGTATCTCAGAAATTGTAGGACAGAAAAAGGAATTTAAAAATTTTTGAATCTTGAAAGTTTGATGAAAAAATAGGGAAAAAGAAAAGATGAAAACAAACGTTTATCTGATTGTTTGCTAAGAAAATGTAGAGAAACTACGAAAATGTAGAGAGAAAAAAAAAAAAAAAAGCAAATTGAAATTCTGAATATTGAAAATTTGACAATGACTTTGTTTAGGCATGCCTAATAGCCTTGATCAGCCAATTTTTTTCTTTAGTGCTCTAATTTATGAAAACAAATTCTAATTATGTTTACAAATTATGTTTGCATTCAAAAAAAAAAATGGCGAAGTATATTGTAATTCATATTTTGACTGATTCTTGGAACTCTCACAAAATTTACATGATCACATAGAAGCAACCGATAAGAAAATTTTCAATTATAGATTTCAATAGAAATATGCCTTCACCATTTACTTATTTTACTCTATTTCTTTCATTTTATAAATTTATTTATTCTATATAATTGCATTCATGTGCTTCAGTGAACATTGCATTCAACAGGTACTTGATGTCTTACCTACCATACTTAGGGATGGCAATGGAGTTTAATGGGGTGGATATTAATTCCCCATTCTCATTCCCCCTATAATTATTTTTTCCCATTCCTCATGGATAGTACCCTCCTAATCTCCTACTGGGTTTGGATTTTTCCCAACCCAATTTGACCTTTTTTTTTTATTATTTTTTTTTATTTTTTAAGATTCACAACCAAAGCTAAATATACATTCAATTTTATTTTATTTTAGTTGGCTCAACAAAAAAATCAAATACACATTAATTAACATTGTCACATTATTCTTGTCAAATTTTATGTATATTTAGAATTTTTTAAATTTATTTAGAAAAATTCTATTCTTACAAAAAAAAAATTACATCTTCTTTTTTAATTTTTTTTAAAATTTTTTTAACTTTATGTATCTCCTTATCCTCTCTATTAATTGATCTTCGATAATTTGAAGGTGAGTTGTTACTCTCGTTTCCATTTTCTTCTTCTTTTTATATTTTTTTTATTTTTATTTACATTTATAAAATGAATTTTCTTATTTCAATATCTCCTGCAATTGTTTTATTAGATTTGTCTCTGATTTGATGGTAACTTTAGATTGAATTTCTCAATTTTCATCTTAATTAGTGATCACCTTAATTGAAATTTTGTACATTTTTGTCTTCAATTCCCATGTTTTGGTTATGACTAATTACGCATTTTTGATCGATAGTCACAATCTTGTCGTCGCTAGATTGTCGTCATCGCAAATCGCCGTTGCTGTAATGAGAGGATGAGAGAGTGAGAATTAAAACTTAAATTGTAAACAAAGTAGTGAAAACTAGGGATGGCAATAGATAACCTACCTTGTGGGTATCTATAGAGACACAACCCAAATACATGGGTTTTTTTATTTTTTCTTGTCCGTCGAGTAGGGTAAGTGATGTTCTTTAAATCTCCACCGGGGATGGCTACCTACTAATTTCCCCATTTTTTCTTTTAAGTACATCGAAAAATAATTTCTCCATATGTTTTCACTACTCTATTTACAATTAGAGTTCTAATTCTCACCCTCTCTCATCCTCTCACTACAGCAACGGCGATTTGCGATGGCGACAATCTAGCGGCGACAAGATTGTGACTATCGATCAAAAGCGCGCAATTAATCATAACCAAAACATAGAAATTGAAGATAAAAATGTACAAAATTTCAATTAAGGTGATCACTAGTTAAGATGAAAATTGGGAAATTCAATCTAAGGTTACCATCAAATTAGAGAGAAATCCAATAAAACGATTACAAGAAATATTGAAACAAGAAAATTCATTCTATAAATGCAAATAATTTTTTTTTTTTTGGTTTAAAAAAGAAGATGGAAACGAGAGCAACAACTCACCTTCAGATTATCGGAGATCAATTAATAGAAAGGAGAATGAAATACATAAAATTAAAAAAGTCAAAAAAGAAGATGGAATTTTTTTGTGGGAATAGAATTTTTCTAAATAAATATAGAAAATTCTAAATATACATAAAATTTGACAAGAATAATGTGGCAATGTTAATTAATGTGTATTTGATTTTGTTATTGAGCCAAATAAAATAAAATAAAATTGAATGTATATAGCTTTGGTTGTGAATCTTAAAAAAAAAAAGAAAAAAAAAAGAAAAAAGGTCAAGTTAGATTGGAGAAAATCCAAATCCAAATCCATTCGAAGATAGGGAGGGTAGTACCTATGGAAAATGGGGGAAAATAATTATAGGAGAATGGGGACGGGAATTAATATCCACCCCATTAACCCCCATTGTCATCCCTAGTGAAAACATATGGAGAAATTATTTTCCGATTTACCTAAAAATATATATATATATATATATATGGGGAAATTTGTGGATACCCATCCTCGTCCCATCCCTAGTGGAGATTTAAAGAATATCACTTACCCTACCTAACGAACAAGAAAAAAACGGAAAACTCATGTATTTAGGTCGGGTCTCCATAGATACCCACAGGGTAGGTTATCCATTGTCATTCCTAACCATACTTCGACGATGGTTTGTGTTTTATCTTGGATTCTTCTATAAGTATGAATCAAAGCAAAATATTTGCGAATGCCTTTGTATCTTGTATTAGTTAATGTGTGCAGTCTTTATGATAGTGATTTCTATGATTTTTAATTGGTACAGTAATAGCATTTATAAACTCTGGTGGCCATTTTATTTGTTACCATAATTGATATTGTGGGGATATATTTTCTAAGTACCAACACATGGCCAAGGTGACACCGACGTGTCAACTGAGGTGCCACGTGTCCACTGAGGTGCCACGTGTCCTGGTCGTGACGCCGAGGTTATCTCGAATAGGCTGAGGTTATCTCCGAAGATATCGAAATCCAAGATAAGCGGATAAGGGACAAGAGTCCTAGAATGAGGAAGGACTTCAGCCTGGATAAGGATAAAGCTCTTAGGGAGTTTATCTTTATCAATTGGAGAGTCTAAGCTGAGCACTAAACAGAAGTCCATTGAAGCTAGGCTTCTATTTGGACTAGGATTGTGTTGACTATGAAAGAAAGGCACCCACATGGGTCTAAGGTACACAATTTATATTCTGAACAGTGAGTTTAGCACCTAATCTATCTTTGAGAGATAACTAACTTGATCATCGGAGTGTCCCCGGGTGGACGAACCACCGTGGGAATCTCTTCTTTCTATTACAGGTCAATCAGGCACCATCTATTCTGCCAGTGCTCTCCAGCTGAATACTGAGTTGGCAGTGTGGTCGGAAATTTACTCACACAATTTGGGGCCGTCTGTGGGAAAGAAAGGAGAATAGATGGCCAACAACAGACAGAAAGAGAAGATTGGGGATAACACTCCTACTGGGAGTGGGAGACCTATCGACCTTGACGTCAAAGAAGACAATTGTAACGAAGAAACTCGTGACCAGAATCATGGAGGGAAGGACGTCGGCCAGGAAGGCGACGTACCAAAGAAAACAGACCAAAGTGGGTACTATAACGAGGATAACCTCCAGGTATGGAAAGACAGATGCCTACGGAGGGACGAAGAGATGAAGGGGATGGCGAACAAATTGGCAGACCTGCGATCGGTTGTCAATTTCATGATGCAAAACAACGTCATGCAGCCACCGTTTCCGCTGCAGGACACGCCGATTCTAGTGGCCAATGCCCAAAAGGGAGGGCAGAAAACAATTCCTATAGCCCCTAGCACACCAGGAGCGAAAAACACTATCACTGGCCGTCAAGGAAGGTCGGGCGAAGAGAGTCGAGAAGGGAAGAATCTCGAAGGACACATTGCACCAAGGAGCCAGACCCCAAAGAACATCGGTATGTTCAAAGACAGGAGTTGTGCTTCGACGTAACAAATGGAGAAAGGTCGAAAAGGGCTCACAACGAAGCTGAGAGCAGTGCACCTAAAAGATTGAAATCAGGAGATAGCCGAGCTCCTGGGCGGACCAAGGAGGACTTGAGAGATTACCTCAAGAGGAAGCAACAAAATGCCGAGTTAACTTCCCCTGTTAAGCCAAGAACACCATTCTCGGTGGAGTTAGACAAATTTGAGGCACCAAAAAGATTCAGTATGCCGAGGTTCCAAATATACGATGGGAAGTCGGACCCCAACTTTCACGTCAGATTACACCTGAACTCAATGGCATTGTACACTGGGAACGAGCCGTTACTCTGCAAGGTGTTCCCCTCATCCTTTGGGGAGATTGCATCGGATTGGTTTCACAAATTGCCGAAGGGAAGTGTGAAGACTTGGGAAGGCCTGGCCGAGATGTTCATGGCCAGGTTCGTGACAAACAAACTACAGCCATTAAGGGTGGACGCCCTGATGGCTCTGAGAATCAGTGAGGATGAAGGCCTTAGGGCCTACGCAAAAAGGTATTATGAGGTGTTCAACCGAATACCCGAATGCAACCAAGAGGTGGCGGTCGTGTCTTTTAAGAACGGCCTAAAAGATGATTGTGCACTATGAAAGTCATTGGCAAAGACATTGCCAAAAAGCATGGAGGAGCTCATGGCCAGAATTGAGAAATACGCCAGAGCCGAGGAAGACACGCCAGGGATTAAGGCGACAAAGCAAGAGAAAACAAACGGCTCGCCGAAGCGAGGCCGAGGTAACAACGGATCCAACAAACAAGAGATAGGACTGAGAACCGCACAGGCAGTCACGACTGTATTTCGAATTCCAATTCACAAAGTCCTGGATAAAATCCGAATCCAACCCTATTTTAGAACACTGGCAAGGGTTCTAGGAGAGTTTATGGGAAGAAGCCTTGGGAAGCATTGCGCTTACCATAACGAAAATAGGCATCTGACTCAGGGTTGCAGAGCCCTGAAGTCACACCTAGAAGACCTGGTAAGGCAAGGCCATTTAAGGGACCTTGTAGATGAGGCCAGGACAAGGGAAGAGCAAGCAAGACTTCCTCAGGCACCAGCAGCTCCACCTCCTTCAGCACAGCAGCCGTAGGCAGGCAGACCTCGGGTAATTAATGTAATTCACTCGAAGGTCAACGAAACGAAATACGGGGGGAGACCCAGAAGGTGAAGCACTTGCAACATGTGTACCAGGTCCGGGAGAAAAGACCTCAAGCCAAGGAGTGCCAGGGACCAATAGTGTCCTTTACTGAAGCCGACCTGGAGATGGTACAACATCCGCACAATGATGCCTTGGTAGTATCCTTCCAAGTTGGGGACTGCCAAGTGAAGCGCATCCTAATTGACCAAGGCAGCTCTTGTGACATCATGTATGTCAGATGTTACAAGGAGCTTGGCCTTCACCCAGATGATATGGCGCAATCCAATAGACCAATGGTCGAGTTCAATGGAATGCCGACATGGCCACTAGGAGTAATAAGCTTGGATGTGCAGGCTGGCACCAAGAAGATAAAGACAGAGTTCACCATAATCGACACACCCTCACCTTACAATGTTATCCTGGGAAGGCCATGGTTGCATGCAATGGGGGTTGTTCCCTCCACATTGCATCAACTATTGCGGTTCCAAACAGAGCATGGGATAGAGGAGGTCAGAAAGGATCAGTTGCAAGCAAAGAACTGCTCCATGGTAGCAATGAAATCCACCTGCAGCATACGAGAACCAGAAGGGACAGAGATCGAAGACGAGGACGTGGAAGTCCTAGAGGACGTAGGCAAAGAGCCAGCCGAGAAGAGTGAAGAAGCCCTAAAAAAAATCCTCATCCAATAGGGAGATGAAGAACGCTACTTCCTTCTCGGCTCGGGCTTAGCCGAAGAAGAGGAAAAAGAACTGGAGGCGTTCTTGAGAGCAAACATTGAAGTGTTTGCCTGGACGCCTTATGAAATGACAGGCATTGACCCCGAGGTCACTTGCCATAAACTGAACGTAGACAGGTCAGCCAAACCTGTAATCCAATGGGCAAAAAGACCGACGCTGCTGCATGTTGAGGTAGTGGAAGAGAAAGTAGACAGACTTCTAGAGGCCAGAGCCATTCGAGAGGTAAATTATCCAACATGGCTATTGAACACAGTGGTGGTGAAGAAAAAGAATGGTAAATGGAGGGTCTGCATGGACTTTACCAGTCTAAACAAGGCCTATCCCAAAGACAGTTTTCCTTTATCAAAGATTGACCAACTGGTGGATGCCACTTCAGGGCATAGAAGGATGAGCTTTCTGGATGCCTACAGGGGGTACCATCAGATAGCCATGTACCCCCCAGATGAGGAGAAGACCGCGTTTATCACCCTAAAAGGGTTGTATTGCTACAGAGTGATGTCTTTTGGGTTAAAAAACGCAGTAGCAACTCACCAGAGATTGGTAACCAAGATGTTCAGACACCTGATTGGCGAAAGAGTGGAAGTTTACATTGATGACATGGTTGTGAAGACCAAAGAACCTGAGGGTCATCTGGCCGACCTAAAAGCAGTTTTTGACATCCTTAAAACATATCGGCTTCGACTCAACGCATCGAAATGCGCATTTGGAGTTGGATCTGGTAAGTTCTTGAGGTACTTAGTGACCAAAAGGAGCATTGAGGCCAGCCCAGATCAGATCAAAGCCATCCTAGAACTGAAAAGCCCAACATCGGTGAAGCAAGTACAGATGTTGACTGGAAGGGTTGC
Organism: Camellia granthamiana; assembly: GCA_036172215.1. Taxonomy (NCBI): domain Eukaryota; kingdom Viridiplantae; phylum Streptophyta; class Magnoliopsida; order Ericales; family Theaceae; genus Camellia; species Camellia granthamiana. Next base: position 114,238,452 of record CM069905.1, read on the forward strand.
AGCCCTGAATAGGTTCATAAGTAGAAGTTCTGACAAATGCAAACCCTTCTTCAGCTTAGTGAAGAAGGCCACAGACTTCTTATGAACAGAAGAGTGCGAAGTCGCCCTGGCCGACCTAAAGAAGTATTTGACCACGGCTCCAGTTCTCTCACACCCAGAACCTAGAGAGGAGCTGTTCCTATACCTAGCAATTTTAGAGCATGCGGTAAGTACAGTGGTAATCCAAGAAGAAAAAGCGGAGCAAAGGGTTGTTTATTATGTAAGCAAAACCCTGGCTGATGCAGAAACCATGTATTTACCCTTGGAGAAGTTAACACTGGCCTTAGTAATGGCTTCAAAGAAGCTGAACCATTACTTTCAAGCCCACAAAATTGTGGTGCTAACTGAACATCCCTTGAAGTCCCTGTTGTAGTAGGGAGATCTGACAGGCAGAATAGCCAGGTGGGCAGTGGCCTTGGGCCAGTATGACCTGGAATACAGACCCAGAACAGCAATCAAAGGCCAAGTCTTGGCCGACTTTGTGGCTGAGTTCACGCCAGGAGCCATCGTACATTGGGCTCCATTGAGCCGAGGTGAACGATATCCAAGCGAGTAAAGAGGAGCCCAGCCAAGGGCAACAGAACAAAGGAAAGAAGAAAAACTCAGGCCCTGCAGAATTTACATCGGCGACTCCTTTCAACTGTTTGTTGATGGGAGTTCAAACCGACAAGGAGCGGGGGCAGGAGTAGTACTGGTATCTCTAGATGGACAGATACTAAAACAATCCATTCGTTTGGGGTTCAAGGCCTCAAACAATAAAGCAGAGTATGAAGCACCGATTACAGGACTGAAACTGACAGTAGCAGTAGAAGCAGATGAGGTGATAATCTTATGTGACTCTTAGCTTATAGTCAACCAGACAACAAGCGAGTTTGCAACCCGAAATGAACGTATGTCGGCCTACGCAAAGGAAGTAGGCAAGTTGGTGGCCTTGTTTCAGAATTGCCGACTACAGCAAGTTAACCGAGATGATAACAGTCACGCTGATGCCCTGGCCAACCTGGCTAGTGCAATACAACTTGGAAAGGCAAGGACGATAATGGTCGACTACTTGTCGGGCCCAAGCATCGAACCACTGACCACAAAGCGTGAAGCAATGTGTGTGGACATGAGACCAAGCTGGATGGATGCAATAATAGCATTCCTGAAAGAAGGAAAACTGCCAGATGATCACAAAGAGGCACACAAGATCAGATTGAAATCGGCAAGATTCAGTCTGACAGCAGAAGGACATCTCTACAGAAGATCCTTCACTGGACCCTTTTTGAAGTGTGTACATCCTTTACAAGTTGAAGATTTTTTATACGAAATACATGAAGAAATATGTGGAAGCCACGCAAGGGGCAGATCACTTGCCCATAGGGCCATTACCCAAGGGTATTGGTGGCCCTACATGCAAAAAGATGCAGAAGCCTATGTCAAGAAGTGTGAAAAGTGCCAAAGGTTTGCACCACTCATACACCAACCAGCAGTAGACCTGAACCCAGTATCTAATCCTTGGCCATTCGCCCAATGGGGCATGGATCTTGTTGAAAAACTGCCCCAAGCAACTGGGCAAAGGAAGTACCTGCTGGTAGCAACAGATTACTTTACCAAATGGATAGAAACTGAACTCCTTGCCAAGATCCGAGACGTGGACGTGAAGAACTTTATATGGAAAAATATCATCACTAGGTTTGGGATCCCAAGAGCACTTGTTGCAAACAATGGAACACAGTTTGACAGTAAGCTAATCAAGAGCTTCTGTGCAAAATTCAAAATCAAGAATTACTTTTCTACCCCAAGTTTTCCTCAAAGCAATGGACAAGCAAAAGCATCCAACAAAGTCATCTTGGATGGGATTAAGAACAGGCTACAAACAACAAAAGGAAAATGGGTAGATAAATTGCCAAGTGTACTCTGGGCATATCGGACTGCGCCGAGAAGATCAACTGGGAAATCCCCATTTGCCATGGCTTATGGCACAGAAGCAGTCATTCCTCTGGAAGTCGGCATCCCAGGGATCAGAACTCATGGAGTAGAGAACGGGACTAATGATGTATTATTAGCCCGAGATCTGGATCTGCTAGAAGAAATAAAGGAGAGAGCTGCAATTCAGCTGGCGGCATACCAGCAGCAGCTTGCTACGGCTTATAATAAGAAAGTCAATCCAAGAGAGTTTCAAATCGGTGACCTCGTCTTGAGAAAAGTCGTCGGCAACAAGAAGGATCCTAGAGAGGGCAAGCTTGGCCCAAATTGGGAGGGACCCTATAGAATCATCTCAGTATTGGGCAATGGGGCATATCGGCTTGAAGATAATGAGGGCAAAGAGTTGCCAAGGCCCTGGAATACTTGCAATCTTAAATTTTTTTTATCATTAAATTTTCTTATTCTTTCTTATTAGCCGAAGTAATAAATAAAGTTTTAGCTTGATTTTTCACACTTGTGACTGATAAGATAGTTCAAAAATGAAGAACCCAAGTGGAACATGCATAATGAGAACCCAAGTGGAACTTAAGTTCACATTAGGGGGCAGAAAGTTAGAAAACGGTTCCTGACAAGGTAGAATATACAAGCTAAAATCAGTCTAACACTTTTTGAAATTTGTGAAAAATTTACAAGTTGAAATTAAACCGAGATTAGTTTAACACTTGTTAAAATTTGTGAAAAATTTACAAGTTGAAGTGAGACCGAGATTATGTTTAACACTTGTTGAAATTTGTGAAAAATTTACAAGTTAAAGTTAAACCGAGATCATGTTTAACACTTGTTCAAATTTGTGAAAAATTTACAAGTTAAAGTTAAACCGAGATGATGTTTAACACTTGTTAAAATTTGTGAAAAATTTACAAGTTAAAGTTAGACCGAAATCATGTTTAACACTTGTTAAAATTTGTGAAAAATTTACAAGTTGAAGTTAGACCGAGATCATGTTTAACACTTGTTGAAATTTGTGAAAAATTTACCAAGTTAAAGTTCAAACCGAGATCTATGTTTAACACTTGTTAAAATTTGTGAAAAATTTACAAGTTGAAGTTAAACCGAGATTATGTTTAACACTTGTTGAAATTTGTGAAAAATTTACAAGTTGAAGTTAAACCGAGATTATATTTAACATTTGTTGAAATTTGTGAAAAATTTACAGTTAAACCGAGGTTGTAAAATGAAGGAAGTACTTATGTACTTGCCAAGATAAAAGCCTTTATTTTTTACCGAGGTACATCACCCCGAGAAGATTGCACAGACTAAGATGAATGTTGAAGACATGCAAATGATTCTGAGTATAGAGTCATGCAATAAAGACAAACATACAAGCATTCAAAAGTAGAAGTTGTATCTACATTCGAAAGAAGGCACATTGGCCAGACAGAAAGCTTACATTGTTTTAAAGAAAGAAAAAAGTACAAGGTACAGAAAGAAGAAGAAAAACATCAAATTAAGACTCTTCGGCACTTCTGGCTGGTTGGGTCTGGAGTTCAGAAGACTGCTGCGAAGTCATCTCGGAGGCCTTCTCAGCCGCGAACTTAGCATCTATTTCTTGGAGAGTTTGGTCAAGGCTCTTGTCGGCAACAGGCGCGTCCGATATTACCTTCTCAGGAGTAGCATCTTTTGGAACCTCCTCATCCTGAGTCAAGTCCAGGACTTGCTCATTTGGAGTAAGGGACTTGGCCCCAGCAGCTTCCTTTGACTTCCTCACCAAAGCTTCCTCCTCAGACTCAAAATCGTCGTCAGATTGGCTTGGAGTTGAGGGGAATGGCAGGACGAGGACGTCCGTATTCCTGAGGGGGGAGTCCTCGAGGACGTCAAGCTTTTTTAGAGCAGACATCCAACCAAGGGTGAAACCCTTGTTGCATGCCTGTTTCACCTGACGCTCATAATCCGCCGTGACATCAGCCACCCTCTCAGCATATGCCTTTTCATCTGTGGCCTTGATCTCAGCTTCCTTAGTGGCCAAGGCATCTTGCAATTCCTTTTGGGCCTCGGCCATCTTTGTCTCGGCCTCTTTCTTTTCTGCCGTAAGGACCTTGGCAATGGCCTTGGCAGCGTCAGCTTTCTCCTCAGCTGCGTCCTGAGCTTTTACAGCTGCCTCGGCTTGATCTGCCAAGGTCTTCATCTTGTCCTTAGCCCTGTTGAGGGACTTTTGTAAAGCAGCGACCTCCCTGATTTTGTCAGCCAACTCCTTCCTCATCTCAAAAGCTTACATTGAGAAGGAGTGGGCGTGCTGGATCGCCTAAAAGAAAATCAGCAGAACAAAAGTTAGTAAAATCCTCTGAGTATGAAAGAATGGAAAAAGAGAAATACCAGGTGTGGAAAACTTACCCGAACAGTGTGCTGAAGCATCAGAGCGAGGTTTTCATATTCGCTCATCTCGGCGTTTCGGTTTAGATCGTTTGGAAGGAGCAAAGCCGTTGAGAGGGCGACACCGACTTCAAGATCAGTAGCACTGTCGCTGGCTCTGACCGGCTTGTCCTCAATGGTGATCTGGAGGGCCCAGGGGGCATTTGCTTTCATGGTCCCCGAGGTCGTGGCAGATTCTGACCTCAGCCTCTTTGACCGAGTTGACTGGGATGGCTCGACCTCGGCAGGCCTCTTCTCGGGAACAGAGGGGGTCTTCTCGCTCGAAGCCAACTTCGAAATTGGCAAGGTGTCCTCAGTATCAATCTGAGTCACCGTTGCCTTTGGCTGAGCCTTCTTTATTCTTTTTGGCTTTGACTTTGGTGGAGGATGGGACCGCGCTGGTTGGGCGTCTACGGTTGATGGAATGTTAGCCACGAGGTCTTTAGCGACTGCTTTCTGGCAGCCCATCTCAACAGCAAAAACAGTTCGTCGTCATCGTCGGCGTTGAGATGGTGGGATCAGTTGTGGAGCTGAGGTGGATGGCTACTCTACTAGATTTGAGGTTGACCCTTGATCTGGCCGAGATGAGGACGCTGTTGGAGGAGTTGTGGCAGAAAGGGGAGAATGGCTTTTCTTCCTCTCTGGGACGTCGGGGAGTACTGACTTGTAGGTCGGGATAAAGTCGAGCACCAAGGGGGCTCTGCGGTTGTGAACTGGCAAATCTAATAGTTTCTTCAAACCCTTGCTGGGAAAAAAAGACTTGCAGAAGCCTTTTTCTGGTTGGGGAAGAGCTGGAAGAAAAACAGACATTAGAAACAAACGAAGTATTAAAGACTTTAAAAACAAGTAAGTATAAACACTGGGCTCTTACCATTACCCTCTACAAAAACAGTTCGAGGAAGAGGGTAGAGGTGGAGGTCCTCATCTGGAGCGAACTCCCAGTTCCCCGAGATAATGAAGTAATCATCTCTGGCTCCCTTGTTGGAGTCTAGGAGGTCGGCAACAATTTTGTACTCTGTGGACCTCGGTTTGAGGTTATAAATATAGCATTTCTCGTTTTTGAGGCCACACATGGTATAGCAGCACTGGATGTCGGCTAAGGTAACCCTAATATTTTCTTGTTTAGCTAAGGCTATTATACCATTTATGACTCGGTAGGAGTTAATAGCAAGCTGCATTGGGTTCAATTTATAATAATGGATTATCTCACGGAAGAGGATGTCAAGTGGGAGCCTAAGTCCGCACTCAATGAAAGCTACAACAGGGAAAGGCATAGAATCAGTTATGGGCATGATAGAGTCATCCTCCCTAGCCAACCTCAGATGAACGTCAGCTGGGATGTCAAACTCCCGCCTAAAGTGCTCTAACTTGGTCAGGGTGTCTACCCTATGCTTCCACATACCCATAACGTCGACTTAACTCAGAGGAGTTGGATTTCAAAAAGAAGTTGTTTTGTAGGGGTTATAGTGACCTCGGCAAAAACCTAAAAGTGAGCTAGGGTAAGAATTTTTTGGGATCGTTTCAGGTCTTCTTAGAATTTGTTTGTTCTATAGGCAAATCCCAAACCTAGATCTATGGAAACAAAGATTGGAGGCAAGAATCTGGAAAAAACACGGCAAACAGAAACAAGAACAATGATTCAGAATCAAGAAGAGGGGTAAATCATCAAGGACACTGTGACAGAGTGTGTGCCAGGGTGTAGGGCCAAGAACAGTGGCAGAATGAACAAATATGTGGGTATTATGAATATATTAAAGAACGGTTTGGGCAAAAAGCAAAATCATGAGGAAAATATGATCAGAATACATGGTTGGATTCAAAAAGACAAAAATGAACAACATTGCAATTACAGTAAGCAGATATAACAGTTTGAGGAAGAATAAAAATCGAAACGAAGGAACAGTGACTTACAAGGGAAAATTAGAGTCGCCGAGATCAGACGATGGCAGCGACCAGAAAAGTGCAGCAAAAATCCTCGTCGAAGAGGAGTGAACGGAAGTAATTGCAGAAAGCTTCACAGGAGCGACAATGGTAGACTTAGGAGAAAAAGTTAGAGAGAGGAAAAGCTTCAGAAACGGTGGTGTAAAGTGAAGAGACGGAAAGAGGAAAGGAAGTTTTGTCTAAACACAAAAACGGCGACAAAAGGCAATTAATGTGCCTAAAACGACGTATGCGTCAGATGGCGCATGTGAGAAAAATTCGACTTACAGGCGCGTATTGAGTACGATCTAGTGAGGGGAAGATGCATGGCAGAAACGGTTGGTTTATTTTGCGTGACAGCTCATACGCGTGATAAAACTCTTGGAGTTCTTGGTTTAATGAAGCAAGTGACCTCGGCTGGACTTGGTCGTGTGAAGCCGACGTATTATAACCTCGGTAAAATACAGCAAGATAGCCGACATGCTATACGATATAACGATATAGGTTCCATCACCTCAGGATGCCGAGGTAATAGAATCTAGGGGGTAGTTGTGGGGATATATTTTCTAAGTACCAACACGTGGCCAAGGTGACGCCGACGTGTCAGCCAGGGTACCACGTGTCCTGGTCGTGACGCCGAGGTTATCTCCAAAGATATCGGAATCCGAGATAAGCGGATAAGGGACAAGAGTCCTAGAATGAGGAAGGACTTCGGCCTGGATAAGGATAAAGCTTTTAGGGAGTTTATCTTTATCTATTGGAGAGTCTAAGCTAAGCACTAAACAGAAGTCCATTGAAGCTAGGCTTCTATTTGGACTAAGACTGTGTTGACTATAAAAAAAGGCACCCCCCATGGGTCTAAGGTACGCAATTTATATTCTGAACAGTGAGTTTAGCACTTGATCTATCTTTGAGAGATAACTGACTTGATCATCGGAGTGCCCCTGGGTGGACGAACCACCGCCGGAATCTCTTCTTTCTGTTGCAAGTCAATCAGGCGCCATTTATTCTGCTAGTGCTCTCCAGCTGAATACTAAGTTGGCAGTGTGGTCGAAAATTCACTCATACAGATAGTACTATTTTAGAACATATACAGTAACAGGACATAAATTAGCCCTTAGCTATCTGTCCTTAGCAAAGATGGCAACATTGGATACAATACCACCGGATTTATATGCATGAACTATTCATTAGTTACTTGGTGAATAAACAAACTTCGTACTATTCATGATCCATGCATAGGAAATTACATTGATTTGTTAAATTTCTTCAAACTCGTAGAAATGAGAATGATGAGTTCTTGCATTCTATCTTTGTTAACTAACATGAGTTCTTCAACCTAGTTCGGATTGATTAGATTCGCTATGATACTTTTTGCACTCATCCTCCTCTTTCTTTATTGTTGTAATAGTTTTCCGTTTCATCAATAAAGTTCATTTTCTTTGCCGATCCAAAGGAAAAAAAAAAAAAAAAAAACCAACATGTGTTACTTCTCTCTACTTCTGCTCAAATTCTCAATGTTTTAAGGATAGATGATAGGGATATTACTGCCCCCAGCTTACCAGCCTTCAATGTTTTTGCATCTCTCCTGAGAAAATAGGTATACATTTTACATTACCGCTTACAAAAAAAAAAATAGAACTGATTGTCAAAAAATGAAAAAGCTTCACTGATACAACAAAACAACTCAACATCTTGTTAATGAAAGATAGAACTGATTACGGAAACAATTTAAGTATTTGCATGACTATTATATCATTATAAAAGAAAAAAGAAAAAAAAAGAAAAGAAAAAAAAAACTACAAAATAACAACGAAGGGTTAGAACAAATGACTAAAATTACAAATTTAAAGATAAGAAAAAATGGAAGAGTAGAGAGGAGTTTCGTAATTTTTTCTAAATTTTGTTTTGTTTTCAAGGATTGGGTCTTCTTCCTTGGTGGGTTTTGTCCTCTTCCATGTATTGCCTATCACTTAAAAAGGCAGTTGTTGATTAGCAAAATATAAGTTGGCAATAGATGTGACCTAAATTTATATGGTCATGCACCAAAAGATCAAGGTGGAGCCAATACTCAAATGGAAAGGCGTGGAAGGAAATGATTATACAGAAGATGGATTGGGCCAGGTTTCAATATTTTAAAATATTATTTATTTTAAGCCAATTGCCCCTATTAAAACTATAAGAAATGAGTGATCGTCTCAGTTAAAACATGATGTCCCACTTCTCATAATCTCATATAATTATTTGAATATTACTTCCTGTATTTTAACCTTCTAAAGTTTTACAAGTAATCCATCTAAAAAATTATAGGAACCCACATAAGAAACCAATGTTTTTTCTCTAGCTAAATTTTATTGCTTTTTTTTTTTTTTTTTTTTGCATCAACAAAAAAGGGAAGACTTTATTGATGATAGTAACATACATTACATATGAACATTACATCAATAAAGAGGAGAAAGTATTAAAGCAAAGCAATGCGATCCCAACTAGGTTGATACCGAGAAGAATGCCCTATCATTTGCTAACACAACCTCAAAAGTTGGTGAGAAACCAACATGAATACACACACAGCAAAACACGAACAAGACAAACCTAGCAATAGCCTCATCCACCTGCTCATATAAGAAGACCCTCTCCCACTTTCTATTACTTGATAAAAGCACACCACCAACTCAGCAACTAGATTACTCAATCAACATCCTTTAAGCATAATTTGACTTGTTGCAGATTGTAAACAATGTCATTAACTGAATAATTTAAAGAAGGGCATGAAGTTTTGACCCACATTGCAATCCTTACTTTGATAATCTCACACAAAGCCTCCAAAATAAGCTGAGAGCCATTATATATGTTGTCATTCCTTTGTTTCCAAATGGACCATAGCACAGCCAAAGAGATGGCTTTCCAGATCATACTCTCCTTTTTTTTTCCACTTTTGTACCAGCCTACCAATGAAATAATTCACTCACAGATCTGGGTATTGCCCATTGCAAACCCTACCATCTCATGATATTGGACCAGATTTTCCAAATAAAAGAGCAAAATAACAGGACATGGTTAGGACTTTTCACTACTTCATTACAAAAAATACAGTTCACATTAGCTTCCTTATTGAGAACTCCTATCCTTCGAAGGTCAGAAGAGGTCTTAATCCTTCCTTTCCATGCAAGCCATCCAAAAAATTAGGCCTTTGGTGGGGAAACATTCTTCCAAATACAATCTGCTACCTCGCTACTACTGCCAAAAGTCAACTCACACCACTTACATGCTGAAGAAACAGTAAAAATACCTGAGGAACCTACATTCCACTTCAATCTATCAACCAAGTTTCCCCTGCTACAGGTGCATTGAGTAGCATCATGTTCAGTCTCCTCAACTCTTCCACCTCCCATTCAAAAAGAGATCTTCTGAAGTTCATATTCCCCGTTTACATTGCCACTTCTCCTACTATTAAACATATTCACAGTTTCAGATTTATCCATGGACAAAGAGTAAAGTCTAGGAAACTCTTCCTTTAAACAGACATTACCAACCCATGTATCTAGCCAGAATTTTATTCTCCTACCATCCCCAAGTATTGGAATAGAGTTGGCTTTGAAAAAATCAACCAACAGGTTTTAACTCAGCAACACCCAAAATGTCATTCCAAATCGAAGACTTTCTACAGCTTTCCATAGTTAATGGCCACCAACCCCTACCTACCTGACTGTATTTGTTGCAAATACCTATTTCCAGAGGGCATTTTCTTCAGCTCCAAACCTCCACCACCATTTCAATAGCAGGCAGTCATTCATGAGTCTAACCCTCTTGATTCCTAAGCCTACTTGATTATTGCTTTTTGAGACCTCCTCCCATTTAACTAAAGTTGTGTTTGGTTGGAGGATTTAGAGAGGGATTTGGAAAGAGAAATGGAAAAAATAGGTGAAATGTGAATAAAACATGTCTATATGTCACCTAGTTTCACACACCTTTTTCCTTTCCCTTTCCAAATCCCTCCCCAAATCCCCTAACCAAACACAGCATAAATGAATTTTTCTTCTAAGGTCATCACCTCCCCAGAGGAAATTTGATTGAATTCTATCAATAGCCTTTGCTACCCCCTCTAGCATCTTGAATAAGGATAGAAAATAGATTGGAAAACTAGATATCATAGATTTTTTTATCTATGTCAATCTACCAGCAAATAATAAGAACCTTCTCTTCCAAGAGGCTAGCTTCTATTTGCATTTGTCAATCACAAGTTGCCAAGTCCTTGTCCTTGGACTAGCACCCAGAGGTAATCCCAAGTATTTTAATGGCCGTTTTTGGTCCAAATAGTTCAACTTAGCAGCAAAGCCCTGAGTAAGTTCTTCAGTGATCCCAATCCCACACACCACACCCCTGTGGTAATTAATTCTCAAACCTGGCAGGATTTCAAAACATCTCAAAATTCTTTTTACATATATTACTTCCTCTTAATCTGCCTCACAAAATAAAATTGTGTCATCCACAACTTACAAATGAGTAATCTTTAAATCACTTGGATCTGTATAACCTTTTAATCAATCACATCTGCATTGCTCTGACCAACAATATGTTGAGTCCTTCTACCACAATGTTGAAAAGGAATGGTGGTAATGGGCCACCTTGTCTAAGACCTTTTTGTGAGCTGAATTCTAAGGTTGGTGATCCATTGACTAAGATAGATATTTTTGCTGAAGATACACACTCTCTCATCCAACCAATCTACTTATCGCCAAAGCCGAAGTTTGCAAGCATGGAAAATAGGAAATTCCAATTTATTGAATCATAGGTTTTCTCAAAATCAAGCTTTAATATTATGCCACTCTTCCTATTTTTCTTCCAACCATCCACAATTTCATTAGCAATCAACATTCCATCCAAGATATTTCTACCTCCTATGAATGCTAATTGTGTATCACTAATCCTTGGCAACACTTGTTTAATTCTATTTGATAGTACTTTGCAAGAATTTTGTACAAAGAACCTATGAGACTGAGAGGTCTATACTTAAACAAGAAAGGTTCTCAGTTTTAGGAATCAGAGCAACAAAAGTACTATTAATCCCCTTTACCAGCTTGTCATTTTAATGAAAATCTCTCATGAATTGAATCACATCTGCCCTGGCTGTCTGCCAACATTTCTAAAACATCATCAAGTTAAAACCATCAGGCCTTAATGCCTTGTTTTCTTCACTACTCTTCACTGCAACTTCTATCTCAGCTTCTGAAAATTTAGCTTCCAATGAATCCACAATTTCTCCACCTCCAATGGTCTTGAATGGGCCAGATAGACTGGGTCTATTAGTCCATGATTCATTGAATTGATTCCTGAAGTGTTGCAATACTTCAACCCTTACTTCACTAGGTTCCTTTCTGACAAACCCATTAACAGTCACTGAGCATGATGAATTCCTGTTGTTCCTGGACCTAGCCATGATAGGAAAAAACCTTGTATTTCTGTCTCCTTTTAATGCCAAATTAACTCTTGACTTCTGCATTCATATCCATTTCATCGTTCTACTCAATTTCCAAGCTTTCTCTTTTGTCTCCCTTTTTCTAGCTAGTTCTGACTCATCCACTGTTCTTTCTTCAGCAGCCAAGTCCAGTGTGTGTAATTCCTCCTCAAGAAGTTTGAGTTTATATTCCACATTTCCAAGCACTTCATCGTTCCATTGTTTCAATGCTAATTTCAATGCTTTGAGCTTCCCAAACACTTAAAACTAGCCTAACCTACCTCATCAAATTCAGCCCAGGTTTTCTCCACAAAAGTCTAGAAATTGGGGTGAAATGTCCAAGCATTTAGGAATCTAAATGGTTTTGGACCCCAATCCCTCACATCTTCCATGAGCAAAATAAGACAGTGGTCTAAAACCCTTCTAGGAAACCCTCATAACTTGAAGTCAAACATTTGCGTCCATTCTGGGTTGAGCTGTCTATCCTACTCCATTTTGCCCAGTTTTTTTGAATTCAAATCCTTGTGCTCTATGTTTCTATCTTATCTGGATTACAAATAGATTCAGATAAATCTGTGTGTCATTTGAACTCTATTCAATTCAAGTTTGTGAAAGAAAAATATGATTTAGAGAAGAATCATTCAAAAGCAAAAAAAATAATCACATTTTATCCAATATTAGATCGTGAAAATTTAAAAAGAAAGTAACACTACTATTTTAAAAAGTGAAGGTTCCCCATGTTTTCTACTTTTAGTATTCCACAAATATCCCTAAATTTATTACTTTAACACTACTATTTTAAAAAGTGAAAGCTCCCTGTGTTTTCTACATTTTAGTATTCCACAAATATCCCTAATAAAAAAATAAATGTACTTGCCCCCACATCTTTTACAACCTATCTGCTAATGCTTCAATGTTGATGATATGCCTATCAGAGAACACAAATAGATCCATCTGTCAACAACCACGTCATTTCAAACCAAATACATATGTTGTAAAGTGTTTTCTACACATTTGCTATCCTATTCCTCTGCCGCATCATCAACAAAAATAAAGGTGTAGATTGACTACCTATTCGGTGATAGAGAAATATAAGAAAGTCTTTTCTTTGTGATTACATTCCAATCAGTGGTGGAGTTGGGAAATTAAGCTAGAGGGGCACCTTACAATTTCAATTTTTTTTTTTTTTTGATTAATAATAAGATAATAATAATTTTATGAACTAAATTTAAGTATAAAAATTTAAATATTTATTATTAATAGAAACAAATCAAAATTCTATAATAATGTGGAGTAACTCTGTGAAGGTAAATTGTTGGAGCATGTGTGAAGGTATAGTCTCACATCAGATAAAGAGTAAAAGAGATGAGTCTTAATATACATTAGATAGATTTTCCACTTATAGACTTAAGTTTTTAAGTGGGTATGAGTTCCAAATAATATATATTAGGCCCTCATATGAGGTTTGTGGACTCTAGAGTTTCTTCATAATGAATTGGGCCGGTATTATTGTGCGCTTGTGGGCTCCCTAATTTCCTAACAAACTCGGCATGTGATAGTAATGTAAGTTTGCAATTTTTGCACAAAAAATTACAAATTAAAACTCTTAATTTTAGAAAACAGAAATATATCATTTATAGCATAAATCATTATAAAAAATTTTTAATTTTTATTTAGAGAGAAAAATATTAGAGAGATAGTGTTGCTTATAAATAATGTGTTTTGAATAGAAATTATTAGATAGTCCTGGAATACTATGTGGTGTTGCCTACGTGGTGCTACCAGTATGAAAAATCACAACTCACACTAAGTGGTCCGTTTATTGACTGCCAACTACTTAATAATAAAGAGTTACTATGTCCTATTCACACAATTTCATGTTACATTATTGATTTAAACCACCATATAAACAACACCGATTTAGACCACCATATAAACAACACCACATGGTCCTCCTAGACTACCAAATAAGTAACCTATTGTGAAAAATGCAAAAAACCCCTAGTCAAAGAGCGTAAGTGAGAGCACAAATTTTATAGATATAAAAAAAATAAAAATTGAGGGGGGGGGGGGGGGGGGCACATGACCCCACTGCTCCTTCTTTAGCTCCGTCTCTTATTACGATTTAAGAGCCTCTTCTCTATGTTTGAAGATTTACCCGTGTGTTATTGTTTTTGTTTGTGAATTGAATTTGTTGTTATCTCATATATTTACTCTATGGTTTGCGTCTACATGTTGGATATATCTCTTTATTGGAGTGTGAAACTCAATTAGTTTTAAAAAAAGAGTTTAATTTGATTTAGGTATAATATATTTTAATATATTATGTCTAATTTTTTAGAGACCCAATCCAATTTAATTACAATCAGGGTTTGATAAAAAAAAAAAAGTCCACAAGTTTATTATATATATATGGCCTTGTTTTCGGAGAGAGAAGTCACTCGCCTAATTATATTTTGGTTGTTGCTTTTCCGAAGTTCGTGCGGCTATTACAGATTGTTAAATCAATTTGGTGGGTTTTGGTCTCTGCGAGGCTGCTATATATATTGGTTCAATTTCGATTTTTGAAGTTTGGTTTGGGGCATCTTCGGTTAGTGTTGATTCGTTATTTTGAATCTTCTTCAATTTTGGTTTCTGAAGATTTTGGTTCATCTATTTGGTGAGGTCTTTCCTCTTATTTATTTGTGATTATTTGGAATTCACCTAAGGGTGATTTGTGAGACCATTCGTGTCTTGTTTGTAATCGTTTGGAACTTACTTGGTTGATAGTGGAATCGGATTTCGATTCCGTGGACGTACCTCACATTGAAGGAACTACGTAAAATTCTTGTGTTGCCTTTATTTAATTTTTCCGCATTAGTTTTTTATTCCCATTGATTGATTTACTTGTGGGGAATCATCAATTTTCCCTAACACTACATAATTGTGAAGCTAAGCTTTTGTATGTTCTTTTTACTCTTGTGTGCTTCCTTTTTTTCTTTTTTTGTCATTAATTATTAAGAAACTCAAGTTTTGGTTATTCTTTTATGCTTCCTCTTTCTTTCTTGCTTGATAATGTTATTTATGTGAATCTCTAAGCGCAAATTATGATGCTGAAGTTGTTATTCTCAAAATTTGTTGAGATTGCTGGTGTGCAAATTATGTTGGTGTTGCATTATCCATCTATTGGCTCTTACAATTGTTATGCTATCATATATATAATACAACAAAAAGTATAATGACATTTTTCCTTCGTAATTATCAATTATTAACAATCAATATCACTTCCCTCACACATGATAACATGCATATATAAAAATGCAAACTCTTACCACGTGTACCATCACTAATACAGAAAAATGTACAAGGTCAATCCCAAAATAAATATAATCCATATACATCATCATTATTATTATTATTATTTGGTACAATTTTCTGTGTTTGGCTATGCATGTAGATTTATTGAGCAAAAGATATCTTTTGTTTGGTTGAGTTTTGAGAAAATGTTTCTTTATATTAAAGTTAGTTTGGTGAAAAAAATAATAAATAAATAAAATACAGTCATTATTTTCATATGGTTCTCTTTTTTGGGGGCGAATTTTTTTTTTAAATTCAAAAAATGTTTTTAATGTTGATTTTTGTCAAGCTAGTTGGTAACTTTTCAGAGAGGAAAAAAAAAAAGAATCAGAATTTAAGTTCTGAAAACTCAAGGTTTTTTCTTTCCTTTTTTTTTTTTTTTTTTTTTTGTGTGACAGTATTTTTTTTCTCTTGTTTTAGCTATTCGCAGCTACGAACTACTGTTCTGGATTGAAAATGTTGAAGCATAAAACATGAGGCCCAAATTGTGTTTTTGATAACTATGGGCTACCGATTAGTAATTAATTAAAGGGGCATTTACTAATAAGTCTCATATACAAAATTTAAAATTCATCTAATTCCAAAACAAATTATTTGTACCAATTAATCCTATATATTTTTAATTGTTACCAATTTTTTTTTTTTTATCACTTTAAAAATGTTGCTACATCCAACGATTTCCGTCAGACTCACCGAAGACTCACCGAAATATTCAACATCATCGGAAAGTCGCCGGAGTATCACCGAAAATTTGCCAGAGTGTTCTAAACGTCATTGGCAAATGTCAAAAATATCATCAGAGTCTTACCGGAATATTTAGAATATTGCCACACAAAAAAAAAAAAAAAAAGTAAGCAAACAACTAAGCAAATAATCTTTGATATTGATCAAAATGAAAAGTAAACTTTGAAACTGTAAAATGTTACAGTTTTAAAGCATTATTTTATTAAGTTGGAAAACATGAGCATGATTCATTTCAGCATCAAAAAATTAAAACTGTACAATTTTACAGTTTTCACCGCCTGTAATTAAAACTAAAAAATAACTTATTCAAAGCTTGAAATTTTTTTCCATTAAAACAGAAAAATAAATGTGTATAACAGAGAAAATGTAGAAAAATTGAGAAATCGAAGAAAATAAAGATATAGAAAGAATATTGTACTTCGACAGCTATTTTTGATTTAGATTTAGTCGGATCTCATGTAGATTTACTTAGATCTGATGTAGATCTGACTAAATCTACTCATCTTCTTCGACGTCGGTGAGGATGAAGTAACGAGTTGATATCAGTAGTTGGTGGTTGCCAGTAAATCCCAATCAATGATGGTCGTCGGTCACCGGTGACTATATATTAGAAAGAAAGAGAGAATAAGGAAGGTGTAATCATCGGTTGTCAAACATGACAAAGAGAAGGAGATGAAAAAAAGAGAGAGGAAAACGTAAAGAATGAGAGAAAACGCAGAGAGAGAGGGAGGGAAAAGTGTAGGACTTTTGAATCTACTCAAAAAGTTATTGGATTAAATAGTATACACATATTTCAAATAAGGCCTATCGGTAATTTTTCCCTAATTAAAAATATGAGGCCCAAAATGTGTTTCGTTAACCAGGACTATGGGTTGCTTTATTTATTCTTGGCCCTTTATTTTTAATCAATTATTATGATTATTATTAGTATTACTTTGGCAGAGATACAATCAATGCCGGCCCTAGGCATGGGTCAACAAGGCCATGGCCTACGCCCCTCTAAATAGATCCAAAAAAAAGGTCTCTTCTATTATGGTTTAGTGTAAAATATTAGGTATGTTTTTAAGTTAAAAAAAAAATTTAAAGAATGCCCAAACTAATTTAAAATGAATTGACCTATTAAAAAATTGAAAGGACCATTCAAAAAAATTAACATTGTTATCCATTTAAAATAGACCCAAAAAAGGGTCCTCCTATTATAGTTTATTATAATATATTAGGTATATTTTAAATTCAAAAAAAAATTAAGGAAGACCCAAACTAATTTAAAATAAATTGACCCATTAAAAAACTGAAAGGCCCATTTAAAATAATTAGAATTGTCATCAATTGAAAATGATTTTGCAAAAAAAACTAGATTATGCAAGTATGATTGATTTATTTGCTTCTAAAAACGCAAGAAGAGCAAAAATCAAACGACACTTATTAATTGTTGTAATGTAATACTAAGTATTTTTTGTGATTTTGACACAAATTTTTTGTCTTTTATCTTCATTTTTTTTTTTCATTTTTTTTCATTTAATGAAAAAAAAAAATATGAAGGGCCTCAAAAATTTATTAGTTGATTATTGGCTTTGGGTCCCAAAAAATCTCAGGTCCGGGCCTGGATACAATGTACAACTAATTGGGCTAAGCTTAAGTTCATTCCTTCTCGGCTTTTCTTGCCTAAAACTTTGTAATTACTTTTTTGGGCTGTTTTTGTGCAGAGTTGCTCCTGATCATGGGGCTGTAGAGTATTATACTTCCAACTATCAAGGGATATTATCAGGCCCAGCCCATGTTTGTTATCATTTTGGTGTTTGTCAAAATAGATTTGCAGTAACATAAAATTTTCAATAAGTATTATTCCTTCCGTCTCAAAATATTAGTCACTTATTTTATTTTTTATTATTTCAAAATATTAATTTTTTTTCAAAAATTAAGTATAAAAATGATATAAATTTTCTATTTTACCCTTCTTTTAAATTCATTAACAACATGAAAAATACAATTATGACATTGATATTTCTCAAAAAATGTACTATCAAAGAATAATTTTGAAAATTTAATTTTTTTAAAGTGCAATAATTGTACTATCAAAAAAAGTTGAATTCCCTGAAAAGAACCATTATTTTGGGAAATATTATGTAGTATTGTGGGTCTCATCATTTTTTCTATATCATGATATTATTATATAAGGCAAATTACACAAATAGTCCCTATAGTTTGGGACTTGTGTCACTTTGGTCCTTGACTTTTTAATTGTAACACATTTGACCCTGAATTTTGAATCTTGTTCCAAGTAAGGACAATTAAAGATATCATTGTTTAATTTCAAGGGCAAAATTGTCAATTTAATAAAATATAAACTAATTTGACAAAAATAAATGTCAAAAAAATATTTTTAATTATTAAAAAAAAATTTTATCCACCAATGATAAAATTATATAAAATTGATAAAAATTAATAAAAATTACATGATTGATTTTTTAAAATTAATTTTACATGATCATCATCCAAACACATAATAAAAATTAATTTGGTAAAAAAAATAAATAAATGTTTAAAAGATTTATCAATTTTACATAATTTTATTTTTAGTGGGTAGAAATAATTTTTAAAAATTCAAAAATATTTGTTTGACATTTATTTTTGTCAAATTAGTTTATATTTTATCAAATTGACGATTTTACCCTTGAAAAATCTAATGATATCTCCAATTGTCCTTATTTGGAACAAGATTCAAAATTCATAGTCAAATGTGTCACAATTGAAAAGTCAGGGATCAAAGTGATACAAGTCCCAAACTATAAGGACTATTAATGTAATTCACCCTATTATATAAGATCATAGATACTATGAAGGTAATTTTTAGTAAGAGTGGAATAAAGAATATAGTATAATTTGAAAGATTATTTTCATCATTGGCAGAGGAAGATAATTATCATAAAGAATGGGATTTAATAATTTTCCAAATAGAAGATTAATAATCTGAATCAGATTATAAAATCAACCAACCAAACATCGGATTTAACAGAATAAATAATAAACCTCAATACACAAGGAAATAAAACCTATACGCAAGTATAGAGATTCAAACCATAAAATTTCTAGTGAATGGTGTTTTGATTTGTTGTTATATTGCTTGTTTAAGTTGAACTATGTTTTAATTTATTTGTTTTTAGTTTGATTAGTTTTTGCTTATTTTCATTTCAACTTCTTCTTCCTCTTCATTTTTTTTTTTTTTTTTTTTTAAATTCTAGTTACATGTAGAATGTACAAGAATCTATGGATTTGATGGTTAAATGAGATAAAAAACTGTAGGACAATTAACTCATAGAGAGCAACCGCACCAATTTTAATAAATTTTGAGTTAAATTATAACTTAAAATCCACTTTTACTATTTTAGTTAGTCATTTTTTTAATACTCATTGCATCAAACTCTTTATTCTAACTTAATCTTATTAAAATATTAATTTCTTATTGTATTTGTTATTCTTTTTTTTATTATTAAATTGATGAGGTGTCATCCAAATAATTCTTAAAAAAAATTACCGTTGATCGGTCGACCGGTTAGACTAATTTTCGGCATTTTTTCTTCTTCTGCTATACGCACTCACGGACATCCGGTGGAATATCCAAGAGGAAATCCTAGTGGACGACCAATTTAAAGATTTTAGCCTAGTTTTGCTCCAGAAAATATAATAAAAAAACATATAGCGAATGAATAGTGCCTCAACAAAGTTGTTGAGGTACTGTAGCAAAAAAAAAAAAAAAAAAAGGCCAAACTATCACATCATTGATGGTGTCCACGTCTATCACATCATTAGTGATCTATTAGTGATGTAGAATTAGTGGTCTCAAGCATTTTTCAACTCATTAATTAGGTGTCTTCAAAACCATACTTCTCAATCAAGTTCACCAAACAACAAAACCTTTCCTTAATAATTTTCTTGTGCACCAATTAAATGCCAAAAAAATCCCTAATTAAAAGATCCAATTAAGTGCTAGAATACCTATTGTAGCTTCTTCTTTTTTTTTTAATATTTTAATGCCTTCACTAAATATTTAAAAAAAAAAAAATTTAGAAAAGAAATCTAAATCGACTAAACATTTGAAATATGTGAGTCTCACTTAAAATGAATATACAAAAAATACTATTATTATAATATTGCTTGTTTGTATATTTGTAATTGGCTTATTATTTTAATAATAAAATTAATCTAAATTTTGTGCTATTCAAAAATAATAATAATAATAAAATAATGTAACACTACACATAATATTTTGGTAAATTTTTTTTCTTTCTTTCTTTTTTTCTTTTTTTTTAAAAAAAAGGGCAAAAGGGCGGGGGGGGGGGGGGGGGGGGGGGGGGGGGGGGGAAGGGGGGGAATGCAACAGTATTTGTTACCAGAAGTCTAGAATGTGGTGACGCTATTATAGGGCCAGAATATTCGTTACTAGAAATAAGGTGATCCTAAAATTACGGTTCTCCTTGTAAGAAATTTGGAAAATTATTTAATATTTTTAAAATATCATTTGTGTATACTCCTTAACCAATTATCATTCAATTACTTGACATAATATTTCTTATATTTCTCAATTACCTAACATAATATCTCACTTATCTATATTTTTCACCAATCATAATGCTATGAATACCACATGTTCATACTCCGCAATTACTAAATAATTATTAAGAAATTTCATATTCAGCTATAAAAATTAATTTCAAAACAGTAATGATTTAGAGTTCTAAATCCACCACTAGTGAGGTGGAAATTAAAAAAAAAAAAAAGACACAGCACACACTGTGGCAGTGGGTAAGACCCATTGCCACATCATTAGAGCCACCACTAATTAGTGGTCTCAAGCATTTTTGATTTCAAAATTATATATCTATATATGAACCACTATTATGAGTGGTGATTCATCCCACTAATTTTTGGACCACTAATAGCTCTAATGAGCTAAAAAAAAAAAAAAAAACAAACTCAAGCCAAAACATCACATCACTTTGGTGTGGCACACGGTAGCAGTGGGTAAGACTCATTGCCACATCATTAGAGCCACCACTAATTAGTGGTCTCAAGCATTTTTTATTTCAAAATTATATATCTATATATGAACCACTATTATAAGAATAATGTTTTAGAGCACTAAATTAGAAGCTCTAGAGTATCACTAATGATGTGGCACAGTGGCCCCCACCAAAGTGATGTGATGTTTTGGCTTGAGTTTTTTTTTTTTTTTTTTTTTTTAGCTCATTAGAGCTATTAGTGGTCCAAAAATTAGTGGGATGAATCACCACTCCTATTATAATGTGTGAAAAAGATAATTTTATCCTTTTGATGTAAATTGTGGCGGGAAAAGCTAACTGTCAATTTCAAAGTTAATTTATTAATTAAAAAAATTATTTTGTTCATTTTGACAAACTCATTTTCAATCAAAGATTCAATTTTAGCTATTTAAAAAATATATTAAAAAATAAAAAATAAATAAATAATATGTCAAACAAATTAATTTTTATTTACAATTATTTTTAGTCAATAAAATATTTTTTAGTTAATTTTCAAGGAAGCCTTATTTCTTTTTTAATTTTTATTTTAATTTACAAAAAAAAAAATAACAAAACAGCAAATGGGTTTTCTCGTACATCAACAGTATATATATATATATGAGACCAGCATCGAAACCTTTTCATCCCCAAACAATTTCAAAAGAATCAAATCTAATCATACACATACATAATACATACAATACAATAAAACATATATACATACAAAGAAAGGGAGAAGGCAGCAAGAGAGATGAAAAGTGGTCAGGTCATTCGTTGCAAAGGTCTGATCTTCACATTTCTTTGTGTTTTTGGCTAATCTGTTTCTCAACTGGTTTTTCTTTCATTCTGTTTGTTTTTGATCTTTTTGTGCTTATAATATATCATCAACAACGTTATAATATCAGAATCATTAGTGCCTCGAATTTAACTGTTTCGAAAGGTTCGAATTTGTGTACATCGGACGACCGGCCGGATAACCGGGGTAAAACATTTGTCTACCACGGTTATTACTTTGTCAACCGTGGTTGTCAGTCTTTTTACCAAACAACCGGCAAAATGAAATTCAAGCCATTCGAGACAACTTCATATTCAAGCTTTGTAACACAAATTCGACATACGTAACATTGTTCTTATAATATATAGTGTCCATGAAATAATGTGATTAATGTCATCTAAAACGTCACATCACATCAAAATGTGGGCTATTAGTAACATTACTTTTAAATGTATAATTTGATGAGGCTTCTCTCTCTATATGATGACTTACTTGTCCTTTCCCTCCCTGCCCTGATTGATTGTGTGGGAATATGGTGGTTTGTAGCGGCCGTGGCATGGGAAGCAGGGAAGCCATTGGTAATGGAAGAGGTGGAGGTTGCGCCGCCACAGAAAATGGAAGTTCGTGTGAAGATCCTTTTCACGGCCCTCTGTCACACTGATGTTTACTTCTGGGAAGCCAAGGTAAATTAAATTAATTCACTAATTAATCTCCAAACAAATCTTAAGGTCATGTTCGATTCATTAATTTGAAAAAAGAAAAAAATATGTGTAAAATATAATTATATTTTATTCGAGTAATTTTAGGGATCATGAAGATAATCATGAAAGATTCTCCACCTTTAGATTACACATACAATAAAATATCATACACTAATCAAAGGATAAAAAAGTTTCATGATGCATTTCATAATATTTTTTTCATAATTTCTAATATTATTCATTTCATTCGCATTTCACCTACATTTTTTCTTATCCTTTCTCTTTCCATTTTCAAATTTCTCTCCAAATTTATCAATCAAACATAGTTAAAAGTTTTTTTTGTACATTTCATATAGTAACACTGTCTTCCATTTCACTACTCTCAACTATAAACAAGGAAAATGATATCCACACCCATTTTTTAGATCTAATGGTATGTAAGAAAGGTGACTGACTAACAATTAGAGAAGATATAAGAGAGAAAGATATCTTAGATATTTTAATTGATTATTGGGTTTTGAAAATTAGGTCCAACTTAACAACAAAACCTTCTAAACTTGCATAATTCTATAGCATGCTTAAACTTTCTTCCATTTTCTAGTTATTTAAAAATCTTTACAATGCATTGATGTCCTCTATTTTTCTTAATTAATCAATTCATATCAACTTTAAAAATGAAAAATTAAATAAAAATAAAAATCCTTCCCCATATGATTGATGGTTGATTGTTGATTTTTCTGTTCATTGATCCCTAGACATCTTAAGACTATTCCATATATTGAGCGGTGTGGGGAGGATGAGATGTACGCAGAAACTACCACATCGGTGGAGGAATTTACAGATGGTAGTTTTGGATTTGTTAATATTGTTTTGGGACTGAAATTTCTTTAATTCTATTTCAGGGACAAACACCTGTTTTTCCTCGCATATTTGGTCATGAAGCTGGAGGGTATGAACATCCCTAGTGATTTATTCAACAATGAAAACAAATTTACACCAACAAATAATACTTTTATTTGTACAGCTTTGTGCTTATTATTTTGTTAAAATTGTTTGTTTTAATTAGAATTGTGGAGAGTGTGGGTGAGGGTGTGACCGAGCTCCAACCTGGCGATCATGTCCTCCCAGTTTTCACCGGGGAGTGCAAAGATTGCCGCCACTGCAAATCACCAGAGAGCAACATGTGTGACCTCCTCAGGATTAATACTGATAGAGGGGTTATGCTTAATGATAACCAGTCAAGGTTCTCCATCAATGGAAAGCCTATCTATCACTTTGTTGGCACGTCCACGTTCAGTGAATACACGGTCGTGCACGTTGGCTGTCTTGCCAAGATTAACCCTGAAGCCCCGCTTGACAAAGTTTGCGTTCTCAGCTGTGGAGTATCGACAGGTATTGAAAACAAAAACCCACATTTATTCCATAATGAATCATGATTTTTAATGATGGGTTTTGGTTTTGTGGCTCGAAGGACTTGGAGCGGCTCTAAATGTTGCCAAACCAGCAAAAGGGTCAACCGTTGCCATTTTTGGATTGGGGGCTGTAGGCCTAGCTGTAAGTAAATATTGCTGTTTCTTGTTCTTCTTCTTCTTGTTCTCTTTCATGTTATATTTTGGCAAAAATTATCAGGCTGCTGAAGGGTGTCGGATTGCTGGTGCTTCAAGGATCATTGGAATTGATTTGAATGCCAATAGATTTGACCAAGGCAAGTTTATTAATTTAATCTACAAGTTCCCAGGTTCTCAAGCTTGCTTCTATTTACTGATTGTTGATGATGGTTCAAATTTCTTTGCTTCAACAGCCAAGAAGTTTGGTTGTACTGAGTTTGTGAACCCAAAAGACCATAACAAGCCTATTCAAGAGGTTAGTTTCAAAACATTTCATATTTTGTGTTGTGTTTGATCTTAAATTGAAGTATTGATATTGTTAGTTACTGAGATTTGAAAATGTTGTTGATTGGCAGGTGATTGCTGAGATGACAGATGGAGGAGTGGACCGTAGTATTGAATGTACTGGAAACGTCAACGCCATGATCTCTGCATTTGAATGCGTTCACGATGTAACAATAAGCGATGATATACTTTCAATACTAGCATCAACTAATACTAATAGTAATGTGTTATTCTAAAATTGGGATATATGATTTTTTATTTTCCAGGGTTGGGGAGTCGCTGTGCTTGTTGGCGTGCCAAGCAAAGACGATGCGTTCAAAACTCATCCTATGAATCTGTTGAATGAAAGGACTCTCAAGGGCACCTTCTATGGCAACTACAAGCCCCGCTCTGACATTCCATCTGTCGTGGAAAAGTACATGAACAAGGTAAAATCTATCTCATATCTTATTATCTGAATAAATCTAAAATTAGGAAATTTCACATTGATAAAAAAAACCAATTGTAGGAGCTGGAATTGGATAAATTCATCACCCATGAAGTGACATTTGCGGAGATCAACAAGGCATTTGAGTACATGCTGCGTGGTGAAAGTCTCCGCTGCATCATTCGCATGGAAATTTAAGTTTTGAGTTGAGGGAGTGACTGCCACAACGACCGTGGTGTTTTTTCTTTTTCTTTTTCTTTTTCTTTTTTTTTTTTTCTTTTTTTTTTAAGCTTTGAGTAATAAAAAAAAGACTATATGTATAATAAGTCTGTTTGGGGAAGCTTAGATTACTACTTGGAGACTCTGTTTTAATAAGAAGTTTGTTATGATCTATGTCACTTGCATTTTGAGTTCATAATTTCTCTTGGGGCTTTTGGAAAACAAATTTTCTACATATATTTATTTATTCATTCTCTTCACCTATGTACTTCATTGAAGGAGGGTTTCAATCTACTTAAAATGTGATGGTTAGCATAGTTGAGAATTCACTAATCTTTCTTTGGTGAGATGTATTATGTGAAGTACCTTTAGGCTTTGAACCTTTCTTGTGGTTAGGATGTTATCGATTCCATACAGTAGGCATTTCAGTAAAAATTTTCATTGAATTGTTAATGTTGGTTTTATTATTTTGAGTACCGATACAGAACACTTCTTCTATTAAACCACATCGTACCGCACCAATTGAAATGGTTTGGTTTGATGCGGTTTAATCGGTTTAGTATCTTTCAAATTTAAGCTACTTTTTAGTATAATCACTCATTTATGTAAAAATATTAATTAGTCACTTGTCAACCATTTCAAATATATCCTATCCATCCATTTAATAAATATTTTGCAATTTCTAAGTTAACAAAAATATAAACAAAAACTAATAATAAATACCAAGATTTCAAAAACAGTGAGTTAAAGTTAAGATTATATATAATAAAGGTATACTAACTTAGGTTATAGGAATGATAGGGTTAATTAATGGGAAAATTATTGATAAATCTCATTTAGAAGTGTTTTAACTCAAGAAGTCCATGAAGGAATTTTTTAACCCATTTAGTTCCATGTATGTATAGTTTTTATTCCATAAAGTCCTTTTTCTTAATTTACACTATTTTCTTGGACACTTATCCGCTTATATTTAATTTTGATACCCTTATAAATATTTTTTGAACGGTTAGCAATTTTATGATGTGAACATTCATATTTTAAAATTCACATTGGTAGGAATGTAAAATTGGCCCGTGGGCGGCTCAAAACCCGTCTGCGAGCCGGGGCGGGCCCGGCCTGTTGACAAGGTGAATATTCACGTTGACATGTTAACATTTACATTGATAAGAGTATAAAATTGGTCCGCGGCCCATGGGCAGCCAAAAGCCCGCCCGTGGCCCGTAGGAGTGTAAGATTAGCCCGCGCCCCATGGCTGCCCGAAACCCGCCCACGGCCCGTGGGCGGCCCGGGGTGGGCCCGGCCCGTTGACAATGTGAATATTCACATTGACATGTTAATATTCACATTGATAAGAGTATAAAATTGGCCCGCGCTCCATGGCTGCCCAAAACCCGCCCACGGCCCGTAGGGAGCCCGGAGCGGGCCCGGCCCGGCCTGTTGACAATGTGAATATTCACATTGACATGTTAAAATTCACATTGATAAGAGTATAAAATTGGCCCGTGCCCCGTGGCTGCTCGAAACTCGCCCACAGCCCATGGGCGACCCGGGGCGGGCCCGGCCCGGCCTGTTGACAATGTGAATATTCACATGGACATATTAACATTCACATTGATAAGAGTATAAAATTGGCCCGCGGCCCATGGGCGGCCAAAAGCCCGCCCCCAGCCCGGGGCGGGCCCGGCCCGGCCCATTGACATGTTAACATTCACATTAATAAGAGTGTAAAATTGGCCCGCAACCCGTAGGCGGCCCGAAGCCCGACCGCAGCCCAAGGCGGGCTTGGCCCGACCCGTGACAATGTGAATATTCACATTGACATGTTAACATTAACATTGATAGAAGTGTAAAATTTGCACGCTGCCCGAAGCTAGCCCGCGGCTCGGGGTAGACCCAGCCCGGCCCGTTGATAATGTGAATATTCACATTGACATGTTAACATGCACATTGATAGGAATGTAGAATTGGCCCGCCGCCCGTGGGCTGCTCGAAGCCCGCCCACGGCCTGGGGCAGGCTCGTTTGGGTCCGGGCCCGAGCATGTCCGAGACCCTAGGCTAGGGCCTAGGCCATCACTTTGAAGCCCGGCCCGACCCATCGGCCCGCTTAAAGCCCATTCAATGCTCGGTCCGAGGCCCAGCCCCACTGAGGCACAATGTCTTTTTTTGTGAAAAATAATAAAATTTTGATAGAAAAAATTAAAAAAAGTTTAAAAAAAATGGTCAGGGCCCGCCCAAGCCCGGCCTAAGCTCGAGCCTGGGCCTAGGCCCACCGGCCCGACCCGAGGCTGTCGTCTTCGGGCCGCAGGCCAATTTTATACTCCTATCAATGTGAATGTTAATATGTCAATGTGAATATTCACATTGTCACGGGTTGGGCCGGGCCCGCCCCGGGCAACGAGCGGGCTTCGGGCCGCCTACGGGGCACGGGCCAATTTTACACTCCTATCAATGTGAATGTTAATATGTCAATGTGAATATTCATATTGTCACGGGCGGGGGGGCGGGCTCTCTTCGGGCCGCCCATGGGACGCGAGTCAATTTTACACTCTTATCAATGTGAATGTTAACATGTCAATGTGAATATTCACATTATCAACAGGCCGAGCCCACCCTGGCAACGGGCGGGCTTCGGGCTGCCCACAGGCCGCGGGTCAATTTTACCGTCCTATCAATGTGAATGTTAATATGTCAATGTGAATCTTCACATTGTTACGGGCCGGGCCGGGCTCGCCCCGGGCAGTGGGCGGGCTTCGGGTCGCCCACAGGCCGCGGGCCAATTTTACACTTCTATCAATGTGAATGTTAATATGTTAATGTGAATATTCACATTGTCACGGGCGGGGTCGGGCTCTCCCCGGGCCGCCCACGGGCTTCGGGTCGCCCATGGGACGCGAGTCGATTTTACACTCTTATCAATGTGAATGTTAACATGTCAATGTGAATATTCACATTATCAATGGGCCGGGCCCGCCACGGCAACAGGCGGGCTTCGGGCCGCCCACAGGCCGCGGGCCAATTTTACAGTCCTATCAATGTGAATGTTAATATGTCAATGTAAATATTCACATTGTCACGGGCCGGACCGAGCTCGCCCCGGGCCGCCTACAGGCCGCGGGCTAATTTTACACTCCTATCAATGTGAATGTTAACATGTCAATGTGAATATTCACATTGTACATGGGCTGGGCCCCTACAGATTGACGATATGAACATTCACATTGACGGATTGAACATTCACATTAGGGGTATTTTGGTAATTATGTCACCCATAGGACTTATTGAAACATAAGAAAATAATATGAACTAAATAGAACATAAGTAGATGAAAAGGGTATTTTGGTCTTCTTATCTCAAATAGGACCTAATGGAATAGTCAAAAAGAATATGGATTGGATGGAACATAAGTAATTAAAGATGGATTTATGGAAAAAGCTCCCTTAATTAATTGAGATTAATAATTTATTATACCTATTAATATTATATTACTAAATTATATTTATTATAAATATAATATATGTTGAAACAGTTGGTTTTGGTTTCGGTTTAATTTGCTGCATAAGGTGCATAAATCAATACCGAATCAAAAATCGAAAAAAATCAAATTTAAAAACCACACAAACCAAATCTTGTTAAAAAATAGATCAATTACGGATAGTTTGGTTCGATTCAATTAGTTAAGTTGATTTTTTCAATTTTTCTTATATCCCCACTTGTGGTATTGCCTAGATATGTACTGTGTGAATATATTCTTACCACAAAAAATATGCCAATTACATCTCTTATTTAATTTTTATTCATATCAGTTATTTCTTAAATCATAAAATTAAAATCTTTTGGCATGAATTCAATATATTTGAATGGTTGACAAGAAATGATTCAATAGCAAAAATTGCTTCAAACAATAATAAAACTCTAATCTCTGTGTTAAAAATATATATATATATATATATCTATTTAACGAACCCTTTCATATTAGTGGCATTGTAAGAAGTTGAGCTAATAACTAAGGTAGCGTTTGGTAGAGTTTTCTAAATATGATTTGATAATAGAGTCGTATTTTGAGTTTGTGAGTTTTAGAATTATGATTTAAGTGTGAAAAATTTGTTTGGTGAAAGAGTTTTGAAAAAAGTTTTAAATTGAGTGTGGAATTTTTGATGTGACATATGATAGCTGATACAAAAACTTACAATTCATAAACAAACACACAACTCAAAAATTTATTAAAAGTTCATAAAAAAAATTTTAAAAAATCCCAAAATATTGTTTTATTAAACATTTAAAAAAAATAAAAAATTCCAATTGCCAAAAAAAAAAAAAAAGCAGTCATGTTCCAGTTGACTGCCCGGACGACTGGCAGGACGACCGATTAAGCCAAATTTCCAAAAAAAAAAAAAAATTGAAAATCCCGCCTAACACAGAGTTTTTTACAGAGTTTTCTGTTTGTTGGGGAAATATAATTTGAAAACCCTATCCAAACATGGTATTAGAATGTGTGGGTAGAATTATAGTTTGAAAACCCTTCCAAACACAGCCTAAATTTTTACCAGTACACAAGTGTTTTTTAAAATAAAAAGAGAACAAATGAGCCATTTCATGTATTTATTTATTTATTTATTTATTTTTAAATGTGCAATGGTTAGATGTACTGTTGAAAGATAATTCTCTACGAGTCCGGATCCTCGGTCGCACCATCCTGCGCCCATCCCTGCCGCCCTCCAAAACGACGTCATTTTGGAGGTTTGTTTTTTTTTCTTTTTTCCTTTCTTATTTGGCTTTCCCCTTTTCATTTTCGAACCCTAGCCTCTGAGACAGAGAGGCACGATCTGGACGAACGGAGAGGCGACGGAGGGGAGGCAAGGCAAGGCAAGGCAAGGCGAGGCGAGGGGACGGAGGCGACAAACAAAAAGGTGACGAAGGCAAGGCAAGACGACGATGAGGCGACTGGAGGTGGCGAGAGACGAACACTGAAGGCGACAAAGCCTGCCTTCAACTCTTGAAAGGGTATTATCCAATAAACTTGATAAGGAGGTTGAAGATGTGAACAAAGACATCAAAGCTTATGAAGCTTGCCTTCAACGCTTGGAGGGTGAAACATGAAATGTTGTTAGCGAGGCTGATTTTCTTAAGGAGAAACTAAAGGTGAACTCTTCCATGACCAGTTCCCATGCTTAAATCACTATGTGTTTTTACATGCATTAAAATAAATATAGATTTTTTTTAGTCAAATAAATAAAATTGAAGATGAACGATTTTTTTTTTTTTGGGTCTTCATTTTATTGTTTGTTTTAGAGAGTAAAAATAATAAAATGTGATCCCTACACATTTCTCTACCTCTACTTTGATTTTTTTTTTTTAAAAAAAATTATGACATTCACACTAATCTGACCATTCTTTTGAGAGTTTACAGCCAGTCAATGGCACAATCTGGTCCATTTTAAGAAAACATTCACACTAATTATGACATTCACACTAATCTGACCATTCTTTTGTAATTTATTTAAGAAAACATTGATGATAGAGATTCATGTTCTGTGGAAGATATTTCATTTAAGTGTAATGAAAATTACATTTGTTAATTATGGATTATTGGTAATGCAAAATACATTTGTTCTCTTTTGCATTTTGATATGCGAAATGTTTGGTGTATGAAACTTAAACCATGGGTCATTTAAACGTCTATATATTTCAGATTTCATATATATATTTCATATATACGTCTATATTATTGTTGTTATATACAATCCAGATTTCATATATGTTTCTCTGCTATTTTGTGTTTGGTTGTTGGTAAGTTCTGGTTTATTTGTGTGAATTTTGTATTCATGCCTTGTAGGTGTTTGTTGAAAGTTCTAAAAGAAATGAAATTATTATTATTATTATTATTTTGAATAGAAATGACATTATTGTTTGATTACAGGACAACTAGTAAATTTTGTTTGCTAAAGATGCATATAATTTTCGGGTAGATGCTTCCCATTAGATATCATCCATATCTTTCTTTTTAGCTACTGTTACTTAAGCTTGGCTATTCCTATGCTAGTTTGTTTAAATTAATAAGCTACACTTGGTTTCTTTCCTTCCTCGGTACTTCCTAATGAGGACTTGTATATGAGGATTTATCATTTACATCTCACAGACAAACAAGGTTTGGTGCTTAGTTTTAATCTTTTTGGGTGTTGATGATTCTGCTTATACGTTTGTTGAGTTTGTGATTATTATGAGTTAGTTGATATTTTATTGGGTTTCTAACTTACCATTGATTTATATCTCTAGCTGGAATATCTATTTATGGCTTGAATGGTGTTGTTTGATACAAATTAAAATTGATTTCTTTAACTTCTTATCTGCTTGCAGTTTGGTTGATGCAATGCAACAATGATACGGGTGAATAATGGTGATGATGTGAGCTTTAGGGATGGGAGCTAACAAATGGCATTACTTGGTAATAGTGCATGGGATTAAAATTCATTTTGTATTTGATGGGAGTCAACGTTTAAATTTTTTTTTGTTCATTTTTATTTGGAGAGAATGACACTTGTTTCTTATTTTTTCTAGAAATGTTATTGGAATAAAAAATCTGTTAGTATCAAATTTATGTTGTGACCAAATTGTGTGTTTGTTACTGCCTCTTGTTTTTGTCCCCCTATGAACCAACCCAGTGGCAACCAGGATCATGTATTGAATTGGATAAATTGTCCTTTATTTGCTTGGCATCCTTTACTTCTTCAATCTACTTTCTTCGTGGGATGAATTACCATTGTTTTACAGGTTGTCAAAAAATAAATAAAAAATTGAAGAGGTTAGGACTATGAGACTGTTAGGATCTTGCCCTCAATGCCAGAAAAAGTGAGATGATGTATGTTTTTGTACACTACATTGCTTCCTCTTCTTAACTTTCTTGCATTTTTCATACTTCCCTTCCCAACATACCTCCCAAGCCCCAAAATTATTTTCAATGAACCAAACACTATGTTGTAATTTTTTATTTTAAAAACTGTTGGCAGATGTCACTAGAGTTGTCATGTTGCTATCTATTGGGTTTGCAAAAAAAAAAATTTATGTTGTGTTGTTGGTTGGTTTGGAAGCTGTAGCTATAAATTCCATAGATGAGAAAAATCAATGAGAGAAACTAGTTCTTGCACATCCACATTGAAAAATGGAAACATTCTATCAATTAACATTCAATCAATTAAACCAAAACATTCTGTCAATTAACATAATAAGGCTGAAATCAATTAACATTCAATCAATTAAGTGCTCATGTCAAGGCTTTTAGTTTGAACACAAGGTTGAAATCACCAAAACAACATCCAACTAAAATAACATCTAACTAAACCAAAACATTGTATCTTTCATCGCATCATTTGAAGGACCTTCATTTATGTGATTGCCAACAGGATTGTTTTAGGCTTACAAGTCTTGAATTGCAAAGTGACGACCACTTGAATCTTGAATCAACTCCTAGAACATGGGAACAACATCTCCAATTTCGGCTTCCAACAATAATTGTCCAACTCATTAACAATATTGTTCCATTACCTACAAAAGCACAAGGATTTCAATTATCATTGATTTGAATTAAAATGAAACCCCAATTTCAATAAAAATGATAAAAACAAAATTACAACAAAAATGATAAAAGAATTGTAGCAATATCAGTGATTTAACCTACAAAAACATAGATTGTATGGCACACCAAAAAAGAATTCCAATTCAATCTTAATTGAACACAATTACTGTATTATCATCTTCACAAAAAATTTATGTCCTTCCAAGTCATCAAAGTAAGATATCCAATTATTTCAAAGTTTAGCAAAATCTTTTCAACAGGTCCTAAGACATCATGCACGACCACAACCAATTGTTGTTGTTCAATCACGAAATCCATGATGTATCCACAATTTGCAAGTAATGCTTTATTTCCATGCATGTGCGTTGCCCTGTCACAGTTAAAAAGTGCAGCAATTTGCAAGTAATGCTCTAATTGAGAGTTTCAACAATCTAACAATTATTGTACCAAGGGAAAAAAGGACCATAATTAAATCATTCTAAAGACTAAAGTATATGATGTATCCAGGTCATTCAATACCTAGCTTAATGGTTACTAAATATTTAAACCTCATAAAGTAAGACTAACACATTTGTTCTTAGGTACATCAGTAAAGCTTGTGACAACAGTCCTCCTGGCTGGTTCGTAACTAGTTACTCATAATGTTCAACAATTACAAAGAATGAAGCACCATCATTAACATAGGGATTAGTCTCGCATATCAAAATACAAAAGAGAACAAATGTATTTTGCATTACCAATAATCCATAATTAACAAATGTAATTTTCATTACACTTAAATGAAATATCTTCCACGGAACAAAAATCTCTATCATCAATGTTTTCTTAAATAAATTACAAAAGAATGGTCAGATTAGTGTGAATGTTTTCTTAAAATGGACCAAATTGTACCCTTGACTGGCTGTAAACTCTCAAAAGAATGGTCAAATTAGTGTGAATGTCATAATTTTTAAAAAAAAAAAAAAATCAAAGCAGAGGTAGAGAAATGTGTAGGGATCACATTCTATCATTGTTACTCTCTAAAACAAACAATAAAAAGAAGACCCAAAAAAAAAAATCGTTCATCTTCCATTTTATTTATTTGACTAAAAAAAATCTATATTTATCTTAATGCATGT
The DNA here is from genome assembly GCA_036172215.1 of Camellia granthamiana. Classification (NCBI taxonomy): domain Eukaryota; kingdom Viridiplantae; phylum Streptophyta; class Magnoliopsida; order Ericales; family Theaceae; genus Camellia; species Camellia granthamiana. The sequence continues at coordinate 114,272,004 of CM069905.1, forward strand.
AAAAAGCACATAGTGATTTAAGCATGGGAACTAGTCATGGAAGAGTTCACCTTTAGTTTCTCCTTGAGAAAATCAGCCTCGCTAACAACATTTCGTGTTTCGCCTTCCAAGCGTTGAAGGCAAGCTTTATAAGCTTTGATGTCTCTGTTCACATCTTCAACCTCCTTATCAAGTTTATTGGATAATATCCTTTCAAGCGTTGAAGGCAGGCTTCGTCGCCTTCAGTGTTCGTCTCTTGCCACCTCCAGTCGTCTCACTGTCGCCTCGCCTTGCCTTGCCTCCCCTCCGTCGCCTCTCCGTTCATTGCCTCTCTCTCTTGTCCAAATCGTGCTCCTCTGTTTCAGAGGCTAAGGTTCGAAAACGAAAAGGGAAAAGCCAAATAAGAAAGGGAAAAAAAAAAAAAAAAAAAAAACACCTCCAAAACGACGTCATTTTGGAGGGCGGCAGAGATGGCCGCAAGATAGTGCGACCGAGGATCCGGACTCATTTTCCACACCATACAATTAAATAAATTTGACTACCATTGAAAATAGAAGAACCATAAGATGAATTAAAAGCTATCACATGGCTTTGCTGAAAGTCATACTATTGAAAAACAAACCGAAGTTTATTGCAATTGAAAGGTGTTAGGTGGAACACATAAAAATTCATTATTTGAAGAGGTTTATGTGTAGGTCTTAATAGGTGAATTTATTATCTAATAAGTTCTATGATAATTAATGACATTTTTATTAAACACTATTGAAAAAGGTCACTAATGTTTAATTTTCAGTGACAGTTTGAAAATTTTGTCATAAAAAATTTCATTAATTATAAGTTTTAGCGACAGTTTAAAAAATCGTCAAAAAAGGTCACTAATTTTTAATTTTTAGCGACAGTTTGAAAAATACGTCATAGAAAAATCTCACTAAGTGTAAGTTTTAACAACTTATAAAACTCATGACCAAAAAAAATTACTAATTGTTAAATTTTAACGACATGCAAAAAATGGTCATAAAAATTTATTTTTAACGATGATTTTAGTATGACTTATTTTCAATAGGACTTCATAGAAATTAAGTCCAACTATTAAGACCTATTAGTAATTTATCCATATTTTTTAACAAATATTGAATTAACAACAATATTACCAACTCAAAATATATATCTATATAATAAGGAAAGAAGGCTTTTGAATGTTTGATGGGACTTTTGTTTATCTGTCGAAGTATGAACCGTTAGATTGGTTCAATCCCATGGTTGAAAATGTTTCACTCACTTGGACATTTCAATGGTTCAAATTTTTTGGGTGAATATCAATGGTTGAGATCAGTTTTCCGTTTAGCTTTTAGATTCTCACATATTCGCACAGACATCTTCTCTCTATCTCTCTCTCTCTTTCATTTTGATTTCAAAATTTGAAACTCCGCTCTCTCACACCTCTTCCTCTTTTTACCAAGCTTTCTCTCTCCCGGTGGTGATTAGCTCCGACGGTGATATCCGAAATATAGCTCCATCTGCCTCAATCTCTGTCTCCTCTCTCTCTACACAGCTCCAAGGTAGAAAGCTATCCTCTCAGTTGTTTTTTGTTGTTTTTTTTAGGTGGTGTAAGAATATAGGGTTTCCCCTCTCTTCTATTTCCGAAATATTGCTCCATCTGCCTCAATATCTTCTTTTATTTCTCCCCCTTCTATTTGGGTTTGCTCTCTCTCTCTTTCTCTCTCTCTCTCTCTCTCTCTATGTGGTTTGAGTTTTGAAAATAGGGGTGGAATTATGATGTTGTTTTAGTGATTAACCCTAATGAATTCTAGAATTGGGTATGTAAATGCTAGGTTTTGTTTATGGTTAGTGATTAATTTGCAAAAGAAGCACCTTTTGCCCCTGTTTTGAGAAGTCTATTATGTGTTCCATTTGAAGAGGGGGAAAAAGAAAGAAAGAAAAACAACAGGGAGGAAAAACAACCAAGGTGTAAAAAATGAATGTAAAGAATGTAAAGATTTTATATTTAATTCATAACTAAAGTTCCAAAAGTTTTTCTCTCACTCTCCCCCGCCCTTCTATTTGGGTTTTATTTATTTTTTCTTTCTTCCTGTTTGGTTGCCGAGAAAGTGGCGGCAGAAGTAGAGAAAATGAAATTTTTTTTACTGTCATTTCTGGGTCTGATTGAAAGGTTTGTTATGATTGTATTTTTATCAAAATTAATTTTTTTTTATTGGGTTTTGTATTCAAGAACAAGTGTTGATGTTCTTAATTGTTATAGTGGACCGAAGACAAATTCAACTTTATTTAAATTCTAAATATTTTTCTAAATAAATCATATTTATGAAAAAAGAAATACCAGCTTCTTTTTTAAGTGTACACATTAACCCCAATCATCCATTCAGGAGGGATGTCTCTTAGTCTTAGATATGGATATCTCAAGGAGATGAAAAGAGCTTGAATTTATTGACTTTGTTCTGGGCTTTAAACAAGGTCCTTTGAAACTTCCTCTACTAATATCTACTATTTGCATTTTGTCTATTTCAGCTTCAGTATGACTACTCCAACTTTCAAAAGCTATAATGTAACAATCACTGATTTGATATAGAAAACAACAACCCTCCCTAACTGTTTCCAACCCCACTTCTTTATCCCTTCTTTTAATTAGAATTGAAACTTTGTCCTTTTATTTTATTTAATGCCATTCTAGATTTACCTCTGTCTCACATGGCTCCATATTTTGCTTAAATGGATTCAAATTGTTAAAATTGTTATAGAAATTGTTGCTAAAATATCACATGGCTCCATATCAATTTATTCATGGATCCATATCAACTTATTTAATGCCATTCTGTTGCTAAAATTGTTGCTACAACTTATGTTGCTATATCAAGGGACAAATTGTTGCTATTTACTAATATCTACAATTTCTGTTGCAACAATTTGTCCTTTGATATAGCAACAACTTATTCATGGCTCCTTTGATATAGCAACAATTTTAGCAACTTATACATATTATGTCCTTTACTTAAAGAACTTATTTAATGCCATTCTGTTTCACATGGCTCCATATCAACTTTGTCCTTTGATATAGAAATATTATTCTTCTTAAAGAACTTTATATTCCAAAAATAAATGGATTCAAAAGGGGGTTGATTTGATATTTTGCTTATGGTCATATATTGCTTAACAAATATTCCAAATTTATTTAAGGTTGGAAGCAAAATAAATCTGTATGGGTGTAGGTGAAGATTGAAGAAGATGATGGAGTGTTACATACACAAACTGATGGGACTAAACTGATATAATAAATGGGTTTAGAGTTCCAAGAAGAAAGAGTTGAAAAAAATAAAACCCAAGAAAAATATGGATTGATTTTTGTAAATTAATGTTTTTATGAGGCATTAATTTTATATATGTGTTGACAATGTGTTGTGTTTGTTGGTAGTGTTTGCATTGGGTAACCTATTATTATTGTGCAATAATGTTTGTGTTTAGTTTGAATTGGATGGTCAATGAAAAACCTTTTATTAGTGTGACAATGCGTGTATTTGTTTTGAATTTGGTAGTCTTTTTAATTTTCATATCTTTTCTGAATTTTACAGGTGGATGAAGACTAGAAGCAAATTGTAATATCAGCTTCCTTTTTACAGGTCTACATTATTTTAAGTTTTTTTCTTATCTCTCTAAAGATTTTGTATTTATTGTTGTGGGAGTTAAAATATTGCTAGAGATGTCTAAACTAAACGTGCACTTTGTGCATACTTTGTCTAAAATATTGAAAGAGTGGCAATCTCGAGTGAACAACAAATTGTGCATACTTTGTTCAATTTGTTTGAAAAGATATGATAATGTCTGAAAGTACATTTCTCTTTCATCTTTATCCTAAATAGCATTCTAAGTGCACAATTGTCATAGTAGTTTAAATGAATTTTAATGTGTACTATTTGGGTGTTGTTTTTATATATTTTTGAAGGGTGACACTTTTGCTAAGTAAATTTTAAATTTTCTACTTTTTTCCAATAAAAATATGTGATGTTTCCTAAATACTTCTATCTAGACTTTATTTCTTAAGTAATTTTTTGAAATATGTCATGTTCCTAAACTAATTTTGCTTTTTTAATCTTCTTCCTTATTCATGCTAAATACTCAACCACTGTTAGTTAGATATGCTCATTTTCTTTGGAAAAATTCACATTGATTGAAGTTTGTAATTTTTTATTTACCAGTGTGAGCACTTCCAAATTGAGGCATGAGTTATAGTTATAAAGGTAAATTCATTATTTAATTATTAAGCTTCGTTGGAGGGTTTATTTAATATGATTTGAATTAGGACCATAAAATGATTGCTGGTTTGGTACTATATTTTTTATTTCATTTTTTTATTTGCTGGTTTATTTAATTAATTCATTATTTAATAATTTTACAGTTTATATTATGTTGTTGGTTTGGTACTATGTTGATATATTGATGGCAGTTAATTTGTGTATTGTGTCTATTCTATATGTGGATTGATGGATATAGTGTTAATACATTAAAAATTCACACCAAAATGGCTGTTTGATTTTTGTACAAGTGTAACATTTGAATATGTATTCTGCAATTTTTATTGGAATTCATTGAATAAATTTGACTTAGATTATCATTGTGGGTGTTCTTTGTTATCTTGCTGCCATATTCGAAAGTGGAGTTCAATTGCCAATTAATTGAGGGTTATTGCCAATTAATTTGTTTCTTTGCTTCTGTTTGAATTTTGAATTCCTAAAGTAAGTAGTAATCTGCTTTCTCTTTTAAAAAGGCATATATGGGAAGAAATGAGGGAATTCAAGAACATAGTTTATAAGCAAAACTTCAGACTTGGCTCGGCTCCCTTCGAACTCGCACTCGCAAGGTAAGACTTCGAGCTCGCTGTACAATATTTTTTCCCGATCGTTGTTGTTGATTATGTTGTGTTTTTCCTTTCTTTGCTCTTGCCAGTAAGATTTATTCACTCTTCGTTGTTTGCCTTCCCGATCGTTGTTTTTTATTATGTTGTGTTTTCACTTTCTCTGCTCTTGCCGATAATTTTGATTTGTTGTTTGAATTCTGAATCCTGAAGGAGTTGTTTGGATTTGTTGTTTTGTTGTTTGATAGTAATTTTTGGTTTTGTAATTTAGGTGTCTGATTTTTGTGAGGGTACTTTCATTATCCCATCTATAATTTTTGTGGGTACTCACAATTGTTGAGCATCAAATTTGTTTGATCCGTGTTGTTCATGTTAGGCACCGAAAATTATATGAGCATCAAACTATGAAAATTAACTCTGTAGATCTTCCTTGGTTTTGCTTCTGCTACTATGAAAACATTTACTAATTACTACAGCCTGCAATTATTACATAAAACATTATTTGGCTTGCATAGGCAAATACAATGCTCACATGTTCTGAAAGTCATGCCATCATAACTGCATCTTTTTCACTCAAGTTTAAGCTTCGAGTAACTCACTTAAAGACCAATTAAGTTAAAAAACTAATGATATATATTAAAAATTGAAACAGATAGTTCAGGGAAAGCTACTGTTGCATAGAAAGTTGGTTTTGTAATAATTGTTTACATTGGTTGTTGATATATATTGTCTTGACATCCTATACTAAACTAACCTCCATCAAACATATTGAAAATAGTAGGTATGGGTTTAATGATTAGAAAACTGGTTTGTCTACTTGCAGTGTAGTATGCTTAATACATATATGGTTGTGGTGATAGTGTATGAACACTACTGATCATATTGGTTTGTCTACATTCATCATATTGGTTTCAAATTTTGTGTAGAACACCATTAAGTGTTAGTCTTTGTTACTTTCTAATATGGAAATGTTATTCTCTGCTTCTTTTCCTTTTTTCATTACCAAGATGAGTTCAATTTGTTGTCAAATTAGAGTTGGTTTTTGTAATAATTGTTTATGTTGGTTGTTGATTTAGATTTTTTTTTTCTTCCTATTAGTTGGTGTGCTTCTTTTATTTTTATTTTTTGAAGTACATTAGTTAGTGTCGTTTGGTTTTATCAGTTGATACTTCTAATACTAATACAATTTGGTTTGGGGCCTCCCTTGAATGTGACTTTTTATTTTTCTCATATTTTTCTTTCCTTCCCAAATTGGAAGTAAGTTTATCTTCTGTGTATTCTGATTAATTCAGGAAAGGTGACTACTACAGGTATCTCGCTGAGTTTAAGACTGACCAGGAAAGAAAAGAGGTTGCTGAACAATCACTGAAGGGTTATGAGGCATGTTGATCAATTGTCTTGACATCCTATACTAGAGATATGCATAGTGAATTGCTGCATATTGACATAGTTTTGTTTTTAATCTTCACTTGATGTGTCTTCTTGATGCTGTTTTTTTTTCTTTTTCTTTTTCTTTTTCTTTTTTTAGGCTGCTTCTACCACTGCAAATACAGATCTCCCTTTAACACACCCAATTCGTCTTAGCCTTGCTCTCAACTTCTCTGTCTTCTATTATGAGATTATGAATTCGCTTCAGAGGTTATTCTTAATTCCTATGTATCTGGTGTCATTTCTTTGGAAAGAAGTTTATCCGGTGTCATTTCTTTGGAAGTAAGTTTATCTTCTCTGTGTTCTGATTAATTCAGGAAAGGTGACTACTACCGGTATCTTGCTGAGTTTAAGACTGACCAAGAAAGAAAAGAGGTTGCTGAACAATCACTAAAGGGTTATGAGGCATGTTGATCAATTGTCTTGACATCCTATACTAGTGATATGCATAGTGAATTGTTGCACATTGACATAGTTTTGTTTTTAACCTTCACTTGATGTGTCTTCTTGATGCTATTCTTTTTTCTTTTTTCTTTTTTTAGGCTGATTCTACCATTGCAAATACAGATCTCCCTTCAACACACCCAATTCGTCCTGGCCTTGCTCTCAACTTCTCTGTCTTCTATTATGAGATTATGAATTCTCTTGAGAGGTTATTCTTAATTCCTATGTATCTGGTGTCATAACAAACAATGGGCAATTTTTAAGGGGTTGATTTTGGATAATGGAGCTTGCTTGCTTATATTTTCTATTCTTCCTTTTGTTTCAAGTACATATGCCTTGGCTTGAAGGAGTGTTTGATTAGCTCATAAAAAGTTGTTGTGACTTTGTTTGCCGCAATGGTTGATTAGGTAATTGGTCTGCCTTCCATTAATGGATTTGTCAATAATTTGTTGCTAATCTATTGTTCAACTTGCCTTCATTTTACACGTTGTGAAAATTAAGAATCTTAAATTTTTATTAGATAGGCTTCATTTACATGTTGGCTATCTTCTGGATTATTAGCTAGGTTCAGAACCAAGAAGAGTGAGTACTTGATTTTTTTATGGTGATAATTTGGGTCTTCTATTTTAATTTTTGAATTTCATACAATTTTAATGATAATCATTGTGATAATTTTTACTATAATTTTGAAAATTAGCATGGTTTAGAATGCCTTTATGTTTGATTTTGCTTTGTTTTGATTAGACTTGAAAAATTCAGGTTATACAATGAATGGAAGTGTTGTGTGGGTCTATTAGTAAATTTTTCAAGAAATGGACAGCAATCGCACAACGGCCCATTAAACAAGTAAGCCTTTTTTTTTCTTCACAATTTTCTCTCTGTTTGGGGAACTAGAAGTTTATTTATTGAGTTTCTTTTTATTGTAATTTTTCGAAATGATATAGGTGATTTTGGGGGTAGAAGAGAAATTTAGATCAGGTTGATCAATAAAATAACTTTGTCTACTACTTTTTCCACACCCTATAACTCTACCAGTGCATATAATCAATTAAAATTTTCATTTTAAAATTTAAACACTGTAGGCACAATTGTATATTCATTTTAAAATAGATGTGACAAACAAATATGATTATAATAAATTAAAATTTTGATTGGATGGGTTAAAGTGAATTTTTTTCTTCTTCTTCCCTTTACTCCTGTGACTCTTAACTCAATATATTTTAGTTTTATTGGGTGAAAATCATCTGTTATTTTGTACAAGAGCTGAGCCTGTTCTTTCTTTTCGTTTTTTTTTTCTTTCTTTCTTTCTTTCTTCTTCTTCTTCTTCTTCTTCTCCTCTCATTTTTTATTTTACTTTCAGAGTGAGGATTGTAAGTTGTGATAAAAAATAAAAAAAAAGGGTAAATTACAAACACACCCCTTGAGATTTACTTAAATTACAAATTACCCCATGTGGTTCTAGAAATTACATTCTAAGGTTTCTAATTTCATAACAAATAGGTCCTTTTATTAATAAATCATCAAGTTAATTAATAATTTTTAATAATGTTAAAATTTTATTTCAATTAATAACTCAGATAATTTTATTATTGTATAGGTGAACAGTTAGAAATTTCACTTTTTCAATTATTTTTGTTAAATAAAAAATTCTGACAGGAGGTATTTGTAATTTTCCAAACCACAGGGGATAATTCGTATTTTAAGCAAACTTCAGGGGTGTATTTGTACTTTATCCAAAAAAAATTATACTTTCAACTTTGCCAGTTATTTTGTAAGACTCTATAAACAATGCTGAGATTGGCTCAATGAGGTTTAGAAAGAATTTGTAAAAGAAAAATAGTAAAGAGGTCTAGATTAACAGAAGTCAGTTTTAAGCCAATTGGTTGTTTCTTTTTTTCTTCAAATATTTGGTTTTGGAGCTAAATTAATTCGACTATCTATGTTATTAGTCTATCTATGTTATTAGTTAGTCATCCTAGAGTAATGAGTGATGGCATAAACTTCATGCTTGAAGTAGTTTAAACATACTTTATATTTTTAATTGAATGATTATGCATAATGGTACCTTATAAGTGAAGAAGAAGGTGGTTTCACTTTCAACCCTTAATGTTGGTGAAGTGCTCTCTTAAATGTTATGGGCAAATTCTTGGTGATTGATTTGGAGTATACAACATGTTATCAATCACCTAGAAAGTGAAAAGTATGTAATCCTTTTTTTTTTTTCTTTTTCTTTTTTTAGTAGGTAGGTCAATTGATTGGTTTGAGGCAAATGTAGTGTTGGGTATGAGGTAAGGAAAAGCTGTGAATTTCATGTAATAATTTTTTGAAATGGTTTAGATTTTAGAAACCCATCTTCATGTAATAATTTTTTTAAAATGGGTTAGATTTAAACGTGTTTCTAAATGGTTTTGATTCCAAAAATATTAAAATGATAAATGAAGCAGCACAAGTATTTGGTTGTAATCTTTGTTTAAAAAAATAGTACAATTAATTTTATTTAATGAAACTTGAGTTTAATTTTAGTTAGATTTGCCTATTAAAATTAATTTCAAGTTTGATTCTTCTTTTGTTGCCTACTAGAAAATGAGTTATGCATTATCACAGAGATAGAAACTCAAAAGAGCATGATCATCCAAAAATGAATACTTCACACAAGGTAAGCTTTAATTGTTTAAAATTTTAATTTTGTTTAGTTTTACAGCCTTCAAAAATTCTTCTTCCTTATAACAAGACTCTCTTAGTCTTAATAAAGAAAATTATTCGCTCCCCTTACAAAATTTAAGTTAAATTCTATTTGGAAGTTTGTATGATTTATCGGCATTCTCAATTGATCCATCTATACTATTATTTGCTTTTCTATTCATTTGTTTATTTTAGTAATGCATACATATGTCTATTCTCACTTCGCCATTGAATGACATAATTCAATTGACCATAATAGTTATGTTCAATTCTTCTTAATTCATAACTATTGATTTTCCTATTTCTCATATGTATTTTAATGCGATTTTTCATGTTACAGTTTCTTTTGATACAATTATTCTTCATTACAATTTCTTCTGATTTCTCATATGCATTTTGATGTGAATTTTCATAGCTATTGGTTTTTTAAAGCGAATTTAAGTGAGTGATTTTGTTGCAGGTCATTGATCCATATTAGAAACATTGGGTTACATTGCTTCTACCGGTGTGTTGTTGGTTGGCTCTCTTATATTAAATTATTTATTTATTTTTTTTTGGGTTAGCTAGGATGATTCTTTTGTATCATAATGTTCATTGACCTTTATTTGAAGGAATTTAAACTTAATAAAGCGAAAGGGTTACCAGTTATAATACTAATTCAATTACATTTTTTTATTGAAGGTTATCCCATTCTAACTTGCTATAGTGTATAGATGTGTCATTTTGACGTGGATAAAAATCTAAAATTTGCTATTTGGACTTTATTTATCTATTTCTAGATTCTTTGCATATGTTACATTCAAATATATAATTCATTTTTTGGACTTTAATTTTGAAATTTGCTATTTAAAATTTATAAATGTTTTCACTAATTCAATGTGTAGAAACAATTTCAGCTTCTTATATGTGAAGTTTTAAGTCAGAGTGACATTACCATTTTGAATTGATTTATTACCATTGAGTTTCATAGCACGTGATACCAAAAAAATTGTTGGCAGTGCCTTCAGGCACGGATCATCCCTAGTATATATATATATATATTACAATCATTTTAAATATAACTCACATTTTATAAATTTTAAATCTACAATGTTAAACTCATTTCAGAATAAAATTGATTTTTTTTTTTAATTCAATAACATTTTCGTTGAACTAATTTAGACAATACTTTCAAGTGTGAAAACTAGGCAAAACAGATTACACTTCGTTTGGGAAGTGGGTTAGCTTTTTGACTTTTAGCTTTTTTAGCTATTTTAGCCTGGAGCTAAAAAGCCTAGTTTGGGAAGGACTTTTGGTTTTTTTGGTTTTTTTGACTTTTTTGTGAGAGAAAGAATATAATAATTATGGATTGGATGTGATATTTTATCTTATTAGACTAAAAAACTTATTTTGTTTTTTGTGGCTAGTTTAGCCCAAAAAAAAAGCCACAAAACCCACTTCCCAAACATAGGCAAATCATGAATGAAAAGTAATAATTTAAATAGGGTAAATTACACTTACACCCCCTGAGGTTTAGATTTAATACATATCACCCCCTGACGTTTGGAAAATTACACTAACCCCCCTATTATTGTAATTATTTAAACGGAATAAAGACATTAAACCCATACACTCTCTTTTTTTGCTTTGCTTTACTTTCTTCTTTTTTTTCCCCTTTCTTTTATTTTTTTTTAATGTAATTTTCTCTATTTTTTTACTAGGAATTGTTACATTTTATATAAATAGAGAGTTTGTAAAATGAGACTATTAATCATAGGAATAGAAATGTAATTTTCAAAACATCAAAGAGTAAGTAATAACTAAACCAAACCTCAAGAATTATCAATGTAATCTATACTATTTATATAATCAAATGTAATGATCTCTTAAAAAATTTCAAATTCTGAATCCTAACATCTTATTAAACCCTTTCCTAGGTGGCACATCTATTCTTCTTTCATTCTGTTTTCCTATTTTTTAACCAAATGTAAGGTGACATATTTATTATTCTTTCATTCTATTTTCCTATTTTTTAACCAAATGTAGTGATCTCTTAAAAAATTTCAAATTCTCAATCCTAACATCTCATTAAACTCTTTCCTAGGTGGCACATCTATTCTTCTCTCATTCTATTTTCCTATTTTTTCCTCTTTTTAATATATTTCACTTTTTAATTACTTAGGGATATATATAATATATCATATAGATAGGAACTTTTCAAAATATTTTATAGATAAAAGATGATTTTGACTCTAATTCAAATTCCTTCATCAAATTTATATCGTACTCAAAGATATTTCAAAAAAGAAAAAGTAAATTAAACTATAAATCTCAAAACCTTACTTCCATGACAATAGAGTTTGACTCTAATTCAAATTCCTTCATCAAATTTATATCCTACTCAAAGATAGTTCAAAAAAGAAAAAATAAATTAAACTATAAATCTCAAAAACTTACTTCCATGACATTATGAAATTGGGCAAAAATATTAGAGAACAGAAGAACCCTGCAGAGAAATTAAACAGGTGATTTAAATGTAGTGATTTCTTAAAAAATTTCAAATTCTCAATCCTAACTTCTCATTAAACTCTTTCCTAAGTGGCACATTTATTCTTCTCTCATTCTATTTTCCTTTTTTTTTTTTCCTTTTTTTAATATATTTCACTTTTTAATTACTTAGGGATATATATAATATCATATGGATAGGAACTTTTCAAAATATTTATAAATAAAAGATGAGTTTGACTCTAATTCAAATTTCTTCATCAAATTTATATCCTATTCAAAGATATTTCAAAAAATAAAAAATAAATTAAACCATAAATCTCAAAACCTTACTTCCATGACAATATGAAATTGGGCAAAAATATTGGAGAACAGAAGAACTCTGCAAAGAAATTAAACAGGTGATTTAACCAATTATGCAAGATTTATACTATATATTAAGCAAAAGGAGGTTTTTAACCCCAAGGCCTGTGGGAGCTTCAATATCCCAATCTGAATTTTCTAAATTTCTTATTAAAAAAAAAAAAAACTCAACATTTATTGATTTGGTCAAAATTCCCTGATCAGCATTTATTAACTTTTTTCAATTCACATGTCTTTCCATATACCTGCATTTATTAATTTGGTCAAAATTCCTTGATTGGCATTTAAAATCTCTTCATACAAATAATTATAGATACAATCCATGTATAGTTACTATAGTACCATTTTCAACTTCTCCCATACACCATGATTAGTGATAAGATTGTTAAATTATTTTTATAAAAAATCTTTAAAAAACATAATTTATATATTAAAAAAAATCTAAAACAAATATAAATATCTATAATTATTCCGTGCATAGCACGAGTGATAGGCTAGTTTACCCTTAAGCAAAAGTATATCGTACTTGGCCAGACCAAAATCCCACTCAAGGCGCACTAAAATCCTATTTATCTTATTAGCTCATTATATTCAGGGCCGGCCGGGGAAGTCGTCGCTTTTGAGGCTTGGAAAAATCTTTATAGAAAAAACTTTAAAATTTTATTAATTATTATATTAATTTATAAAAAAATATTCATTAAAAATTAAAGAGTCTCAATAAAATTTAATTATAATTTAAAATTAATATATGATTGATGTGGTAAATTATTAAAATTAACATATAGCTATTTTAACTACAAAAAAATCAAAAAAAACTTATTGATGTGATGAATTGTTTAAAATTATTAAATGATTATTTTTCAAATGTATAAATTATGTATAGAATACAATTAAATATACTACTTACAGTTACTCTTCTTAAATTAAAATTGATTAAATCCTTTACTCATTTGATGTCCCAAGATTTCTTTTAAAACAAATTAGGTGTTTCAGTGTAGAATTTCCACTTCTTTTGATCATTCTTGCTATTTTAGAACCTTATGAATCTCATGTTGTTGTCTATTCTTTCTTTAGAGTTCTTCGAGTATATCCTAGAGTGTTTTGAGGTGTTATTTTGCATTTGTGAGTGTTGGAGCAAGTTCGGGATTAATGGGAGTGTATTAAGAGAGCTCTGGTCTCTGTTCTAAGTTGGGACTGCTTGAGCGGTATTTTCTTCATTTGAGCAGTAACGTCGACCTTCTAATAGCTCGTTTTACAGTTTGAACTTCTAGGAGTTTGTATTCTTCGCTCAAGCGAAAGTTTCTTCGCTCGAGCGGTCCTTTGCAAGGAAGAGAGAGATTCTGAGAGTTTGAATTGTTCATTCAAGCGCGAGTTTGGTTGCTTGAGCAATCTGTCCGCAGTTTGCTCCGAAAAATGTATCCAATTACTTAAAAGTTGAGCTCTTACACACTTTTATTTCACTTTTCACTTCACACACTCTCTCTGCATTTACTCTCACTCTCTTTTCTTTCATGTCTTTCTAGAAACCCTCCCCCTACCTTATTGACTACCTTGATCTCTCCATATTCTTTGAGATTTTGATCGTAGAGCCTTCTTTAATTTTGGAGAGCTCATCAATGGCTACGTTGTGTATGGTAGAGATCGGATTTCAACACCGTTAATTTCGAAACTTTTCATCTTTTTCTCTGAAATCTTGAGGTAGGGAATTTCTTTGAGTTATATATATAATTTTAGCATGTTTTGTCCATTTGGTTATGGTCTTTGAGTTTGGGTTTTGAGTTTTAAGGTGTTGGGCTTAGAAAATGTTAGAGAAATACTACTTGGAGGTATATGCAAGAAAATATTTGAAAATGAAGGAAAACCTTTCATTTGATCAAACCTTAGGTTTCAGGGCAAATTGAGAAAAAGCAAATTTTGTGAAATATCTATGAAATTATTGTTAAATCTCTTGAAAAATTGAAGAAATCTTCCTCATGTTATTGTGTCAAGATATCCATGAAAGGGATAAGAGTTGTTGAGAAATTTATGATAACATGTTGTGCATACGTTTATATTATGGAAATGAAAATATATGTTAATTGTGAATATGATAAATGTCATATGTCACATGAGTATAGAATTGATGTGAATTTTTAGAGTACGAACATATATAGATATTGAATATCATATTTTGCTCGTTGAGCAAATGTTGAGAATTGTGGAGAAATCATGTATATTGAAACTAATCAATTCATTTCATTCATTTATTTTACATAGTGTCAAAATATGGTTTAATTATGGTTATGTTGCTCACGAAAAACAATCGTTACTATTGAAATGTTTTGAGGTAAATATGGTGGGAAATTCAGTTAGGGGGTGTAGTTGAGAATTAAGTTGGCATAAGTGTCTTTGGTGTAAGACCGGAAACATGCGTGTGTGTGCCTAAGCCCTCCGGTTAGAAACTGGTAAGATATAATTTGGTAGTGCTTGTTATATCTACTTGCAAATAATAGTTCTGGAAATTTGCCTGAGTCATATTTACCACATCAATTTCGACGAAATAATTATTATTATTTTTAAAAAAAAAATTTATAGTCAATATGAATTTTCTTTAATAAATCTTGATGAGAAGATTCTAAAAATATTAATTTTATTAAAAACTAATACATAAATCAAAATTATATTATTTTAAAATTTAATATTTTGATAATAATAATAATAAGTATTAGACTTTTTTTTTTAAAAAAAACTTATTAATTTATCCTTAATGTATTAAAATTTTATTATGAGAGAATTTTGATCAAATCTCCTTTGTTTTAATGGATGGGATCATCGGTTATTTAATATCATTTATTTGGGGCATTATAACTCAATTATTTCAAATAAAATATTAAATAAATTAACAATTTTATCTGTCGAAAACTATTTAACTTGTAATTTGGATTATGCAAACTAAATTAATAATTTTATAGCTAAAAATACAAGATAAATGATATTTAAATAATTTTATTACAATTTATTGATTTTTTATTGTGAACTTCAATGTATATTTAAATAAATTTTAATATATGTATAGTAAAAGTAACCTTTTCACAAATACGATAAAATATCCAAAATGAAAAAATTAGACACAAAGTATTATTATTTTTAAATATATATAAAAGATCCCGTATTAAAAGTTGGCTCTAAATTCGAAAAAGTCATGTACATATTACATATAGTTTAGAACATGAACTTGCTGCATTATGATGCTTACACATTTTGGGGATCAAAGCAAGGCTACTTCCTTATTGAAAATCCAGCTGAAGCTCGCTCCATGCGGCTCCATCTTCCGCGCCCTCTCATCGGCTCGCTCCTGCAGCTTCCTAATCCTAGGCGCCAACCCGCACACGAAGTCCTGTGCACGCCTTCCCTCAGCCGTCAACCTCTTCCAGCTTCTCCAATCTCACCGTCCAATCAAAAACTCGAGAATGTCTGCGTAATCATCGGCAGTGTAAACCCCTAATCGCTGTGCCACTGCAGAGAAGTGCTCGAAGAGCTTTGGGTCACGACCATCGTACATAAGGTGGGCTGGCATGGTGATCTTCTTCCGCATCATGTCTGATATGGCTATCATGGCCCCACTTGGGTCCACCTCGAGGAGCTTCTCGACGATCCGAGCGTAGGCGTTCTCGTGGCGCTTTTCGTCTGATGCGATTGTTCCACATATGCGCGCAAGCACTGGATCCCCGCTCTCCTTGGCTAGGCGCGCCGTGTTGCCGTGAGAGATGAACGTGGCGCGCTCTTGGAATGATGTGTACACGAAGCCCAAGTACGGATTGTTTTCTGTCCCGGGGTCCTGTCAAGCACAAACAATATTATTATATGCATTTAGTTTTAGGGTTGCAAAATAGGAGGTTTTTTTTTTTAAAAAAAATCTAGATATTAAAATTTTCTATAAAATAAATAATATATAATATTTTTATAATAATTAAAATTATTCAATATTTTATAGAGAATATTTATGCTCGATTTAGATAAATTTCAATCTCAACATATTACAGAGAAATTTTATCAAAAGACGTTAACTAATAAAAAATATATATATATATCTATATCTTGAACACCTTCCACTATACAAACTTAGAAAATAATATTTTACTAATTTTCTTTACAAAATATGATTGAAAAATACTATGGGTATGTTTGGTTTGTGTTTGAGAGATGTGTTTTAGAGATAAAAAGTACGAAAACATGTTTGGTTTGGTTTTTTGGAAAATTTGTTTTGGAAAATTGTTTTGAGAGAGAGTTTTGAAAAAAGTGATTGATTTGATGTGTGTGTGAGAGAGATTTGTTTGGAAAACTTGTTTTGGTTTGTGTGGTTTTGGGAAATTTTTTTGGAAAAATTTGTTTGGTAGAGAAAATTTCTGAAATTTGTTTGTAGAGAAAATTTCTGAAATTTTTTTCAGAAACACAAACCAAACCTACCCTATAAATTTGAGAGAATGACATTAATGTTTGTTTTAATAAGATTAAATTAATTAAAATTAATATAAATATGTATGTTAAATATAATAAATCAGAGTGAAATATATATTTTAGTATGAAAAAATTAATAATATCATTTTTATTTATAAAGTTAACAAATATTAAATTTCATGTGAATTAAAACATTAAAAGATTATTACAGTTATGTTAAAATTATAAAATTATTTATACTTTTTCAAAAAATTTAAAAGAGATCAGTGCAATTTACTCAAATAAAATAAGGAACAATTACAACAAAAAAATATTCCCAAGATTTGAGCATGTAACAAATCAAAGAAAAAAAATATTTAATCATCAAAATATCATTTTATTAAGTTTAATGTCTAAAATACATATAAAAAAAAATTATCCATTTTACTTAATAAAGATAGATAAATATTTAGATTAAAAATAAATCAATATTTTAATTTTTAAATTGATTGAATTTAAAACAAAACTGATTGGTAGCTCGAAAATTTTCGAGCCAAACGTGGCTCGAATTTCTGCAGACGAAGGCGAGGGGGAGGGGGAGGGGAGGAGGGGGGGAGGGGGAGGGACTGGAGGGGGCCCTAAAAAATGGGGGAGGAGGGGGCGGAGGCGGAGGGGGCTGCGACGGCACCGGACCTGCGACGACGAGCTGCTGCCTTCGACGACGAGCTGCCTGCGACGACGACCTGCTACCTGCGACGACGAGGAGCTGCCTGCGACGACGGCGAAGGCGGAGGCGCGGCGATCGGCGCTCGGCGGCGGCGACGGCCTCTCCCTCTCCCTCTCTTTCTCTTTCCTCCCTCTCGTTCTCTCTCTCTCTCCTCTGTAATCGACGAAGAAGACGAAAGCAAAGGAAGAAAAGAAAAAAAAAAAAAAAAAAATAGCCAGCCACGTCGTTTTGGGCGGTCGAGCCAAAACGACGTCGTTTTTGAAAATCGAGCCACATTCGAGCCAGGGAATTCGAGCTACCAGGAATTATTCAATTTAAAATTGAAGGTTTATTATAAAGCTCAAACCTGGATTTTTTTTTTTTTTTTGGTAATTGTTCTAATCAAATATTATATTTCCTTAAACACACAATAGATACCAACTAGGTACTTACCATGCCAGATCCAATTAAGTACTGCACGGTTTTCTCAACCATCAACATGTCAACCCGACCCGAGAGATACAAAAACGTTCGGAGCAAATCACCATGGCGCTTCTCCTCCGCAGTCCAGGACCGGGTCCATACCGCCCACGGGCACAAACTCGCCCCGGTCTCATCTCGGACCCCATCAAGCGTGTTGATCATGGTCTGGTACGTGGGCAATGCATCTTCCGTGATCATATCACCCACCAGCACCACAAAGTACTCGTCGGGCAGCCCAGCTGTCCTCTCTCGGAGGGTCCGAACCTCATCCGTGAATGCGTCGAACGGTAATGTCGGGTCGGGTAAGAAATCCTGGGGTTGCCAGCACTGGTCGACGGGCTTGAGGAGGGGTAGGACCCATTGGGAGGCCCAGCTCTCCAGTGACTTGAAGACTTCTATTTTTTCAGGAGGCATTGAGTGGGTCATCTGACGACGTAATCTTGGTGTTGGTGGTGATGCTACGGCGGAGATGGGTTGTAGCCGCCGCCGGAAAGTGAGAGAAGGGTGGTTAGGAGGGGTGGAGAAGTGGTGGGTGAGGATGTGGCCAGGTGGGCTCCATGCTAGAGGGTGGCTGAAGCGTGATAGTACTGAGGACTGCATGGTTAGCCTTTTCACCCCTCTCCTCTCTCTCTCTCTCTCTCTCTCTCTCTCTATGTTTGTGGTTCTGGGCTGGAGAGTGGAGAGCAACAGTGAGGGGGGCCGTTTATATTTATAAGAAATTATGTTATTTATTTGACCTTTCATCTGCTTTATATTACAGTTATGCCACAGAGATCAATTTAGCATGGGATAAATTACAAATAGGCAGTGGATTTGGTCAGTCCAAGATCGGACTGGTCCGTGTTGTTGGGCCCGTAGGGTTCATCACAGGTCCCGTTTTGATAATCTGAATCGTTGAATGTGTAGAAATCGTCGAGTACTATATGCTTGTAAAAAATCACTTTGATCGGATATCGATAGCTATGTGAACAAAACAGTTTTTTATCAACCATTAATTGTTTCACCGTCCATTTTTTTTATACAAAACTGATTTGATCACGTAGCTCTTGATATCCGATCAACGTGATTTTTTATATACATATAGTACTCGACGAGTTTTACACATTGAACGGTTTGCATTATCAAAAAGGGCTCAAAAAAAGGGCCCCATGGACCAAACTAGACGGGTCCAGTCTTGATCTCCACTTGAGACAAGCTGAACGTTACAAATATATCTTAAGTTTTGCTAAAATGTTTTGAAAAATTATAAATATTCCTTTACAAATGAATTGAAAAAATAAATATTTTAATGTTTTTTTATATAATAATAAAATTATTTGATTTATTAATTAAAATATATTTATAACATTGTTAAAAAAATTTAATTGACTTGTTGATTTATTAACCAAAAAGATCATTTATTATGAAATTAAAAATTTCAAAAAGCAAAATGTAATTTCCAGAGCCATAGGAGGCAACTCATATTTTAAATAAATCTTAAAAAGTGTATTTGTAATAAGTATTTCTGTTTAAATTAGCAAATAATCCTTCCTTTTTAAATAAATAAAAAAAAAACTTCTTTGAAAATTATTTTCGAAAATAAAAAATTTGAAAATGAAAAGCTCAATCCATAAATGTTTTTCCATGCTCATGTTTAATCAAAGCGTAAACTTCTTTATCAGTGAAGTTTCTTGAAAATCATATGTGAAGTTTTGAATTGAATTTTATTTTTATACGAATAAAATGATTTATAAGTAAAAGGATTTACAACTACTTTTTATTTGTAATCCATCAGTATTTAAACCGAAATATTTTTTTTATGAAATAGTGTGGCACTAGTGATGAAAATGATTATATATATTTTGTTAATATAAAAAGTAAATAAACAAAGGATAAATTACAAATATACCCAATAAGAGATTTGTTTAAAATATAGATTGTCTTATGTGATTTTAAAAATTATAAATACTATATTGTCAAATTTTTTATTTAACAGCATTAACAGAAAAAAATAAAATTTTTGACTACTCTCTCTACAATACGATAATAAAATTATTTAAATTGTTAATTAAAATATATTTTTAATATCAGTAAAAACTGTTAATTGACTTAATAATTTATTTATACAATGGTCATTTGTTATATAACTATAAACTTAAAAGAACAGGATATAATTTTTAAAATTACATGAGACAATTTGTATTTTAAATAAATCTCATAAAATATATTTGTAATTCATCCATAAATAAATAAATATAATGATTTAAAAAGTGTTTTTGTTTGTATTTGACCTGTATAAAGGGTTGCTTTAGGAAGTTGGCTAAAAACTAGTATTTTAATTTTTAAATTTTTTTTTTTAAATATGTAAAAATATAAGGAGGTGTTGTGATCTAAAAGAGATTAAAAACTAAAAAGTTGACTTTTAATCTCTTCTTAGAATAGGCCAAAATACATAATACTCTCTCCATCTCAAAATAATATCATTTGGGAAATCTATTTTTTTTTTGGTAATATAATTATTGTAATTTAAAAATATTAATTTTTTAAAACTATTCTTTGATAGTATATTTTTTTAAGAATATTAATTGTCATAATTATATTTTTTGTATTATTAATAAATTTTAAAAAAGGGTATAATAAAAATTTTATATTCTTTAATTTTTAATTTTTTAAAAAATTTATATTTTAAAATAATAAAAAATAAAATAAGAGACTAATATTTCAAAGTGAGAGAAAGTAATTGGAAGGTATATTGTTGTGTTAGTGAAACTATGGGTGCAGTGGTTTTGAGAGAGAGAGAGATTTAAGAAGAGCAAAACTGTGGGTTAAAAAAAAAGGGGGGCAGTTAGTAGAAAGTGAGTGAGGTGAGGTGGGAAGATCTGATTATACCCTGGCGCATGTGTTTGAAATGCTTGCTGGGTTTGTGACACACACGGCATATATATACAAACATCAAAAACATCCAATCTAAAAAAAAAGAAAAATGCTTGGGAGTACTAATTAGTGCTCCCACTAATTAGGTGGCAGTGGGTCCCGCCAGTAATGATGTGATGTTTTGGTTTTGAAGTTGTATTTTTTTATTTTTTTTTTAAACTTTTTTAATGCATTAGTGCTATTAGTGGTGGTGTTTTTAGTGGGATGAATCATTGTTGAAAAAAAAAACATCAAAAACATGTTTGGCGGCAAAACCAACAAACCTCTTTAATTATATTATATGTATGCCCTTTTTTCTTTTCTTTTTTATTTTTGGGTAAATTACAAACACCTCCTTCGAAATTTGATAAAAATACAGATTTCTCTCTGAGGTTTGAGAAATTACAAATTACTCCCTCAGGGTCAAATTTTCATAACAAATTAGGAGAAATTAGGGGAGAATCTGTATGAAAATAAAAACTTCAGGGAGTAATTTGTTATGGAAATATAAACCTCAAGGGACGGGATGTAATTTTTCAAATCTCAGGAGGAATCTGTATTTTCACCAAATCTCGATAAGGGTGTTTGTAATTTGCCCTTTATTTTTATTTATTTATTTTGGTATAAACTGCACCTATTTTGTTTTGAACAAAAAATATATATATAAATTGTTAAAAAATTATCTACTATTTTACTCTTTGTATGAGACGCCCACAACACATGTAAAAGAGAAAGTAATAGATACATGTAGCATTTTACTTTATTTTTTATTTTGTTTTTATTTTATTTTATTTATTTTTTTGATAATGGGTTGTCTTGCGCTATTTTACTTGACACAACTTGTGCAACTCAAATTGCAAGTCAAGTTGACCCCCTCCCCTTCTCTCTATAGTTCAGTCTTTGATTAGCTACAACAACTGCAATTGCAACTTGTGCACTCAAACTGACTAAATTTACTAAAATGTTCACTAACAATAAAAATTTGGGTGCAACTTGAGCGCCTCAATCTTACTCCAATTTGAATTTTTTTTAATTTAATAATATATTTTTATATTTGATAAAAAAAAATTAGACAATAAATTTAGAAGCCCAAATTGTATAAGTTGAGCTTGGGCAGAGATATTAGGCAACCCAAGTTGTATTTATAAATATATAAAAATATAATAGATTATAAATTATTAGTCATTGGATATATTACAATAATTAAAATCATTAGATCATATTCCCTACATATAATCCTTCCATTCCAAAAGAATAATTCATTTTGGGAAATTTAATTTTTTTTTTGTAGTATAATTATTACACTTTAAAAATATTAATTAACACAACACAAAACATTACCCTTTCATTTTGTCACTCAAAATTGTCAAACACAACCTCTCTTCTCACTATCTCCTCATATTTGAATTATGGGTCCAGCTTGTCTCTAATTGTAGATCAAGACTGGACCGTCCAATTCGGCCCATGGGTCCATTTTGAGCCTTTTTTTTGATGATCTGAATGTTCAATGTGAAAAACTCATCAAATACTATATTCTTATAAAAAATCATATTGATCGGATATCAATAATTATTTGATCGGATCAAATTTCTGTCAATCGTTTATTGTTTTACTATTCATTTTTTTATACAAAACTAATCTGATTAAATAACTATCGATATCCAATCAACGTGATTGTTTACAGCGATACAGTACTTGACGAATTGAACGGAACCCAAAAATAAACCCAAAAATAAACCCACCACCCAAAAATAAGCCCACCAGCCAGACTTGATGGTCCAGTTTTAATTTCCAACTGGAGACAAGATAGACCGTTAAATTATTTATTTTGATATACTAATAACTTTACCAAATAAAAAAGTTCTTTATATTGCAACATTTTATAAATAAAAAGAAATTCAAATCAAGATCACACTTTAGTTTCTTTTTTTTTCTTTTTTTTTAAAAGGGATTTTGGCTAAAGCCTCTTTGGCCCAACATTTTGGTGCCAAAAAAAAAAAAAAATACAAAGTAATTATATCATACGAAACACCTTCTCTATTAAAATAGAAGGCAAATTGACAAATAATAGTTGAGAAGGGAAAATCCAATGAGCAGAATGGGTCGAGCAATGTATGTACTTGGTCGAGAAGTGTGGGCTGAGCTATGTGTGCAATTGAAGGGAATTCACATAGAACAAAGGACTGGACTGTATGTGGAATGGGCCGACCTAAGGATAGGTCCAAGCTAATGACACCGTCCTCTATATAGACCGAGCAATATTTGGCCGAGGCACGGTTAACCAGTTGGACAACTTAAAGTAGAGCCAATTGATGGAAGTTAGTAAACGGCCTTGTGTCGGGTTATGGGTAGCACAACAAAAGTTGCTACGTGACCCAATTAGAGTGCGAGGAGGAAAACTCGCCGATAGTTGCGTGTCAATACCGTTTGGCTGTTTGGTCAAATGTTGTTTGGCAATATTGACGCGTACACGTGTAAGGAATAGAGAGGGCAATACATCTACGCGTCCAGGAAAGGACGAGTAGAGTAATGCGCACAATAGCTGTATAAATGGCGTAGCGCCTCCGTGCACAGGTCTAGAATCTTGGTTATTAGGGCTATCTGTCTTTGGTCTCCTCTTTTTAAAAAAAGTGCTAACTTGATCGTCGAAGGGACTTTCCGGCATCACACCCGCCGGGCAGTTCACCGTTGTTATGTTCTTAGGTCATTCGAAGTGAAGCAAAGCTTGGACACGAAGAGTACGGATAGTGATAGATATTTGCTCCCCGTATAATTGGCGCCGTCTGTGGGAACCTTTGACAGACCAAACCTTATCCTCCAAGCATTTCCAACCATCTTTTATAGCGAACAACGACGACATTTCACTGTCCGCCATCGATGACATCATGCCAGAGTTCGTTCGGTGCAGAGATAGCTTACCCGCCATTCCGACGATAGCTGGTTTAGAGACCTTCGCGGAAGGACTTCCTAGAGATGCGCAAGACAAGCGCGCAAGGAGTTCTGGGCACTCTTTCAGCCTAAAAAAGCGTTGCCGACGGCGAGACTCATACACTCAACACCTGGAAAATAAGCTGAGAGACCAAGATACCATCATTAAGAAGATGGCGACGGAAATGAAGACCTTAAAATGCCAGATAAAAGGAAAGGGCGTCGCTAGAGTGGAAAACCGCAGTGAGCACATCCATTCTCGCCGTTTTGGCGGTCAAAATAGACGCCACACCCCTTTACTCTCCATCACGAGGAGCACGGCGACATCTCGTACACATGACAGCAGTTACCACCCCTCACGTCTGACGACAGCGTCGAGATATTCATGCTCCGATCGTTCGAAAGACTTGAGGGATGTGTTAGAGGAGCGCGCTCACTGGCGAAAAGCGTAGAGGGTGTCTACACTGCAGCGGCTAGCCCCTAGAGGGCAAGCTAGTGAAGAGGTCGCCATGCCACCACCACGCTTGGCGACACACGTGCGACCAGACAGAGAGTTGGCAAGGCTGAACGTCTCCCCTTTTTCCGTAAAGATCAAGAACACACTACTCCCTCCCAGGTTCCATCAACCAAAGTTCACGCTCTATGACGTAATGACCGATCCGTACATGCATGTAAACCACTTCCGGCAGGTTATGGCTGGGCACAGGCAAAACGATGTGCTCATGTACCTTATTTTTTCATCGAGTTTGGGCGAGTTGGATTTGAAATGGTTCGAGAGATTGCCGGAGGAAAGTATCAAGATGTGGCAGCAATTAGCAGAGGCATTTGTGACACGATTCAAGACCAACACCAAAACACCCAAAGAAGTCGACCACCTTTTGGAAATCAAAATGGAAACAGGTGACTCCTTGAAAGTGTACAATGCCAAGTATTGAGAGACATTCAATGAGATTCTCAATAGCAATCACCCAGTATAAGCGCAATCTTCCAGTCGGACATAAACTAAGAGACTCGTTTACAATGAATCAACTGTTAGCCATAGAACTGCTCATGCAATACATTAATGAGCACATTTGAGTTGAAGATGATGCAGCCGTAACTACCTTGAAGGCAAGTTCGGTAGTAGAGAACAAGAGAGTCGCAGGAAAAATTTAAGCAGTCGGACAAGAGGATGGCCGTTTAAACAACCATGAAAGAGATCGAGGGAGTTCGGTTTTGGAAGATGTCAGTAAGAAGGCCGAGAAAAATGGGTACAAAACTCCCAAAATATAAATGGCCAATCTATTTCTAGAATGCCGAATACTGCCAATATGAAGTTTTATTCTTAGTTTTATTTTTGTAACCCTTTCTACTATTAACGGAATGAAACAAGTAGATCATTTTTTGAGAAGTGTTGTATTTTCGTCCCACCAAGCAGATTTAGCGCAGTCTAAGGGGCAACTGGTGATCATTTTGACGGAAAGATCAAAATTCCTTGTCAGACGAATTTTGCTCAGCTAGAGATTTGTTTATGGTTTTGTTCAACTTTGGAATTCCTTACTGGGCGGATTTTGCTCGGCAAGAGATTTGTTGATTTTTTTGATTAACTTTGGAATTCCTTGCAGGGTAGATTTTGCTCGACAAGAGGTTTGTTGATAGTTTTAATCAAATTTGGAATTCCTTGCCAAGTTGACTTTGCTCGACAAGAGATTTGTTGATGGTTTTGATCAACTTTAGAATTCCTTGCCAAGCTGATTTGCTCGCCAAGATGCAAGTTGCCGAGCTGACCTTGCTCGCTGACCTTGAAGTTCCTTGTCGCGCTGATTTTGCTCGCCAAGAAGCAAGTTTCCGAGCTCACGTTGCTCGCCAACCTTGAAGTTCCTTGCCTAGCGAATTTTGTTGCCAAGATCCAAGTTGCTGAGCTAACCTGGCTCGCTAACTTTGGAATTCTTTGCTGAGCTGATTTTGCTTACTAAGAAGCAAGTTACGGAGCTGACCTTGCTCCCTGACTTTGGAGTTCCCTGCCGAGCTGATTTTGCTCGCCAAAAAGCAAGTTGCGGAGCTAACCTTGCTGGCCAACTTTGCAATTCCTTGTCGAGCTAATTTTGCTTGCTAAGAAGCAAGTTGCGAAGCTGACCTTGCTTGCCGACTTTGGAGTTCCTTGCCGAGCTGATTTTGCTCGCCAAGAAATAAGTTGCCAAGCTGACCTTGCTTGTTGAATTTGGAGTTCCTTGTCGAGCTGATTTTGCTTGCTAAGAAGCAAGTTAATGAGCTAACCTTGCTTGCGAAGAAGTAAGTTGCTAAGCTGACCTTGCTCGCAAACTTTGAAGTTCCTTGCCGAGTTGATTTTGCTCGCCAAGAAGCAAGTCACCGAGCCGGCCTTGCTCACCGACCTTGAAGTTCCTTGCCGAGTTGATTTTGCTCACTAAGAAGCGAGTCGCCGAGCTTAGAAGCGAGTTGCCGAGCTTCCTTTGCTTGTCGACCTTGAAATTCCTTACCAAGCTGATTTTGCACACCAAGAAGCAAGTCGCCGAGCTGACTTTGCTCACCGACCTTGAAGTTCCTTGCTGAGCTGATTTTGCTCGCCAAGAAGCAAGTCGTCAAGCTGACCTTGCTCACCAACCTTGAAGTTCGTTCCTGAGATTATTTTGCTCGCCAAGTGGCAAGTCGCCGAGCTAAACTTGCTCTCCAACTTTAGAGTTCCTTGCCGAGCTGATTTTGCTCGCCAAGAAGCAAGATGCTAAACTGACCTTGCTAGCCAACTTTGGAGTTCCTTACCGAGTTGATTTTGCTCACTAAAAAGCAAGACGTCGAGCTGACCTTACTCGCAAACTTTGAGGTTCCTTGCCGAGCTGATTTTGCTCGCCAAGAAGCAAGCTGCCGAGTTGACCTTGCTGGCCGACCTAGAAGTTCCTTGCTAAGCTGATTTTGCTCACCAACAAACAAGTCACTGAGCTAACCTTGCTCGCCGACCTTGAAGTTCCTTGCTGAGTTGATTTTTCTCTCCAAGAAGCAAGTCGTCGAGCTGACCTTGCTCGCCAACCTTGACGTTCCTTACCGAGTTGATTTTGCTCACCAAAAAACAAATCGCCGAACTGACCTTGCTCACCAACCTTGGAGTTCCTTGCCGAGCTGATTTTGCTCGCCAAGGAAGTTACCAAACCGATGTTGCTCGTCGAGAAGTAAATCATAGAGCTATGTTTATTTTTCTTTCAAGAGTTGCACTGATTTTGCTCGCCGAGAAGTAAATCGCCGAGCTAAGCTGGTTAAGTGGTTAACACGAAAGCCGAAGAACATTTTGAAAAATTTGAGTTATAAAGATTTGTGCAGCAGTGCAACGTGGGCCCCGAAAACAAGTGATAAAACTTGATTGAGTTATCATGAAGCTTGATGACAAACCAAGTTGAAATGAAGATTAAGGGGAATATCCAATGAATATTAATCCTAATCAGGTTGCAACCGACGGGATTAAGAGGCAATTGAGAGAGAAAAATCCAATGAGCAGAATAGGCCGAGCTATGTATGTGCTCGGTCAAGAAGTGTGGGTCGAGCTATGTGTGCAATTGAGGGGAATTCACACAGAACAAAGGACTAGACTGCATGTGGAATGGATCGACCTAAGGATAGTCCGAGCTAATGACACCATTCTCTGTATAGACCGAGCAATATTTGGCCGAGCCGCGGTTGACTGGTTGGACAACTTGAAGTTAAGCCGATTGATGGAAGTTGGTAAACAGCCATGTGCCGGGTTATGGGTAGCACAGTAAGAGTTGTTACATGACCCAATTGGAGTGCGAGAAAGAAAACCCACCAATAGTTGCGCGTCAATACCGTTTGGCTGTTTGGCCAAATGTTGTTTGGCAGTATTGACGCGTACACATGTAAGGAATAGAGAGGGAAGTACATCTACGCGTCCAGGAAAGGACGAGCAGAGTAGTGCGCACAGAAGCTGTATAAACGGCACAGCGCCTCCGTGCACAGGTCTAGAATCTTGGTTATCAGGTATATCTGTCTTTGGTCTCCTCTCTCTTTCTCTCTCTAAAAGAGGTTGCTAACTTGATTGTCGGAGAGACTTTCCGGCATCACACCCGTCGGGCAGCTCATCGTCATTATGTTCTCAGGTTATTCAGAGTGAAGCAAAGCCTGAACACAAGGAGTACGGACAGCAACGAATATTTGCTCCCCGTACAATAGCCATGTATGTATGTGAAGAGACAGAGACATTCGCATACACCAAACCATTCTCGTATTCGTTTCTTTTCAAAACACTCTCTGAAAAATCCTCATTCAAAAGTGAAATCATCGTGTTTTGATACAAATTCATCACTATTTTTCTTGCATGTTGATTTCACATCACAAATATCATTTTCTACATAATCATTGATCATCGATTTGTCACTGAAAATGATCTGTTTGAATATCAATGTTGGAAGTTTAGATTTGTAAAAATCTCTAATTTTTGGAAGTTTATTTAAATTCAAAGTTTTTTTTTTCATGTTATGATCAGTTCAAATATTGGGGCTGGGATCTCAAACGACGATGTTGTTCCAGTTTGCTCAGCAGCGAAAATAATAAAATTTGACTGTGTAGAACTTAAAAAAAAAAATCAAACCAGATAAAAATTTACTCTCAATTTATGAATAGACAAAAGGAAACTTCTATTGTCATTTATAAACAGATTGTCACTAAACAAAATTTAGACCAAAGTAAAATTTTAAAAGCTGGGAGAGTACATATTAACAAATTTTCTTTGTCCTTTAGGAAAAAAAGTGTCTTCTTAAAATGCTAAAATTTCATACTAGTAAAATTTATTGTGAATCAAAATAAAATTTTATTGTAAGACCGTAAAATTTGACTGTTGATGTTAATTTTGACAATAAAAATTTTATTATTTTTTTAAAACGATTTTATGGCCAACATAGATCTTATTTGATAGATCGTGACGAGAGAATTTTTAAAATACTAATTTTGTTAAAAACTAATGTATAAATAAAAAGTTATATTATTTTAAAATTTAAAATATAAAATTAGTTATTAAAAATGAGACCGTCCATAAAATGAAAACAAATTTGTTTGTCTTTCATGAACGATGCCGGTGTTCGTCAAGGGGTTTACAAATTTAAAAGATTTGGACTGTCATTTTCATTTTTTTTTTTTAAAAAAAAAAAAGGCCTAAGGAGGAGGTTTTGGCCAAAATATTCTTTTTAAAACATCTAATAAAATGTGAGTATATTTATTGAATTAATCTAATTTTAATTATAAATGTCTACATAAATAATTATAAGATGTAAAACTCAAATTATGTGAGTGGGACTCCTAACGAAGCCCATGAACTACATTTATTGAGAGAAAAAAAAAAGAGAAAAAAAAAAGGATAAAAAGTGAAAATAGCCATCTTTGGTGCAGTAGCAATTTATATAAGAGCATTTTCATCAAAACTAAAAATCTATTTTTCTATTTTAACTAATTATCTATCCAAATATATTCTCCAACAAAATATCTATTTTTATTTTATTTTTTCCAATTCCAGATTTAATATGTAAGAGAGAATTAAAATAATGAATGATCACATTTGTTTATAAATAAAATATTGGATAAATTACATTCACATCTCTTGAAATTTGAAGAAAATACATAAATTTCACAAGTTTACATAATTATATTACTCTTTTAAGGTTTAATTTACGTAACACTTAACCCATTTTTCTTCATAATTTGTTAGTCTTATGGATAAAAAAGTGATTGTCATCTTTTTTACATTAAAATATATATTTTACTTTATTTATTTTTTAGTCTGAACACTAGCTATATTCGTTCCAATCCCTTTAAGCTTACTCATAAAAATGTTGATTTAATTATCTCAAAACGTATGATTTGTTGTATCCAAACTTCAAGGAAGTCGCTATAATTTATCCTAAAAAAAATTATATTGAATTTACATACAAAATGAAGTGACACTTTCCGTTCATCTCAATCTAAAATACCTATTATTCTTGTTGGAACAATCTTCTGTGTAAATAAAATAAACTGAAATAACTCAAACAAAATAAATTAATAACATACCGAATTTATTTCGTTGAACCGAATAAATAATTTAAGACCAAGTCGAGTGTGTGACACTCTGTCCTTAAGACAGATTCGCCCCGCTACGGTACTTACGGTTGAGTGGCGTCTATTTCCCAGGATACAATGATCTTCACAAATTGTAGTAGTACTCCAAACAATTTGTTTGGCGAACCAAACCTGTGCTCTAACTCTCTGAATATTTATTCTTAAAATTATATATGAAGAATAATTCACTAGAAGAAAATGGACAACAAAGGAACAAAATTTCAGCCTGAATTTTTCCTAACCCGGATCCCAGGACTGCAGCAAAATGAATATATATATATAGGCAACACAAAAGACCCGAACAGGTACCTATGTTTGAAGTGAAAAGGTGCACCAATATATTTAAACAGGAAACCAACTTTTCAAAGTTGGTTTTGACCGTTACACAAGAATTGGTTTGACCGTTGCACAAAGAAAACAATTGTGAAAAAGTTTTCATTGTTCAAACAAATTTATTAATTAAACTATTTCAAATATATATATATATATTAAACTAATTAAATATATATATATATATGAAACTATTGAAATAGTTAAATAAATAAATAAATAAAGAGGTACAAACTTTAGGAAACATTTAAGGAACCTAAAATTTAAATTTAGAATTAAATTAAATTCTAAAATTACAAACTTTAAGAAACCACTTAGGAACCCAAAATTTGAATTTAGAATTAAATTAAATTCTCACAATAATTTTTATTGAAAAAATTCAAAAGAATTTTATCTAAAAAATTAATGTTAAATCCGAAAACGACGTCATCTTCCCATTCACTCATAAATGGTTTTGACGTTCCGTCTTCACCACTTCACCTCTTCGGACCCACCCCAAAAGACGTTTGGGGTCCACCCAAATTAGGTTAAAAAATATGCTTATATAAAACCATTTTTTCCAACAATTCTAACTTATATTTTCAAAAATAGCACAATTATATCATTCTGATTTAGTTTTTTTTTTTTTAATACAAATTTTGTTTATAAATAATTTTTCTTAATTTATCAAATTGTATTTTTTTATCTCATGTATTACAATTGTATTAGTTGAATGATTGCACCACTCATGCTTATTATTAATGTAGTAATAATTGATGAAATGATAAATAAAATATAATATATTAAATATTTTATTACCTAAAATCATTTGTTGAGTCTTCTATCCCTAGTTACATGTAGTTAGTGCTTTAATGTTTAACTAAAGTAACTAGTCAAGAATTGAGTTTGATTAAATGTGTTTCTATAGTTTTGTACTATAAAATAGTCAAGGGAAGACTCTATTGAGCTTGATAAAAATGCTCTAAAGCTACTTATAAATTTTTTATTTTGAAAGTATGATAGAGGATTTGGTATAACTTTAACTTACAACTTATAAGATGATTCTAAGATGGAAATAGCTCAAATGAACTACGGATCTATTTCATTATAGAGAAATAAATGGTTGAAAAGTAAAAATATATAATGGAAATTGAAGAGAGAAAAAAAGATTTTTTTCACATGCATTTGATTAGGATGAAAATTTTGAAAGGAGATAGATGAAATTTAAAATTTTAATTATAATAACCACCTTTATTAGCAAATTTAAACTTTCTTGTGTTTCTTTTTTTTCTTTTTTTCTTTTTTTCTTTTTTTGCCTCATTTTGTTTAGGATGAAAAAACTAAAAAATAAGAGAAAGAGAAGTTTTTTTTTTTTAATTTTAAAATTTATGGATTTATTTATCTTGAAAGTGGTGAAAAATAGAAGAAAAGTATTTTTTTTTTTTCCGTATAATACACTTTAACATTGTAACTAATTTTAAATTTCTTTCAAAAAAATACAAGAAAAATTAAATAAGTTCCCTATAACTAAACTTTCAAATTTTTCTATTTTTTTCTTACAAAATTTTAATCTTAATCAAATGCTTACAAGAAAATATAATATTTTTTCATTTCGTTTTCTTTTACTTTTCGTTTTCTATCAAATTTTCTTTCTAATCAAACTTAGTCACTCTGCTAGTATGAGTTGTTTAGGAAAATCTACTTTCTTGTAATTTTCACCAATTTCATGTTGAACAAACTTAGAAAAACTTAGGTAGCGTTTGGTAGAATTTTCTAAATATGATTTGAAAATAGGAGTTATTTTTGAGTTTGTGAGTTTTAAAATTATGATTTGAATGTGAAAAATTAGTTTGGTAAATGAGTTTTGAAAAGAGTTTTAAATTGAGTAAGAAATTTTTGATGTGACATATGATATTTGATACAAAAACTTACAACTCATAACTAAGCACACAACTCAAAATTCTATTAAAGCTCATAAAAAATTTTAAAAAATTTGAAAAATATTTTTTGTTAAATATATAAAAATTAACATGTGTCAATTACAAGAAAAAAAAATTACACTGTTCCGGTCAACCGGTCGGACGACCGATTAGTCCAAATTTTCCCATCTTCAACCGAGTTTTCAAAAGTGAATATGGAATTAATTTTTGAAAGCTAGAAACAAACACCATAGGCAAATCAAAGGGTAGAACTAAAGTTTCAAAACCCTTCCAAACACAGCCTTATTTTTTTTCTTTTCAGCACTTTCATCCTAACCAAACTCAACCTAAAAAAAGAAAAAAAGAAAAAAATGACAAATTATACCAACAGTCCCTATAGTTTGAGATTTGTGTCACTTTAATTCTTGATTTTTCAATTGTGACACATTTGATCATGAATTTTGAATTTTGTTTTAAATAACGATAATTGAAGATATCATTGCTCAATTTCAAGGGCAAAATCCTCAATTTGATAAAATATAAACTAATTTGAGAAAAATAAATATCAAAAAAATAATTTTAAATTTTTAAAAATTATTTCTACTCACCAAAGATAAAATTATGTAAAATTAATAAATCTTTTATACATTTATTTATTTATTTATTTTACCAACTTAATTTTTATATTGCGTTTAAATGATGATTATGTAATGAGTGATTATTAAGCTTTTAATATGTAATCGATATATTTAATATATGAAATGTTTTTAATTTTAGATTTTTTAATTTAATAGATTGGTTTAATAATGATATCAAAGTTATCGCCATATTTAACTTTTGAAAAAATAGAAACTAATTTAATGAAAATAAAAACATTACTCATTACATGATCATCATCCAAATACATAATAAAAATTAATTTAATAAATAAATAAATTAATGTGTAAAAAATTTATCAATGTTACATAATTTTATATTTTGTGAGTAAAAATAATTTTTAAAAATCTAAAAATATTTTCTTGACATTTATTTTTGTCAAATTAGTTATATTTTATCAAGTTGACAATTTTGCCCTTAAAATTAAGTAATGGTATCTTTAATTGTCCTTATTTAAAACAAGATTCAAAATTTAAGATCTAATGTCTTACAATTAAAAAAATCAAGGACCGAAGTTATACGAATTCCAAACTGTAATTCGCCAAAAAAAAAAAAAAAACCAACTAACTAATAATCCAAAAACAGGAAGAGAGTGACAAATCCAAGATCTAAACATAGCAATTCAGAAAGGTTCTACCTTAGACGCAATTTGGAATTGAACATACCACAACAGAAGTACCTGAATTGGGGACATTTGTTTATTCAAAGTCTACGACCATATGGGTCGTTTCAATTTGGCAAATGCCAACTGTCATCAAATCTTTGCCACAAAGAGAAAAAGCCCAACATGTTAAGTTTTGTCCTTTTCCCTTCACACCGAAGTGTCATTGCTGCATCTAGAGGCTTCTTCTATACACTACATATGAAGGCTTTTCATTAACAAGAGTGCTAAAATAAGAAGATTTGGACATTTGTTTATTCAAAGTCTACAAACATATGGGTCGTTTCAATTTGGCAAATACCAATTGTCATCAAATCTTTGCCACAAAGAGAAAAAGCCCAACATGTTATGTCCTTTTCCCTTTACACCAAAGTGTCATTGCTGCATCTAGAGGCTTCTTCTATACACTACATATGAAGGCTTTTCATTAACAAGAGTGGAAAAATAAGAAGACTTCACAAATAAAGAATTATAAATGAACTTAAAAAACACAGTATCATTGTTGCAAACGAATCGTCGACTAATGTAGGATCAAATGAGTATTATTATCAAGCACAGCAAAGCTGCTTAAATCAGGTATGATCCAACCAACTGGTCAAATTCGAGGCGTAAACAACCTGCTGAGCAGATTGCATCGAGTGAAAGCATTTCTACGTGAATTCTGGCAACAAAATGCTTCAAATAACCTGAAAAATAGAAAAACATTCAGCTGCATAAGCGGCTGAAACATAGTCGTATACAAATTTTGCATATAGGATCGAATGTGTCAATTACAGCAAAGCTGCATAAGCAGTATGGTCTAAAAAACTGGCGAAATTTCAGGCATCAGCAACAACCCACTGAGCAGAATGCTACCAGTGACTATTTTCTAAGTCAATTAGTCACAAAGTGGTTCAAATGACCAGAAAAACCAACTGAGATTTATCAAGTTCATTGGCAGGTTAAAGATCACAGCAAAGCAAATAGAAGGTGAGAAATTATAACACAGCAATATAGTTGCATCTCATCCTGGGAATTAGGCTTCTATTGTAATTTGTGACGAAGTAGATTGTCTTGATGACTAGAGAATTTATTGTAAAAGCAATTATGGATTCTGAAAGGTACAATGGTTGCAAGTTTATTATGACAATCCAAAACAATAATACATTCATTTTATTACACAGTATATTGAGTTATTTTCACGTATTATTCTGAATTAGCGTGAGGACAAACTTGAAAGAAATTAATCCATAATCAATGCTTGTGCTCTAGATGGTGGTGACTTGAACCAGAAAAGGATGTTCCTTCCTTAAGGGCACTAGAAATGTTGTGTGCAGATTTAACATGCATACCACCTTCACCAAACTTCTCATTCTTCCGAATCTCTTCATCAATATGCACATCATCCTCAATCGATAGCACCACAGCTTGCGATCCATGTGGGCCTTGCACAATCTCCTCCCTCACCTTTAAGTGTTCATCAACATGTACAATATCAGTTTCTTGTACCATCTTCTTCTTCTTCTTCTTCTTGATGAAGCAACAGAGTGCAATCGCAAGGAAAGCAAGGAAAAACAGACCACCAAACGAGACAAAAACAATAACTATAACAGTAGAGTGATTGCCCGGTGATGATGGAGGTGGTGGAGGAATGATATAAGGAGGTGGTGGCGGAATGATATGAGGAGGTGGTGGAGTAAATGTGTGAGGTGGAGGTGGTGGAGGAATGATATGAGGAGGTGGTGGAGAAAATGTGTGAGGTGGTGGTGGTGGAATTGAGTGACTTGGGGGTGTCGCTGAAGGAGGTGGCGGGGAAGGAAAATATGGGAAGTCAAAGTTATTTAGAGGAGATGCCATTTAAATGTTGTGAAAATTCAGGTGTTTCAAGATTGGATTGATGTGGAGAAAGCAGTACTTCTGGGTGCTTATTTGTAGTGAGGCTCTGATTATTTTATCTATTACAATGCTTGCAAGTTTCCTGAGACTTGACACTCATGCTAAGATATGGACTGTTGTTTTCACTGATTGCATTGGAAAACACTTCTTGAAGTTTCCCTAGCAAAATTTTTAGGAGGGTTTTATTACTAAACCACAGGATACGTATATTTGATTGACGAATGATGCATCTTTGTGCAAATGTGCGTGTTTCTTTGGCGAATGTGCGTGTTTCTTTGGTCCCTACCATCAATCATTTTTTAACCAACCTAACTACATAATTTTGTTTTTAGTTTTTTATCTTATTCATATTATGAGGGGAGAACTTTGCTAGAAATATCTTGCCATTCTTATAAAAGTATTTATATGGTTAATTACGATTGTAAAATGGTTCAGTTAATGGAATTCATTTGTGCGTATTGAATACATAATTTCAACAAAGAAATATATGGAGGCCAACTTATGGAAATAAGGAAGATCAAACTTGCAATGTTGTCAGCAACTATCAAAGGACCTACACGCACACATTTAATACCATCATTCATCTAGCCTTGACCTTCCATGTATGTTGTTCTGATGATCAAGCATACTGTAGGCATTTTTGTTTCATTTAAATACCATGACCAACCCTAATAGCCATTACTAAAACTGAATAATAAGTTAGCAAATCGGTCTAGCAGTATTCTAATCTATCAACTACATAAAAATATGACTTAGACTAACCCTAAACACGATTACCTAAAGTCCAATATGTTTTCATGGTGAAGTTCTAGCTTTGCCCTTTTTCCTTTTCCATGCTCATCGTCATCAATAGGAGTAACCAAACTAACGCTCTCCAAGAAAATAGCATCTCTACTTTCAATCCATCCCTTTTCAAGGTGGTAGAACTTGTGATCACTCCAATTTCCACATGTCCGATTCCTTGCACCTAACTTGTGATCACTCCAATTTCCACATGTCCGATTCCTTGCACCTAACTCGTCTCTTTGCAACTTTGGGATTAGTATCTGCCTCAGAACCCAAAACTTCTAAGTTTGAAATGTCAAGATTAGATCAAATTCAATACTCCTATGGCCCAAGTGGTTTAGCCTTAGTCTTCACTCTGTATAATAAGTATGCCACAAGCCCAAAGTCAATAATTCCGTTCCCAATAAATAATAAAGAGATAAATCATCACAATTCATTATTGATCTAGTCATACCTAATCATATTGCGTCTTTCAGCAATCCCACTTTTGTTCTCGAGACTATGGCATTATATAAATGTCTTATGTAGTTTGATACTCACTGCCTCTATCATTATTCAAGGCTTTAATGGGCCAACTTGGCTGAGTCTCTACTTCTTTCCTATGCTCTCAAAAAATTTCAAGAGCATTAGACTGGTAATTAATTAATAATTAATTAAGTAGAGACTCAATAAACTAACTAATCAACCTTTATCGATAATTGAAAAGTTTACAAAAACTTAGAAAGTAATGCTTCAGCTAATGAAATTTCTCATTTGATTACATAATTTCAACAAAGAAACAGATGGAAACCAACTTGTGGAACAAGGCAGCTACAACCCACAAAATTGTAAGCAACGACTAAAGGGAAAAACAAGAGCAATTTCCATAATAAAAGTTTACATCTCACGAAATAACCCAACCCTCAGCAGGGAAAGAAAATTCAACTTAGAACAGTTATCCCTCAAGTCACAGACTAACTCAATCACAGAGTACATGGAAGCTAGCAAGAAATAAGAAAGCATAGAGATCATAAATAATATCAAATAATATAGCAAGAGAAAAATTTTACTTACAAGTTACCATATTCATTGAAGGGAAATCTTCTCCTTTGAAAACAGATATGAGAAAAGAATTTCATTCCACATGTCAGGTACACCAGGCAAGCACCAATGGCTGCAATCAGGAACTGATGGATTGTCACTCCATGTACCCACATGTGCATCACTTCGGAATGCACCCATTGGAGTAACATGCAGTACTGTTACCGGAACTGACAAATTCTTCACTACATTCTGTATAATGTCTGAAAATGGGCTTTGTTCCTTGCCATTGATTTTTGACAAAGGTTGTCGAGTCACTTTGCACTTCTGTCGGGTTCGACTGCTGCTACAGATAGAAGCATCAATGTCAAAAAATCATCATATATGGTTATTTGTATGCAATGTGGTACAAACATAAATATTGACAAGGAAGCATAACAAGGTCATAAAATCAAGGACAGAACTGGAGGAAAAGAAAATGGCTAGCTCTAAAGGAGGTTTTTGCCATCGAAAAGGACTAGTTGTTGTGCACATACAAATGATATAGACCACAGCTCTAAAATGAGAAAACAGTCAATTCAGGAAAAAGAGTGAAATTTATATTCATGGTTGTGCCAAGAACTCCACAAAAGCAGCCAAAAGCATAGTTTAATTGAAACGCATTTCACTGTAATAGATCCATTGGACAATATTCAATTGAGAAGTTTGACAAAAATATATGCATTCAGCATTGGACAACTCCATGCATTTACCAATATGGTTTGGAAGCAAAATTCAGTAACTACTAAACACACCTCCAATGAGAGGACTCAAAAGTCCGAAAGAATACTTGTGTCTTATTTGTGTTCACCATATTCTCGATCCAAGATGCCCAAGTGGCTAATGCGGTTTTGAAGGCACCAATTGTTGAAATTCCAAGCTTCATCTTTCCACCCGCCTGAAAATACCAGCCCCTGTCTGAACAAACATATTAGATGCATCCTGAAGAATCAAATGTATAAAACACTTTCATAGTTTGTAAAAGCAAAAGCCAACCGTTTTACAGTTTTGAAACCTGTCGAAAATACATTGCAGCAGGCAATGCTTGTTCTTTAAAATTTCAGTCCTTGATTATATTCTGGTTGTGCTAGTAGTCATAATTGGATCACTGTGGCATCTATGGCTACAAGAACAATGACAATGGCCTACGGTACACTAATTTCCTTTGGTACTAAGCATTGGAGGACTACACTTCTAGCCAATGAATTGGAAGGTTTGTGTTACTCATATTCTGTCAACATTTATTAAATGAAGCACAGAATGAAATTTGTGCAAGTGGAATGAGTGTTAACATAAAGATCATATCACATTATTCAGGATCAAGAGGCACATCAACTCAAAAAAAAGCAAGCATAAAGTGAAAGTATAACAACTAATTAAAACTGAAATCCAACTCTTAATACCCAAGATACAGTTTTGAGCAAAATCCCCGCATCTACAGTAGCAACAAAAAAAAAAAAAAAAAAAAAAAACGAGATAACTTACATTTGAAAGAGCTTCCCTGGATTCCACCAATGCCCTGAATTAAAGATCAGAATATCAGAATCAATCCATTCTTTGCTGATATCATCCAACATATCAAGTTTAAGCGTTGCTTTAACCCTCTTTGGTGCACGTTTTGGCACAGAGCCAGGCTGCACCAAGAAAACTGATCGGTAAAACTCAACAGTAAAACTGAACGAACTAAACCGAATGCTTAAATGCCTAATCTGCTTGCTGATCTTATTCCCATTGACTTCATATACACTCTTCTTATCCTCCACACCAGTCATGAGCAAACATATCATAGACTCCCATTGAGTTCTACTCAACGAATCACCAACAAATACAACCCGTTTCCCACGAAGCTTTTCCAAAACATCACGTACATTAAACCTCGGAATATCACAATTCTCGGGCTTCCACCGCCATTTAAGATACCCATTATCTTTTCGTCCATTAGCTAAACAATTAAAACCCCTTTCAGCAAACGGACATTCTGATGCATTGTACAAAGGGTAATTCTCATCACGAATCCATTTTCCAACAAAAAAGTTACATTCACTCTTTGAATCAGCGCGCTCAGGAACATCATAAATGGGGATAACTCCAGGAGGACCCGGGAACACATACATATGCCAATAAGCCATAGCTAACATGAAGCACAAAAATGAACCAATCACAATGAGTCCATTGAATGAATGAAAAACCCAGTTCTTGCAATGGCTTCCAATAATTGGGTGGCCTAAATTCCAACCCCTTTTATAACAAGGCTTAAAGTAGCCAAGTAAACTCTGATTTAATCTACACACCATATCTCAGATATATATATATATATATATCAACAACCAAGAACCATTAAAATGAAGTTAACCCAGTACAACATGAAATCCAAAAGACCACCAAAACTAACCCATATAAATATTTGGGTTCAAGATCAGAAACAGAGCAGAGAGAGTTAAGAAAAACCACAAAAGATTGAGTTTTGAAGTAAGAAGATGGACAATCTTACAGTTCTGTGAAGTGGGTATTGAAGAGAAGGAAACCCTAGATCATGGGGAGATAGCTCTGTGGGTGAGGAAGGGATTTGGACGGGCAGAGAGAAATAGAGTAGAAAGGGGAGGGTAATTTGGTAATTTCAAGCTCAGGTGGTCTCTGAGTGAGATCTCACAACCAAAATGGAAACTTGGTAAGGCTGTTAGAGAACAACATTGTTTTGTCGGCGATCCATTTTTTTTTAGAAGGGAAGAGAGATGGAGTTATAATCAGATGGTGCCGATATGAAAGTGATTGAGCATGCATCTGGGTTTGAGTGGATAGTTCTGGAGAAAGTCAACAAGTGGAAGCAACGGGGTAGCTATCAGCTGATAGGGTCCCTCGACAAACAAAATTTGATTATTATTTTCTCATTTAAGATTTATTTATTTATATTATGGATTTTTTTTTTTTTTTTTGATTTGTTTTATAGAATTCTTTATTGTATTGATTTTGTTCATTTGTTACACAAAAATTATACATGGTAGAGAATGAAGTGCACATACTATTTATCAATGTTGTTTTTTAGATTAACACATTTTCTTAATGGGAGATTAGCTCTCGTTTGGAAACAGACAATTTTAATAATTTTTAGTTTTTTGATTAAAATCTAACGTAAAAAAATCAGTATATTTGGAATTTTTTTGATTTTTTATAAAAAAAAATGTGAAAAAATAGAGAAATTTTTTTTTTGACTTTTTGATATAGGTTATTGACTTTTTGATACAAGTTGTTAACTTTTTAATTTTTTTAATGACATTTTGACTTTTAAGCTAAAATATTGAATTGCCAAACAAGAAAGACAAATA
Organism: Camellia granthamiana; assembly: GCA_036172215.1. Taxonomy (NCBI): domain Eukaryota; kingdom Viridiplantae; phylum Streptophyta; class Magnoliopsida; order Ericales; family Theaceae; genus Camellia; species Camellia granthamiana. The sequence goes on from CM069905.1 coordinate 114,312,352, forward strand.
AACCAACGTCTAATGTATAAAATGAAGGGTAAATTACACTAATGGTCGTTATAGTTTGGGACATGTGTTACTTTGATCCCTGACTTTTCAATTGCGATACATTTGATCCTGAATTTTGAATCTTGTTTCAAATAAGGACAATTGAAAATACCATTGCTCAATTTTAAGGCCAAAATCATCAATTTGAAAAAAATATAAATTAATTTGACAAAAATAAATGTCAAAAGAATATTTTTTAATTTTTAAAAATTATTTCTAACCACCAAAGATAAAATGTAAAATTAATAAATCTTTTACACATGTATTTATTTTACCAAATTAATTTTTATTATGCGTGTTGTTTTTATTTTCATTAAATTAGTTTCTATTTTTTTAAAAGTCAAATATGGCGATACTTTGATATTAATATTAAACCAATCCATTAAATCAAAAAATTCAAAACTAAAAACATTTCATATATTATATCAATTACACATTAAAAACTTAACAACCACCCATTACATGATTATTATCTAAATACATAATAAAAATTAATTTGATAAAATAAATAAATACATGCGTAAAAGATTTATCAATGTTACATAATTTTATCTTTAGTGGATAGAAATAATTTTTTAAAATTTAAAAATATTTTTTTGACATTTATTTTTGTCAAATTAGTTTATATTTTATCAAATTGACGACTTTACCTCTTGAAATTGAGCAATAATATCTTCAATTGCCCTTATTTGGAATAAGATTCAAAATTCAGGATCAAATGTGTTGCAATTGAAAAATTAGGTACTAAAGTGACACGAGTTCCAAATTATAGAGACTATTAGTGTAATACGCCATAAAATGAATGGTTGAGTTTCATTTATGTTAACATTTTAATATAAGATAATTTGAGGGGTCTAGAGGACCCATTATATGTCTCGTTTTGATTATTTGAACTATTCGTTTTGTAAAATCCTTAATATATATCATTTATAAAAAATAATTATGTAGATCTAATAATTGTAACATTTTCATTTATTGTATTTTTTTCTAAAAAAATGGATTGTCTGCTTTCAAAAATATATTTGCCGTCAAATTTTCGAAGACAAATGTGTTAAAATGAAAATGTTATAATTATCAGATCAAACTAATTTTTTTAATGAATAATATTCATTAAAGGCCATACAAAATGAATAGCTCGAATCACCGAAACAAGGCATATAGTCGGCCCCACGGACCTCTCAAATAGCCCAACCCTAAAATGAAATATTAATGTTATTATTCTATTTTTAAAATTAAATTATTTTAATGGACATTTTGTTTTATAATGAATGGTTTGATGTCAAACATATTGTATCTTACAAAAGTTATATAATGATTTGTGTTGTATAACATTAATCATTATTATATCACCCGATTAAGACTTGCTCAATTTATTTTATTTTTTTTGGGAAATATTATAGTGTACACTCTTCAAAAGGTGTTCACCGTATATACCTTATAATTAAAAACAAATAATATAATTTTAATTTTTTAAGTCATAACTAAAAAAAATGTCATAACTAAACAAAACATAAAGCATAATTAAAGAATTCATGAGTCATAATTAAAATAGTACCATAACTAAAGAAGAAAATTGACCATAACTAAAGAAATTAACCATATAGTACACTCTTTTTAAAGGAGTGTATGTTAGAATTTTCCTTTTTTAAGCATAATTTAAAAATTAAAAAATGTTTGGGAGTTCTAATTGAGCCCTTCCAATCCACCCCTAATGCAATGGAATGGATCATTTGACGGGAGATCCACAGTTCATCCCTCCTCTCTCTATTCTCTCTCCCTTCTATCTCATTAGCACTCCGTTTGGATGGAGAAGTTTGTTGAGAAAATTTAAAAAAATAAAATAAAATGATGAGAATAGGAAACTTTTTTACTTGTTTGAATGGTTAAGTAGGTGAGAAATTGTGAGAAATGATGAGAGGAGGTTAGAAAAGGATTCTCACCGAATCCATGTTCTGTTTCTTACCAAAAGTGATGAGATTTGGTGAGAAATGAATTGGATTTAATGAAAGTTTTTTAAAATATCAAAATTATTCTTATGAAAAAACGTATAACTTAGTAATATGAAAGGTTATTTTGGTAAAATAAAATACAACACTTTTCATTCTTTTCTCTTATTTACTGTATCCAAACAAAATAAATAATTACATTCTCTACTTCTTTTTTTTTATTCATCCAAATATAATTACGAGAAATTATAATAATTTATTTTCTTTTCTCACTTCACTTCATGATCCAAATAGAATGTAGATATCAAAATGAAAGTAATGTATTGAAAATATAGCACCACTCTAAAAAATTCAAGTTGACTTGATGTGCCTGTATCAATCTAACTCAAATTAATAAAAAAAATAAAATACTAACCTAATTAAAAATTCATTTGAATATCAATTATTTATTTTATAATTCAATCATCTTGTCAAGCCAAGGGAAAAACTCACCCATATCTAGCTAACCATATTGAAGTTCGGAGTCTTGAAATTCTGAAGTCTTCAATCAATTTTTATAAATTATCAAGAGAGGAAACAAATTGATCTAATTTCATGGGAGATTGAATGTTGTTGCATTCAACTCTACAAATTTCATACAACTAAGGTTAGTTTAGGAAGTAGCTTTTTTGACTAAAAATTAAAATTTTTGCAAATAATTTTCAAATTTTTTAAGAAAAAACAAGCAAAAAGTAGAAAAAAAAAAAAAATGAAGAAATACCTAAGCTTTTTTATATGATTTTTTGGCTTTTAAAAAACTTTTTTGCTAAAATCTATTATTTACCAAACACAGTTTAAATAACTGGGAAAAAAACATTCAACAATAGTAAAAAGGAGAAGGATCATATCCAATCCAGATTTTTTTATTGGAGGGCGCAATTTGGACTTATAGGGCTCACCACAAATCTCGTTTCGATGATCTAAACTATTCAGTTTGTCAGGTACTTCGTGTATTTCAACCACACAAAAAAATTAGATATATCTGATAATTGTAACTTGTTCAATTTATTAAATTTGTTACTAAAATAATGTATGATTTATTTTTAAAAATATAAATTTTTTTGGTTAAAAACACAATAAATTAAACAAGTTATAATTATCAAATTGACCTAATTTTTTGAATGGATGAAAAACTATCCAACAAAATGAACAATTCGAATTATTAAAATTGAGTCTATGGTAGGTCTCATGGGCCTAAACAGCTCCCTCCATCGTCTTTCTAATAAAAAGGCCTCTCTCCCTCAAATTTTTTTTTTTTCTTTTGCCATATGATTAGATATTAAGGATTAGTAAGTTAGATTAAAACGAAAGATCGCAATTGTTCCATCAACTCGAACCATGAACATGTGACATTCTCATTGTCTCAAGAGACAGCAACATGAATCACTAGGTCAACTGCCTTATCCCTCTCTCCCTCCTTCACTAAAAAAAAAAATTGTTATTATTAAATCCTTAATTCTAAATAATCCATGAAAAAATTTATTATACATACCTCATAATTTATACATCTTTAATTATGTCACACACACCCCTCAAAAAATGTATATCATTCCATCTTGGGATTTGAGTGGTTGATATATAAATTCCAGATCTTATAATAATGGATTGCATAAAGAAAAATGTTTGGGATCTTTTTTGGTGATGACCCTCACACCCTTAAAGTGATTCTGACCCTTCATGTATGTGTGAATCTCATTTATGTATGTGTGGGATCTACATTATAAATAATTCAGATTTATAAAAATTTTATGAGGGTAGGAGTCTCAATCATTACTTATTACATAAAGTATTAATTGAGTTTGAATTAGAATCATCACATCACACCTACTTTGATAGTGAGTTTTGACTTTTTGGCATTGATTAAGACTAATTAACCAAGTTTTCAAATTCACTCAATCTCTCAATTCACATCCTGAGATTTTAGTTATTGAGCATTTCTTCCAAGTTAATAATTGCTCAAATGTTTATCATTACATCATTATATGGCTCGTCTTCATCGTTATTTACTACTAAAAAAAATTATAATCATAGATTTTATTTTTATTTTTTTGCTTCCAATTTTCTATCAGTATGATATTCTAATGATTTTCTTAATTGTTCTTTAAACTGTATATTTTTTCTTTTTTGTGATATTTCACTGCAACCAATACTTTAAAGTTATATTTGAATCATGAATTTAGATAAAAAAAATTTTAAAAAAGAAAAAAGAAAAAGTAAGAAAGATAACGGAGGTGAAATATAGGTAAAATTTAAGTCTCCGTTTGAAAATTGACTATTTTAATTGACTTTTTGACTTTTTAATAAAGGGTGTACTGAAAGTAGAGAAAATGATGTGATAATTTATAATGACCTTTTAACCCTTTTGGCTATAAACCCAAGTTTCCAAACGATTTATATTTCACTCATTTTTTTTCTTTTATTTTTAAATTTTTACCTAAATTCGTGATCCAAATGCCATATAAAAGAAACATGTAATGGAAACCATGATAAAGATATAAATGCAAAATTCATGCCATGTTCTAGTGTGAAATTCTTAATTAAAATGAGAGAGAACAAAATCTATAATACAAAATAAAAAATTGTTGGCAGATAGATAGCTGTTTACAGCTTGAATCCTACCCACTGAGAATTAAAAACCACGCAAACGCAAACGCACGTTATATAACCAATTAATAATATTTTGTAGTTTGAATTTTCATGACTCAAATGGCTTAAATGTTTTAAAACGAAAATGCCATGGTTTTGGAAGTAAAACAACATTATTTTAATACATTCAAACCATTTAGGCAATACAAATTCGAGCTACTAAATATTTTTCATAACCAATATAAATTATAGCTATTTTTAGTCAAATTTCTTTTGTTAAAATTAGCTTTAGGTTATGTTTAGATGATAAAAACGAGTGAATGGACCATCTAAAGGGTCCATTTTAAGTTCATGTTTCGAGATTGTTTATTTTATAAACTCTTGTTACAAAGATTATTCGTATAAAAAAATTATATTAATCGAATATCAACAATTATATGAATAAATTATTTTTATCTTAAAAAATATAGATAATTTGTTCTTAAAATCATACTTGATGTCATTTTGTTCTCAAATCCTATGAATGACTATGCCCAGTGAAATTAATTTCAATTCTTCTTCTTTTCCTTGTTTGGATGATGCATCAAAAAATTAAATATAATTCTTAATTAGTTTCTGAAAAACATTAGCATAGTAGCAGGGAATCTTATAATATTTTTTCACTTTTTTCCTTTTTTCCAAACTCTTGAGTTTACCCAAAATAAATTGTCGAAAAAGTGTACTCCATTTTATCAATAATACAAGCAAGGTAGCTGAACAACCAAAAGGGACACCATACCCATTTTGAGTGGGCAGCAAACTTAGAAGCACATTATTAGAAAAAAATACTTCTATAAGCTCAGTCTCATCCTGTAATAATTATCAATAATGCTGCGTAGCTTGAATTTGAATTTGGCCCGAATAGCTCGAATTTCATCTTACTGGTTGTCTGGTCGGTCATAAGGCTGGTTTTCCGGCAAAAAGATTGACAGCCACGGTCAATAAGGTAACAACCAATGGCGGAGTCAAGAAATTAAATCAGAATGGGCATTTATTAATTATAACAATGAAAATTTTTACAAAAATATTTCATATAAATTTTTACAATTGACTTCAAGAAAAATAAATATGTATATGGGCAAACTTCCCATTTTACCCCCTATGGTTTGGGCCGGGTGCGGATTACCTCCTGACATTCGGAAATCACCACATAATCCCCTTGTAGTTGATGGACTAAAACTACTTTCAATAAAAAAATAACCATTATTATTTTCATAATTTTAAAAATGTTATTGACATATATCACTCTAAATAATATTTTATAATTTTTTTATTTAAAATATTTTCTTATGTTAAAAAAAAAAAATTTAAAAAAATAATATTTGCTCCAAAACCCGAGGGGCACGTGACCCCCCTAGACCTTATGTGCCTCCGCCACTGGTAACAACCACGACAGACAAGTGTTTCACTCGGTTGTCCTGGTGATCGTCTAGCCGGTTAACCAGTAAACACAAATTTGGGCCATTCAGAACAGCTCAATTCGAGCTACCAAAGATTATTGAATAATTATTGCCACCACACATCAGAGAAAATGATACAGCAGTTTAGGGATTTGAAAAACTTAGAGAATGCTACATAAACATAATTTTTATATAGAAAATTCTTTTAGAATGATATGAGAGTAAAAATTTTGAAATAAGGAACTACCATGGTGAGTATTTTGGCATAAAAATGATCAAATTAAGTGTTCTACTATGGTACATTTAGGTGAATTGATTTTGAATCAGTACATTAAATTCAGCTGAATTTAAGCCCTCTGAACTAATTCCATTTATTCAAATTCAGTGACTCAACCAAAGTGAGTTAGTCTCTTCAATTTTTGGTTCAAAATCATGAATCCAATGAATTGTATGGAAGTCATGCACTGTATGTTCAACTTCAAGTCCTTTTTTCTTCTGCTTCTTCTTCTTCTTCTTCTTCTTCTTCTTCTTCTTGTTTTTCCTTTTTGCATTATTGCTGAAATTTTTTAGCACAAGGGAACTCAAGAAAATGTAAAACAATTTCATTCATTGATAGAAGGACGCGTTGTGTTTGGCAATCTTCGGCCTCTGACAAACGAACTGAAGAGATGTAAAGCTCTTGATGGTTGCGCATAGGGTACCATATGAGCTGCACCCCTTACTGTCGCAAAAGTTAATAAATTTCCATACTCGGTCACCCAACCTCCCACCTATTATTCAGAACAAAAAACAAAAATGAATGAGCAGAGATTGATGAAATAAAAGTGGTTTTTGAAAATGAATAGAAACAAGATTGCTGCCTCAAGTACCTACCTGCCCTTTGTGAAACCAAGCTCCGTATGGGACAGTGATGTTGAAATGCAAATCATGAGCTAGTTCACGAAGAAGTGTACGTGAGCCAAGTAATGGTACGACAGAATCTTGATCACCACTGCAATCAAGTGAAATTTGAATCATCATGTTGTTGATTAATAATGCTAAATACAAGGGGGTAATGTTTATTTTTTATTTATAATGTAGAAATAATAGTACCTGAAAACCCAAACCGGAATGTGATTTTGGATTATCCTTTTAAGCAAGGGAAGGATGTTGACGTTACCATCAGTATCGTTGTAATTCAAGACACTGACAAATAAAATAAAGGAGATCAATCAGTAAAAGAAAGGGCATATCCATTTTTAGCCAAATAGTAAAATTGAAAAGTTCATAGTTATCTAGAAAGTTAGAAGAAAAAACCACTTGGCTTACAATTTTATGTCCGGCCAATAATAGTGACTGTGAGACTTGAGAAGAAGAAAAAAAATTTGACCCCTACTAGAGTAAATAATTTTTGGGTGATTTCATATTCAGATTCAGAACTTTATTTAAGGGGCTCTTTTTGCCAAATATAAGTGTATATATGTCATTAAGGCTATAAAGATTTTGGGTCTTTCCAAATTGGGGGCTTTGGGGGATTGTCTAACTCATCAAAGGCTTTGGGCTTGGGAGGCTCCTCAGTTCGTCAAATAAGTTTTCTGCGTTTTCTGAGAAGTGAAAACAGAAAATGGAAAACAAAAACACAACTAAACCAAAAAAAATCTTTGTTACAAAGAATTACTTACGTACTGCACATAGACCAGCTATATGGCAAGTTAGTCCTATTTGCATGAAGAGCCTTCTGAACCTCAGGAAGGTTGAAGTAGAAGCGCCTTTCGTAGACCATGCACACATCAACCCCAACACTAATCTTAGTAGCCTGCAATCAATCATAAATTTTCATAATGAGGATTAATTCGATAAAGATAGGATAAAACAAAATGGTGAATATCAAAAAATAATAATACGTGAAAACATTACGATTTTGCGCAATCGCAGCTCTTGTTCTACTATGGATGGGTAACAAACATCGAGGATCACATCATAGTTGTTTATATAACCCCCAACAATGCTGTTTGCTTCAGTTATGGCATTGTTACATGAAAGCGTGACATTGTGTGGAGGAGCAAAGGTATAATCTTCAAAATCGCATTCGTTCATGATGGTAAGGCCGACTTCATCAGATATCATTCCATGTGACCAAAAGAATTCATAGATTGCTGGAGCATCACGGTCAAGTCTGAGAAGTGGATTCCCAATCTAATAAAAATAATGTCAAACATAAAATTGAAAAAATGTAAGCACTGAGCAAACACTAGATATTGAGGAAAATCAGAAAAACATAGAACAATGACTGTTTTTCAAGTGTTCTTACAGCGACTCCTTTGATGTTGAACTTAAAACCACTGGAATGCGCATTATGGTCCAGAAGAGCTATAGTTAACTGTGGTATGTAATGCCCTACATATGGACACATTCACAGTATGAACACGGATAATACTGAAGAGGAAAAATGTAGGAAAAAGTAAACAGAGGAACTATGAGTTGACTACAAATGGCTCGATTTATTTTTGTTTACTTTTCTAAGTGCTTGATGGAATCTACCCTATTTGGTATCGTTTCGCTTTTTGGAAATAAAAACAATGAATTTCATAAACACCCATTGTTTTCTTATCTTTTTCATTTTTGCACGAAAACAATTTTAAAAAAAAATTCAGAACACAATTTCAAAGTGTTTCCTAATGGACACCATTTCCACATGTGTTGCATTAATGATATTTCAGTTGTTGAGATATCAATCTCCAGGATTTACAAATTTTAGATATGTCAAACATCAAAAGCAGCCTAAATGAGTCACTGTGTATATTCTATTTTATTACCTGCATAGCTTTCTCCTGTAAGAAACAAATCTCTGGATTTGAATTCTGGAAACTTCTCATACCATTTCAGCATGAAAATAAGCATATCCCTGGCTGCCAAAAACAAGAGGTTGAGCTTCAATCACATAGCATACAGCTTTATGCTATATCACATGCTCAAAATTTTGCATATTAATTAGGCATTTCATTTCAACAGTCTATATAACCTAAGAAACTTACAATTAAAGCACGAGAAAATCTCATGCTTTAGAAATGTGAAACAACTGAATGTGAGAGATGGGCGTGAAAGACCGGTTTGTGGAATTCGGTACAATATGTTAGCACAAATGTTAAGGTTAGTAACACCATTGGGTGATTTTCCAGGAAGGATATAAACTGAAATGTGGAAAATTCTCCCAAAAATTACTTGTAAAAACAAAACTTTAGCCCTCGAGGGATCAAAATCATCATCATAAATGTACTCAAAAAACTTGTAAAAGTTATTTCAGGTAAATTTTTGTTTGTTTGTTAATTTTCTGCTTTAAGAATACAAATTTATGGATTTTTGGGAGTAAGTAGTATTTTGTATTCATGGCTAGAATCATTTTTCTAAACTCTCTTTTTCTATAGCTTTTGTTAAGCAAATAATGGTTGCTGTTAAAATTTCCTAATCATGATTGAATAAGAAAAACCTATGAGTTATTCTTGGTAGTTGAAGTTAGATAATTTTCTAAAATGAATAGATATGAAATTACAAATTTTCAATGAGGGTTACCGAGTACCAACCATTAGATAGGCTATTGTAGGAAATAAATTGTTGTCATAAACCTCTTTCTTTGATCTTTTCATTGTAGACATTCAAAGTGTCACATTTTCTACGAAATAAAGATATCATTTATTCAGAAAATTCACTTTTAATGATATCCTTACAATTTATCTTAATAAATATGATCCGATGAATTTCACTTCCTCAACCATCGATTGCCTCCTTTAGTATAAAATCCTGGTCTGCCACTGACTAAAAAGAAAGTCAATTTAAGATTTGGGATTATCTATTACCTGTTCTGGCATCACCAGTGACATAATCTGAAGTTGTATTGGAGTATGACCATCCTACTCCAGCCGGAGACTCTATAAATAGGAGATTTGATGCTGCAAAAGACTATAAAAAAAAATGGAACTTATTCAATAATTTGAAATAACCATAATCAGTGGAGGGCATAACCAAGTCCAAACAACATTAATTCTATTGTATTAATTAATTATACCTTTATTCCATGACATGGAATTTCTTCGGAGGCCTCTTCCATCACCCCTTGGAAAGAAAGGTCCCAACTCTGTAAAGGCACCCCCACCCATTGAGGAGCAACCTGGTCCTGAAAAACAACAGTACATACACACACAAAAAATCCTTAAATTTGGAACTGTTTTATTAATAATATCCTCCATTTTCAACATGACAAAACTGCATAAGATTGTTTTGGACCTTTCATTTCCGTTGACATTGGATTTTGATAAAATGCTGTTCAAAGGATGACGTTATTATAGCTTAAAAAAAGAAAAGGAAAAACTTACCACCATCCATTCATTTTTTCATGATTGTTATTTCAGTATCCAAATAAAAATTGAAAATAATCTTAAATTATATATAAATGAAGCTCACTTGGAGAGGGGAGAGAAGGGGGTAGGGTGCAGTGAATATAACAACAATTTGGCCAGTACTATAGTCATCGCAGGAGTCTAAGAAAGCAACAGTTCAATAATTCTTGAGAAAATTAGCAAAAGAAGAGTAACTGAATATTCAAGATAGAAAGCAAAAGGAGAGGATCAAGGCAAGACCCATAAGTTAACCACAATAACAGGAGCTAAAACTAGACAAAACAGTCCCCCTATAAATTGAAGTCAGAAGAACCCACTTGGGGAACATGAAAATTACATTGATTGGGGGGTAAAGCAGGAAGAAATTAAAGTGGAAAGAAAAACCAACCTCCATTGAGCCAGAGAGTGAGGGGCTTAAGCTTATGATGATCATGATGATCATGATGAGGATGGTGAGAGTGAGAGTGAGAGTGAGAGAGAGAAAGAGAGTTCTCCTCCTCCGCTTCAACAAAGTAGTAAAACAAACTCCTTCCAGCCTTGACATCCACATCAACGTACCCTGCATACTGCCTGAACCCAACCTTTGGTTGTCCAGGCAAACCCACCACCAGATCCTCCTTTGGGTATCCATTCACACCCACCACCAACACCAACACCAACACACAAAACCACCACCACAACCCACCCATCACTCAGCCTCCAAAAAACAATAATGATTAAGATTTTCTCAATGAAAAGCCACAGCCTTATTCACTCCTCTTAAAATTTTTATTCTACATAAAAAATAAAAATAAAAAATCAAATACTAGGAAAAAATTATGGCTGGCAAAGAATTTTCTATGTAGTATTGAATTCTGTTGAGAAGAGGGCACGTGAATTATGGAGCAGCTTTTATGACGCAAAAGGGTATGCCCCTTCCTCCCTCAAGATCTCAACTTAAAAGGATTTGCTGGATTTCTATATACGCAGCTCATAAATAACTACCTATATATCCATACGTACAGCTTTTATATTTCTATATATATATATAAGAGAGAGAGAGAGAGACGTTATGAAGTTGCAGGTTTCTGCTGGGGTAGTAATGCATGCCGTCCTTTCGGCCAAGTTTGTTTGAATTGTTTGTGAGGGAGAAGTTATTCGTCGGTCTTCATTGGTTTGGAGGCGTCCTTATGATTTTGTTTGTGAGGGATAAGTTATTCGTTGGTCCTCATTGGTTTGGAGGGTCACTTATGATTTTGGGTTAGCTAATTTGAAAAATATAAAGAAATATGAAAGTTTGTGATTAGTTTGAAGTATGGTGTCCAGATCAATTAATAATTTTTTTTGTGAGAGGGATCAATGTACTTCTTTTAAAATATTATTTATTATTGGGTCTCAAGTATCCATAGGACACAAATAAAAGACAAAGGGTGTCTTTGGTTTGGTTTTGGGAGATAAATTTTAGGGTAAATCATAATTTAACCCCATGTGGTTTGCCTCAAAAACATGGAGCCCCCCTATAGTTTCATTTGTAACACTTAATCCCCTATTCTTCATACCAGAGTGCAAAATCCAACGGACGTAACAAAAGTTGTAAAAAGTCAGGAATGCCCCTAGATATTTTACATCTCTCAGTCATTTCGTTTCATTTGACTAACATCAGTATTCGCATCTCTATTTGCTCTCTCTCTCTCTATCTTCTCTCTCGCCGTGGTTGATTGGATTGAACTAGGGTTTTATCATCAATTTCACCATCATATCGCGAACGCCATTACTAGATTAGGTATGTGTTGTTTACCCTAATTTATTTTCATCCTTGGATGTTGTTTTGCCCTAATTTTGATCCTTAGATGTTGTTTACCCTAATTTACTAGATTAGGGTAAGCAAAACTTCGATTCACAAAACTTGTAATGTTTTAGGCATGGTATGCTTGTATTATTTTAAGTTTTTGGGGATTGTGGTTAAAGTGAAGCGGGGTGGGGTATAGAGCTTCGTAAGTAAGTAATGGGAAATATTTTTCATGATGTTAAGTTTGAGTTTTTTTTATTCACAGATTTGTTTTTGTATACTTTAGTATTTATGCCTTTAATTACTTTATTTTTTTGGGATGCCTTTAATTATTTTAGTATTCATGCCTTTAATTACTTTATTCACAGATTTGTTTTTGTAACTTTGAGCTTCAAACTTTTGTTATGATTGTTGTTATGTAATGTTGTGAAGTTTGAGTTGTCTAATGTAATGTTGTGAAGTTTTGTTGTTTTCTGCAGTCAGGTAAAAAAAAATGATTTTGAGATCAACTATAATGGGTACTTCAGTAAGCCTCATAATATTGCTTATAAACAAGGGAAAGTGGAATATATATATATATATATATGATGTTGATCCTGACAGACTATCTTTTATTGAGATTTATACCATCTTGAGGGAGATGAAAATAGATGTGTATAGTACCTCTGTTTTGTGGTATAGGAAATCTGGAAAAAGTTTGGATGATGGGTTGACAATAATTGAAGAAGATGTTGATGTATATACCATGATATGTGAGTATGAAGGTTTAGATGTGATTCAATTATATGTGGAGAAGGGTCAGGACCCATTACAAGTGGTAAGTCCAAAAGGGAAACATTTGGTACCCCCAAGAGTACCAGTTAGTGCTAAGCAGGCACTGACTTGGAATGACATGGAAAATATAAGTGAAGAAGAGATGGATTGTAGAGATGGAACGCAAGATGTAAGTGATGAAGAAATGCATAATGGAGATGGAGATGAAGGAGCAGCAAATAAAGATGCCAGAGATGAGGAAATGGATAACAGAGCTTAGGATGAAGAAGATAGTGATGATCCTGATTACATGGATGATCAGAATGTTGATAGTGGTTCAGAAAATGAAGACTATGAAAGTGATGAACCTGGCTGGTTGAATGAGGGTTTAGAGAGGCTAGAAGATGATGATATTTTCTCACCAAGAGAGACTGTAAAGAAAAGAAAGAGACAGTAATGCCTACAACTCAATGATGCACCCTATTCCAGGCCAGCATGAGTGGATTGAAACAGGAATGCCAGCAGTGGCTTCTCCATTGTATAGAAAGCTGCCTGGAAGACCACCAAAAATGAGAAAGAAGGGTATAGATGAGCCAATAAACCCTGTCAGAGTTTCAAGGCAGCATAGGTTCATTGTTTGTGCTAGATGCCTTCAGAAAGGTCACAACCAGAGGTCTTGTAAGGGTCCTGTCCATCCCAAGTCCAAGCTTTTTAAGCCAACAAGAAGTAACCAGTAACAACCATCTTCAACAGCAACAGCAATAGCAACTGCTTCATCAACACCAGCAACTGCAACAGCTACAGCAACAGCATATCAGGTAACCTGAACCTCCAAGTTAATTTCATTTTGCAATACATTCCAGAATAATGACTTAATACAGATATAAATCATTGCAGCCCAGAAGGAAGCTCCCTAATAGGAGGGCAAACACATCCTCATCTCAAGTAAGATCTGTCCGTTTACATCATTGCAGCCCAGTTCTATTTTTAATTTGCATACTTGTTACATCATTGTAGCCCAGTTCTATTTTTAATTTGCATACTTGTTACATCATCGCAGCCCACTAGAATTGGCCACACATTTGAAGAATTTCCAAGTATGACAGGGAAGACATCAGCATCTCAGGTAAGCTCTTTCTCCCATGGGTGTCATTTGGTTTTGGACATAGTTGACAACATATAATTGCTTACTTGGACCACTATCATTGCAGCCTAGTAGAGTTCAATACAGTTCTCTAGAATTTGATTACTCCTCATCTCAGGTATAGTCAAATTACATTTGCAAGATCATTTGCTTTTATAGTATTTGACAAAATGTAATTGGATACTTGTGTGTGTTATTTTGCAGCCCACTAGTTATGGCAGAGGAAGGGGTGAACCAGTTGGAGGTGGCAGGGTTATATCCAGATCTGCATTGGGAGGTAGCTTCATCAGAAGAGGTAGAGGAGGAGGTAGGTCTGCAAAAGTTACAAGTCAGAGGCAAACTGACAAAGGCAAAGGGAAAGCATGATGGCAGAGAAAGCTTGTTGTGTTTTGAGTAGTTTTCAACTTGTTAAACCATTAAGTGGCTTGTATTAAATTGTTTTGAATTTGAAACTGGCTAGTATCTTAGGTTACTATGTTTTGAGAAGCCCAGTGGGTTGAATTGTGGCTTGTATTAAAGTAATGTGAACTGAAGCAAATGACCTTCCTATTTTAATACCCTTTTAACAACTGGTTACTCTAAAAGCTTCCATTAATGTGATTCTATATTTTTGTACCTGAGAAGTATGTTTATGTATAAACATTATGGATTGCCTTTATATGGATTGCTGAAATCTGCAGTAAGTTCACTCTTATTTTGTGAGTATTATAGCAAATGACCTTCCTATTTGTTCAGTTGCTTGTCAATAGTACAGCTAGTGGATGTGAAAATACCAATTACACATAGCAGCCAGGTGCTAATCACAGATGTAGTCTCACGTGGTACTCAAGTTATTCTGGATATGAGAAATACATTGATGTACTTGAGCACATTATTTTGGATATGAGAAATCACATTACTATTATTCTGGATATGAGAAATGGCAAAGTTTTTTTTCAAAGCAGGGTTATTTTTTGTTTGAAATGGGGTGAAACAGTGACAATATTGAATAATGCAATAATGGTTGTTAATTTCAGCTGCAGCTGGAGTATAAAAGCCTACAGGTGTTTTGTATTGTTTGATTACAGACTTGTATATGTAATTTTTCAAATGAGAAACTCCTTTGGACTTGGAACACAACGGCCAATAGTTATGGTTAATTAATGTCTGGCATATCACAAAATTCCATACTTCTTTTTCTTCCCTCAATTTTTAATTATTTTTGGTTTTTGAACTATTGGTCTGCCTCTACTATGTTCTATAACATAATTGTTTTGTACTTCATATAGAGATCCATTGAAGGCACCAAATGTTTTACAGGAGAATGGGAACCAGATGCATAAATAGTGTATGACCAAAACATTCTTTCATTTTACACCATCATTTTTCATTACAATTGCTTCACAGACCATTGTACACCTTCATTTTCTACCTTTACTACATTTTTCTATAGCCCAATAACAACCCATTTTTCTTCACTCCAGTAAACTTCACCTAGAACATTGTCATGATAAAGAAAAAAACCCATGTCCCAAACAGAGCTTTGCAAAACATTTTCTCCCTTCTACAACTTCTTGCTAGTTCCTTCTCCAACCTGTTCATTTTTGCAACCATCCTTGGCAACACCTCCCTCCCACGTTGGCACATGGGTGGATCAGCCCATTCAAAGTAGCCACAAGTTACATCAACCTATAATAAAAAAAATATGAGTACACAAATTCCTTCTCAAAAAAAATTCAATCTTTTTTTCCAAAAAAAATAAAAATAAATAAACAAATGAATAATACTTGAGACCCCCTTTTGGGGGTCACCCCCTCACCCCCCTTTGCCATGTGTCAGGGAGTGATTGGAGAAGCAGAAAAAAAAAGAAAAAGAAAAAGAAAAAGCAACCAATGAGAGAGAGAGGGGGTCAAAGGGGATGATGGGAAAAGGGGGGATGAATCATTGTTGTAAACAAATTTAATTTTTGCTTACCTCATATCTTGCACAACCATAAAACCTTCTACCCATATTTCCAGATGTCATTAAAGTCTTCACAGGGGATCTCTCTCCACAATAACATAGTCTTGGAGCATTTGTCCTTGACTGTCCACTTTCATAAGCAAATGAGGAAGCCATCCAACAATAATCTTCAACTTTCGAAAAATCTGGGCAACTTTCAGACAATCTGGGAACATTTCAGTTTAGGGTTCTATCTCATTTGGGTCTTGATTGTGTATATATATGTTGATAAGGGTGTTTTCGCCATTTGCCATATGTTTTTGGGCGGGAAAACGTGCTCCACTCATCAGTTCTGGTCGTGCAACACACGCACCGTTTAAACAAACAGTTCCGTTGGATTTTGCACTCTGGTATGAAGTATAGGGGGTTTAAGTGTTATAAATGAAACTACAGGAGGACTCCGTGTTTTTGAGGCAAACCACAGGGGGTTAAATTATAATTTACCCTAAATTTAAAAAAAAAAATTGAAAAAAAGTTTAGAAATTTTTTTGGTTTATTTAGTTGTATATTTTGAAAATAGTTTTGGAGTACGAGAGTTTGGGATAATTTGATATTTTGTTATAGTTGAGTAGATGTGTATGAGAAAAAAAGTGATTGAGAAGAAAAGATGAGAGATAAAAACTCATTGATTGATGTGTAGAAGATAGAAAGTGATTTTGAAAATATTTTTTCTAAAATCACTAAGCCAAACAAAATTTTAGAAAAAAATTTTCAAAATTTATTTCTCAAAAACAAACCAAACAAGGCCAAAAAATTTATAATGTACAAGTCATTTTTTGTTAAATTTAATACATTTTTAATATTTTATATATTTTTAAAAGACTTTTTCAAACTTAAACAATGCTCAAGTCAACATTTATCTTTATTATTTTACACTATTTCACCAGGGTGTGCAAATAAATTTATTTTGAAATTAACTCTATCGATTCAAACAACGTAAAATAAGATAAAACAACACCAACCACAAAAGCCCTATACAGGTCTCGTTTGGGAATCAGCTTATTTAGTTAAAAAGTCAAAAAAATATTAAAAAAGTCAAAAAGTCAATAATTTATACTAAAAAGTCAAAGATTCTCTTTTCTCTCTACTTTTTGCACATCTTTTCGTAAAAAACTAAAAAATATTCCAAATATACTAGTTTTTTTTAGGTCTTATTTTAACCAAATAACCAAAAAATTACTAAATTAGCCTGTCCTCAAACGAGGCCTTAGCCTATATTAACGAGACAACAGCTAAGTGAACAAATGAAATTAAATACTCCAAAAATTGCTAAACTCTCTTAATATTTTTAAAATTACACTCTTTTCTTATTCTTTAAAATATTATTGACTTCCCTTATCTTTAAAATTTTGCTTAACAAATAAAGGCCTATTTTGGGAAGTGGGTTATAATCCACTTTTCAAATTATAACCTACTTCCTCTCTCACAAAAAAAACTGCTTATAAGTAGTTTTTCACAAAAAAATTGATTATAACCATCTTCCTAAAATAACCCAAACTCAATTATTAGTTGATTTTGTTGACCAAATCGATAATGTCAATGTTAGTAAAATTAAATAAAAATTGCTAAAATGTCCAATTTACCATCTTTCAAATCTACTACCATACAGGGACGGATCCAGAATTGTATTTTTGGGAGGCTTACTCTATAGTTTAAAAAATTAGGGGACTATTCTATATAATTTTGAAATTATCTATAAAAAATTTAGAAGTACAAACTCTTATAATTTTAAATTATTTTAAAATTTTTAATATAATATATGAAATTTTTTAAATTTTTTATGGTGCGGCCGCTCCTAGCCCCTAGATCCATCATTGCTACCATGTAACAATATAACAATATGTATCTCTCTCTCTCTCTCTCTCTTAGGGGTGATTTGAGATGATCTAAATAAGTGTACTTTTTGAATTTTTTTATGAAATATGGGTTGGGTTTGAAGTGATATGTTAGAGAAGTGATGTGACTTAAATAAAATAATATGAATTAAATAGGATATGGGAAGTGATTGAGACCCCCTCCAATCACCACCCCCATCACCCCCCCCACATACAGGTGGCAGATGGTGATTGGAGGAGACTGAAAAAAAAGAAAAAAGAAGAGAAAAGCTGGCCAATCAGAGAGAGGGGGGGTCAAGGGGATGGGAGAGAAAAGGGGGTCCGGATCATTGACTTAAATAAGATAATATGACTTAAATAAGATAGTGACTTTTTGACTTTTTTAAATTATACCAAACAAGGCCTTAGTACAGTCATTGAAGTCAAAGCAAAATCAACTTTTTGTCTCTTTTTTTTGTTCTCTTTTGTTTTGGGACTTTTAGCTGATTTTATTTATTTATTTTTAACTTTTTAATGACGGAAGAATGGCACAATGATTTTTTTACTATTAAATTTTTAAATTTAACAAATTAATAAGACTTTATAAAAAAAATGTCCGTTGGTTTACTAACCAGTACATAACATACAAGAACACTTGGTGGTGTTTGGGAAGTAAGTTTCCAAATTTTTTTCTCATTTTTTTTACTAAAAGACAAAAGTTTTGCAAAACCAAAAAAAACACATCCAAACAAAATATCACATCCAACCCCATAATAATTCACTTTTTCTCTCACAAACATCACATCTAACCACATAAAAACCCAACTATCTTCCCAAACACTAAGGGCTTGTTTGGTTTGTGTTTCAGAAACATGTTTTGGAAAAAAAAAGTACGAAAACATGTTTGGTTTGGTGTTTTGGGAAATTTGTTTTGGAAAATTGTTTTGAGAGAGAGTTTTGGAAAAAGTGATTGATTTGATGTGTGTGTGAGAGAGATTTGTTTGGAAAATTTGTTTGGTTTGTGTGTTTTGGGAAATTTTTTTGGGAAAATTTGTTTGGTAGAGAAAATTTCTGAAATTTGTTTGTAGAGAAAATTTCTGAAATTTTTTTCCCAAACACTAACCAAACAAGCCCTAAAAATTTTTTATCTCATAAAAACCTACATCTACTAAAATCTACATAAAAACTCACTTCCCAAACACCCACAAAGAGTAATTTACTTTCTGGATCTATGTGAGCTGACAGATCTGTTTGTACCTCGTATGCATATGCCATTGTAGGATATAAACTGGTTTTAGGTGCGCATATAACTAGTTTTTGATTAATAAAAAACAGGGTTGGCCATTACGAAAAAGCACTCACTACTGTTATGTGAATTTTATTCAGCTGATTTGGTTTGGATTTTCAGACATTTTTTTTAAAAAAAATTAAATTTTTTTATTTTTTAAAATTTAAAATTTTTATTGAATTTTTTAAATATTCTAAGCAATTTATTTTTAAATTTTTAGATATATCTAACATAAATATACTTAAAAAATATAATATATGTAAGTAAAATTTTTAAAAATTTACTAAATATCAAAAATATAAAAGCCGCGGCCTTGCCAAGTGCCACAGCCTTGGCCGTGAGCATGCAAGCTAGGCTGCGGGCTTGGCAAATGTAGCAGCCTTGGCCGCAGCAAGTGCCAGGCCCCAATTAGTAGGAGGGTGCAGCGGTCACTGCAAAACCTTGGGCGTGAGCGGCCATACGAGAATTCAGTACATTTTTCATATTCTTGTGTATTTATTGATTTTTTTAAATATTTTTTTACAAATATTTTACTTTCTAGATACATATAAGTAAGGTGCATCTAAAAAAATTGCTTAAAATTTTAAAAATATTTATTAAAAACAAAAAATAAATAAAAATAAAAAACTCAATTTTCATAAAATTAAAACAAAACACGCTGATTCCTTTTATTTTTTGGGGATGGCTCTCTCTAGTTGGTTATTTTAAGCCCCATTTGGGGTGTCCATTTGTGTTAAAATAGTTATATAGGAAAAAATAGGCTATTTTAGTCAAATAGAACAAAATGTCACATCCAACCTATAATTATTTTATTTTTTCTCTCACAAAAGTGAAAAAAGTCAAAAAGTCTATCCCAAACAAGATTTTTTAGCCCTAGATCAAAATAGCCAAAAAGTCAACCCACATTTCAAACGAACCCTTAATTAGACAGTTCAGTTCACTTCATTTTGAGTCCGTCTCTATGATTCAAATTATTCTTTTTATTTTTGTATGTGTAGGTTTCGTTGAGTACTTTATCGCTATAAAAAATCATGTTGAACGGATATTAATAATCACTTGATCAGATCATATTTGTATAAATAATTTATTTTTAAAATCATACGTACTGTTAACACAAAATTTGAATAGATCAATGTGATTTTTTGCAGGAATGAAGTACTCGACAAGTTGTACATATTAAACGGTTCAGATTATCGATGTATACCCTATGATAGGCCCACAGAGACCCAACAACCTACTCCAATCTGATTTCATATTGGATTCATTTTTTTATAATTATTTCTTAAATGAGAAATAGTAATTATATTATTTTATATATAATAAAAAGGGAGTAGCTTCCCTCCACTCTTAGATCGGACTGGAGGGTGCTATTTGGTCGTGGAAACTTACTATAGATTCCGTTTTGATGATCCGAACTGTTAATATGCAGAACTCGTCGACTACTATGTGCTTGCAAAAAGTCACGGTGATCAGATATCAATAGTTATGTGATCAAATTAGTTTTGTATAAAAAAATAAACGGTGAACAAATTAATAGTTGACAGAAAACTGATCCAATGTGATAGCTATCGATATCCGATCAATGTGATTTTTTACAAGCATATAGTACTCGACAAGTTCTACACATTGAACGGTTTAAATTGTCGAAACTGGACCCGTAATAGGCTCCCACGAGTCGAACAACACTCTCCAGTCCGATCTAAGACCGGAGGGAAGTAACTTCCTGAGAGGGTAATTTATGTGAAAATTGGGCCAAGCTCGGCAATGGGTCATTATGGGCCACAATACGAAGGGCTGAGTAAAAAGGCCTTAAAGTTAGTCTGGTCTCGGAAGGCCTAAAGTTAGTCCGGTCCTAGAAGGCCTTTTTGTTATCTCGGTCTAGAAGAGCGCTGTGGATAGTTCGATCGGCAAGGTCGCCACACTCAGAGTTAGGCCGGTCACAGAGTGCCGCTAGCTCGGTCAAACCTAGCTAATTGTTAGCACGGTCTGAGCAATACTATGGTTGGCGCGATTGGGACAGGAAGAGCCGAAGTAAGAGCAGTGAAAGGAAGGACCGAACTAACGATAGTTGGGTCTACTCTGTGGCTCGGCATGGCCATACTTATTTCGGTCCTATTAGAACCTGACCATGGTAAAACCATCTCACTTGGTTTAAGCAGTGAGGGGGTGTTGAAAGATAAGCATTATCTTTCAAGAGTGTGAATTCTATGAGGACTCTACATGGAAGAGTAAGAATCCTACTAGGATTGGGCCACGCGGAACCTATAAAAGCTCACAACATCACCTATAGAGAAGTAACACAACTTTGATTTCCAAATATACAGAGCTTTTGTCTACTTGTCTATTTTGCTGACTTAGGCATCGAAGAGGTTTCTGGCACACACCCGCCGGCTAGCTCACGTTTGTGTTTTCAGGGAGTAAAGCGACGACGTATGGAGGAGCGCAGACTTAATCAATAGGATTATACGAGAAGGTTTATTTCTTTCCCGTACACTTCCTAATAAAAAATATATATAAAAATGGTATGCCGTAACACCTTTGCACTTTTGGCCAAACAGGTCTTCTACTGTTAACTAAAAATTATCATATGACGTATTGTTAACTAAAAATTATCATATGACCATGATAGTACAATTTTTGTTAAAAAAATGTAATAATATTCATTTTGCTTCTCTATTTTTTTACAATACTATTTTTGGGGGAATTATTGTCTAGTGAGATCAGAAAAAAAATATAAATCAGTTATAAGTTTTATACATTTTAATAATTAAAATATTATATATTTTTTTTGTATATATTTATATATTTTTTTATTTTACCACTGTACAGTTATTTTCCCACTATTTTTTCTCTTTATTGTGAATGGATGGTCTGGCATTGGTGGTCGGCATAAAAAATGTAGTGAAAAGATAAATACTGTGATTTTTTTATTTATTTAAAAAAGTGGGACAAAATTAGACCTGGTTGTCCACGATGGAATAAAATTCATCATTACAGAGAATTAAATTTTTTGAAAATATTTTATAAAAATTAAGACATAATTGTCCACAATAGATATTGAGGTTTGGCCTAATAGTTTAGTAGTCATATCTTAGGGTGTGGTGAGAGAGAGGTCAAAGGTTTGAGCTGATGGAGTAGCAGCGGACTCTTTTAATTGTAATATAACTATACTAATATTCTAATGCTATCTTTGTTAATAAAAATAAAATAAAATAAAATAAAAACTCTGATGAGACTAAATAGTAAATGGTAATGTTGATTAAAAAAAATTTATAATTTTATTCTTGTAACAAAATAAATTGTGAATTTTTAATTTTGTTAATTTAAATCTTAATTTCTTGATTAGTTTTCAATCTAATCTATTCGTCTATTTTCGTTAACTAAAATTGATTTTTTTTTTTTGGAGGGGGGTTATTAAACTCAATGAAAAAAAAATGATATTTTAGACATTTTATATACACTAGTGGTTGGGCACGTGCATTGCAACACGTAACATGTGATTTTTCATTAACTATTAGTACTGTAATTATGCGTGTCTCTTCAATTAGTATGTGATATATATATACAAAGTATGAAGACTTGTATGATTAAATCAACCTGTATCCAAAATACAATTAAGTAAGGAATGAATACAAACTCGGCTGAAAAATTTAAATGATAAACGATAAATTTTATAAATATAAATATTAATTTACAGATATATTGTTGAGATCACAATCTTATTGTAAACAATAAATAATAAACAGGTCCTTTAAATATATAGTATTACACAAATATTTTTCTATCAACTTCCCACTTCAATTTTTCATAATCCGTACCTGTAATACAATTGAATGTTTGAAATTAATTGCACAATTGCACATTTTTGTTTGTTCATGTCATAATACAAATTCATTGAACCTACTATTTCATATTATTTGCATACTATTAGTGTAAAAACGCATTAGTATCAACATGTAATATATTTTTATACATTAAGAGTTGTTGAGTCTCGTTTCATGTGCCACGAATATCTAGTCTAATGAAAAATATAACACTAGTCATTAGTATATAATTGCTATACAATTGTAGTGAAAAAGATAAATATAAACTAGGGCAAATTACACAAATAGTCCCTATAGTTTGAGACTTGTGTCACTTTGGTCCTTGACTTTTCAATTGTGACACATTTGACCATGAATTTTGAATCTTGTTCCAAATAAGGACAATTGAAGATATTATTAGATTTTTCAAGGGTAAAATCGTCAATTTGATAAAATATAAACTAATTTGACAAAAATAAATGTCAAACAAATATTTTTGAATTTTTAAAAATTATTTTTACCCACTAAAAATAAAATTATGTAAAATTGATAAATCTTTTAGATATTTTTTTTAACCAAATTAATTTTATTATGTGTTTGGATGATGATCGTGTAAAATTAATTTTAAAAAATTAATCATGTAATTTTTATTAATTTCACATAATTTTATCATCGGTGGATAAAAATAATTTTTAAAAAATTAAAAATATTTTTTTAACATTTATTTTTGTCAAATTAGTTTATATTTTATCAAATTGACAATTTTACCTTTAAAAAATCTAATGATATCTTCAATTGTCCTTATTTGGAACAAGATTCAAAATTTAGGGTCAAATGTGTCATAATTGAAAAATTAGGGACCAAAGTGACACAAGTCCCAAACTATAGAGACTATTAGTGTAATTCACCCTATAAATTATAATGATTATTGTCGCGACCCAACCTTGGTTGCTTAGAGCAGCAATCGTAACTTGCTAATTAATTCTAATTTTACAATTTAAGTGGCGCAAGCGCAAGCGGAATGAAAGTAAGAAAATAATTAAATAGATAATTAATTTCATTACTTATCCTACTAATTTAATAAAAAGAAATACACCCATCGAGGTTTTATTATTTTATTATTCGGGGACAAACAACTATATAAAAATTAAAAAAAAATCCGCATCAAATTCCATACTTGTCCCACTACACGAGGTTACAATCATTCTTTATATTTCATCACCTAAAAAGGATAACAGCTATAAACGCACAGGAGAGTGAGAAATATTACGCTAAGAACGCGTAGGGCTCAAAATAACAATGGATAATTATTTAAGTTAAAACATTGTACACACTTAATTTGAATAAATAAATTATATATATATATTTAAGTGGTGTTTAATTAAACATTTGGGGTGTCACAATTGTGGTGATGTATGTATTTTGCAAAGTCTTGATTTGTTATTAAAACTATTTATTGTGGACACTTGTGTGTGTATTTCTACAATTTTTCTTAACAAATATAACTATTAAAGCGATACATGTTAAAAAATTAAAATATCCGATGGTAATATAGTTTTACAGATTGACAATGTATGAATACAATAACATATATAAATTTATATTTATATTTTATATATATATATATTTATATAGGTAAACATTGACATATATAAGATATCACAAAAATAATATGTGAAATCTTTTATAACAATATAATACAGGTAATAATGAAAAGTTAATTATTTATAATTAAATAGTTGGTCATAATGTAGATATTTTAATGCTACATTTTTGTATGTATGCGCCACTTTTTAATTAGATTATTAAATTCACATAAAATTAAAAGGAATTTGTGAATAATTTGTATAAAATTAGAGATTAGTGAAGAAATGTTTAAAAAAAGAAAAAAAAGAAGAAGAAGAAACTTATATGTTTGGTTTGGTTTGTTTTATTAAAATTTTGTTTTGAATTTTTTAGTTCTCATATTTTTTGTCTTTGATATTTTTTTAATAACCATTTTATTTTCTTTTTAGATTTACTTAATTTATTACTTTTTTATTTTTTAATTTTATTGTTAGATTTAGATTTAATTAATCCAAATACGCTTAGAAAATAATTTGTTGTGTATTTTTTTTAGAAAAAAATTATTAATATTAAATAAGAAAAATAATAACAAAAAATAAGTATATGTTTGAATTTATAAATTTTTTTACCAATATTTTACTTTTTAATTCTATTTAGATTATCAGATTTTAGATTTTCATGTAAAAGTACAATTTAAATATAAAATATGAAGAAATTTCAGTATCTTTAATTACCAAAAGTAAAAAATATGAAAAATTAAAAATTAAAAAACAGATTTCAAAAATAAAACTAACGAAAGTGGTTCTTATTTAGAATTTTGACATCATATCTTGGTTATTAAAGTACTACATAAAATATTACAGTTCATAAAATATAATTTTAAACAAAAAGAAAATGTATGAAGTTAACCTACAAATTTTTGAGATATAGCACAAATCTCTATTTTAAAAACGCATACGCATGCGTTTTTCTTTGTTTAGATTCGAATGAATGCATACAACTTTAAGATTCAATCAAAATTATTCACAGTGATTTAATCTATGATAGATAATTGTAAATATTATGTATATCAGTACATAAATTGACACAGAAAATAAAAAAAAATAATTATTTTTTATTCTTCAATCATCATCAATGTAAAAAATAGATAGACGATTTTTTTTTTATTTTATTTTATTTTTATAAGAAGGGAGACGGTTTATTTATATTTATATAAGATTCTTGGTAGCAAATATATCATTTTTGAGTGTTTAACTCCAAGAATAAAGAAATAGTATATAAGTCTCTTTATGACGTTTAGAAAATATAATAAATTTAAAAGAGTAAAATTGAGATTTAAAAAAAGTAAAAAACATGACAAACTTTTCACACTTTTATAATAGTAGTAGATTTACATTTACATTGATGGATAAATATTATTTTTCCTTTGGTTTTACTTGACAAAAATAAATGAATAGTATAGACTGAAACAAATCAAAAAGTTAGAGTTCAAATTGTCAAAATTTAGAATTATGCTAGAGACCCACACATTTATACTCACAAATTCATCCACAATAATGTGGCACGCGAGTTGAGCCACCATCATCAAGTGTATATCAAATCAAAGTTGACACATATTATTGTGGATAGAATTGTGAGTATTTTTTAAAGGTCTCAAATATTTTTCTAAAATTTACATTGTATTTGGTTTCAATTTTCTAAAAATCGGGTTTCTTATTTTTTGTATTTTTTTTTTGTTTTTAATGAATATTTTTAAAATTTAATTTTTTTTTTAATTTTTTGGATGCACCTTATTTAAATGTATTTTAAAAGTAAAATATTTGTAAAAAAAATATGATACTAAATTCTCGTATTTTTTTTTTAATTTTTGGCATTGAGTAAATTTTTTAAAGTTTTTTTTTCATAAATATTATATTTTTTAAGTATATTTATATTAGTTGTATCAAAAAAATTTTTATAAAAATGCTTAGAATATTAAAAAAAAATTCAGTGAAAACAAAAAATACAGAAAATAAAAAAATTTAATTTTTAAAAAAGTGAATCCTGAAAATACAAAACCAAACAAGCTGAAGATATATTTTTTAAATTAGTAGATATTTTTTTGTTTGATCTCGTGTGGCTCACAATGGCCCCCATTTCAATGATCTATATTATTAATTTTATCGGGCACTTTCTGTATTGCATCCACATAAAAAATTATGTTAATCCGATAACTGTAATTTGCTTAATTTTTCACTAAAAAAAAAAACAACGATTGTATTTTTAAAAATAAATCATATTTTTTTAGTGATAAACGCAATAAATTAAACAAGTAACAGTTATCGAAGCGATTTAATTTTTTTTGTAGAAGAAATATATGAAATATCCAACAAAATAAAATGTTCAAATCATCAAAATATAACCTATAGAAAACCTCACAGGTCCAAAGAGCACCCTCCAATTCAAAATCTGGCGGCTCCTCCTTTTAAAAAATAATCAGTTTATTTGATTTGGATTTTCAGAATTCACCTTTCAGAAAATTAAAATTTTTTATTTTCCATATTTTTTTGTTTTTACTAATTTTTTTTAATATTCTAAGAATTTTTTTTAATTTTTAGATCACCTAATATAAATACACTTAAAAAGTATAATATTTGTGAAAAAAAAATCTTTAGAAAATTCACTAAATACCAAAAAAATATATATATATATAAGAATTCAGAATATTTTTTGTATTCTTGTATATTTATTGATTTTTTAAAACGTTTTTTATAAATAGGTGTATTTAAAAAAGTTAAAAAAAATTAAAAATTTAAAAATATTCAAAAAATCAAAAACACAATTTCTAAAAAATTAAATTCAAAAAATTAAAACAAAAAACACGTGTGGGCCACCTCAGCAACAGAGAGCTGTCAAGCTGCTGAATCTTCGGCGTCCCAAACCCGCATAAACTGGTAGGGACCACCCACCCGGTGCTCTGATTAAATCGATTCCCAAACGGTTTAGATCCGAACCCTAATTTGGAGGAGACCACAAGAGCCGGGTCTTGGGTTGTAACCGGATCCATTTTCATCGTCGTCTTCATTACTTCACATCCAAAACCAACAGAGATCCAAGTTTTTTGAAGACTCACGATCACAATTCACAAACCATCTCTGAGAAACTATCTCAAGACAAGACTAGGCTCGATCGATCGATGGATCTCAATTTACAATAAGAATTGTCGTGCTTCGATGCAATAATGGCGCTGGTATCGGCCGTACGTGATTACGTCAACCGCATGTTGCAGGACATCTCCGGCATGAAGGTCCTCATCCTCGATTCTCAAACGGTTCGTACCCTGCAATTCTTTCCATTGATTCCTCAATTTCCATAATTTTAATAATTTTGTTTCAAAATATAGAAATCTTTGATTATCAGATTCGTTTCTTCCACGAAAAGTAAGTAAATTTGGAATTTAATTTTCGAATTTCTTTGCATATTTGTTCAAGTATGTGTTTGGATCTTGGATTATTTGTAGAGGGAACGAAAAAGGGCTGGTGAGAATTTGAGAACATTTTAGTTTAATAAGCCAATTAGGAACTGTTTGAGTTTGGTTTGTATACTCCTGAGGGCATCTAAAACCTATATCAAATTTAAAATTTAGGGAAAATTAACTCAAAAACCTCTCTACTCTTTGACTCAAACTTATATCAAAATTAGGAGACTCAAATAATGTTTACTCAAATTTTTAATGACCATTTTGTAGCTTTCAATTTTTCAACTCTGCCATTACTGAAGCTTTTTATTGAATTTGTGCCTAAATCTGAGTATGTCCACTGTAGTGCTTCATAATACATTTCTGCTCGAAATTTTTAAATACAAAATTGAGTCAGAGCTGGAGGTGGTCTTAGTCAGCTTGACTTAATGTGAGCGATTTATTTAGTGGGTTATCTCTACTTTGAATTTGTTGGATTTTTATGAGCAACGTGATTCAAGTTTTACTATTTAGTTTGGTTCATTTGTTGCTGAATTTACTTGCCCTACATATTTTGGTTGGGGTTTCATGTGCCACATTTAAAAAAAAAACTACATTAACTTAGATTTTAACTAGGGCATTTGGTCTAGTGGCTGTGTAACACCCTTTTTGGTGTGAGGTCTCGGGTTCAACTTCTCCAGTTTGATATCCTTTGTGATGGTGTGAGGTCTCGGGTTGAACTTCTATGGAGAGGAGTTTGATACCCTTTGTGATGGTGTTTATTTCTGCCCCATTATGGGATTGTATGTAAGTAGTAGTAGAGTGGTTGTTGGGCTTGGGCTAGACTTAAGACTTTCCAGCTATTGTGGGCTAGTAGTCTGTTTGATATGTAATATTTCTCATATTTGTAATTACTCTCCTGTCGATTGACAAAAAAAAAAGAGGAAAAGATGTTGATCCATGGTTTGTTGTGCTGCTTTATGTGAGGATTAGAGTTCTAACTCATATTAAAGTTTTCACTGAATAATGTTGTTCCTGTGAATTGATTTTGAGTGGCCCCAAATTTTGAAAAATTGCCTAGCACACTGTTGAACCCCCAAATTTTGAGAAATTACCACTGGTTTTGCCCCTGGTTATTATATGAACAATATAATTGTGATGGAAATGATAATATTTTACGTATTCCTTTCTGGTTCATGCAAAACCCTTACATGTGTTGGTCTAAAGTGTCAATTTTAGTTAGTCAGATGAGGGTTTAATTATGAGAGAGTTCCGTTGTTTCGTGACTTGCAGGTTAGCATTGTTAGTGTTGTGTATTCTCAGTCAGACCTACTTCAGAAAGAAGTGTTTCTGGTAGAACTGGTAGATTCCATTTCCAAGTCAAAGGAGCCCATGTCACATCTCAAAGCAGTTTTCTTTCTTCGGCCAACATCGGAGAATATTCAGCATATGCGACGTCAGCTGGCAAGTCCAAGATTTGGAGAGTATCACCTTTGTAAGTTGGTTTCAATGGAAATACGAGAGAAAAAAATCTGATTTACCGTTCATATTTCTGATTTTGTCAGTTTGTTGTGAGCCATTGACTGAAAGCCCCTTTTTGTCTCTTATACTTCACAGTTTTCTCCAACTTGTTGAAGGATACCCAGCTTCATATTTTAGCTGATTCAGATGAACATGAAGTTGTACAGCAAGTTCAGGTAACTGTAATTTGCAAACATAAACTGCTGAACCAAATTCTGCATATATCTAAATATGTTTTTAACAAATTATATTAGTCCAATTTTTGGCCTTGTGGTTTGGCCCATGTGCGCGCATAACCCCCTCGTGGTTCCTGTACTAAGTTGCACCACTAACTCTGTTGACAGCAGTGGTAAATGAGTTCAATACCCCACTCTATGTTCTCCTCTACATCATCCTTTTTCAGTCACCGCCACACACAAGCACTTCCATTTCTTGCTGCTTCCCCAAAGCTCTCTCTGGCAGAAGCACATGTAACTTTTGCTAAGAGATTAAAACAAAACACTAACAAAACATACTTGGATAGTAGGTACATATATATATTATGTAAGTATGCATGAGAGAATACAAGTGGCTGAA
This sequence comes from Camellia granthamiana, assembly GCA_036172215.1. NCBI lineage: Eukaryota > Viridiplantae > Streptophyta > Magnoliopsida > Ericales > Theaceae > Camellia > Camellia granthamiana. The sequence continues at coordinate 114,342,423 of CM069905.1, forward strand.
TAAAAGTGGAAACCTCTAAAACAATCCAGTGTCTATTTTTGATAACTCAGTATCCGGCCCACTAGTCCGACTAACAATCCAGGGTCTATTCCGTGGATCAGTCCTCCCATCTATTTAATTTTATGAGAATTGACCCCATCACCATGTGTTTAAATTTGTAAATTTTGATTCTTGAGAATGTCAGAACAATTTTAACATGATATTTGCAAACTACAGGAATCCACCCAGTTTACAGACCCAAATTCACCATCAGTTTTTGAGTTCAAGTAACTGATGAATCGTAAATGGTCTCACTAAAATGACATGGCGGATCAGACATACAATTGATGCATTACATCTTCTTCATCATATAGGGCCTATATTTGTTTTGGCTTGAACTTGAAGCAATCCTTTGATCCATCTCTGGCATAATGTGAAATTGATATTGTGGTTGAAGATTGGTGGAGTTGGCGTGGGGAGGGGCTGCAGGATGGGGGGTGGTGGTGGGTGTTATGTACCAATTTTCCCAAAAGCCTAAGCTATTAGGAAATGGGCCCAACAATGTATATGAAGCTATCTAACACCCTCCCTCAAGTGCAACCCCGTCTTGCACGTGGAGAGAAACAGAAGGAGAAATAGACAACCAAATAAAGAGAAGAAATCAAACAGGACATAATATCAAATGCTAACGGAGAGACTTGAACCCAAGACTTCTTTCAACCAGAGCTCTGATGCTACCAATTTTCCCAAAAGTCTAAGCTATTAGGAAATTAGCCCAACAATATATATGAAGCTATCTAATAGTGGGACCAAGGAGGAGAGAAAAAAAATAGTAAGGAGAGGAAGAAGACAAAGGAATTTTTGTAATTTGGAAAAATTCTAAGGGTACTTTCGTCTTAAAAAAAAATTATTTCATTCATACTCACTCTCAACATTGGTGCATGAGTTGCACCTCTAGTTTAATTTGGATGAGAATTTTGACGGTGCACTTCAATCAAAAAACCAAGGGAGTTATCTGCTTATATTTGAACATTAGGGGTTTATGTGCACATGTGCCAAACCACAAAGGGGTTAAAGTGAAATTTTCCCTTCTTTTTTTTACACATACTAACTTCATGATCAATTGATATTATCCGGTGTGTTGAGCCACGTGTTCTCTGCCATTGTGTTTGTCATAGTGGTAAGAATGACACCATTCACTGTTGTTCTTGGTTTGAAATGTGATATTGGATATAATTTATTATTTGTTTACATTTATTTTGCAGGAATTCTTTGCAGATTTTGTTGCTGTTGACCCTTTCCATTTCACTTTAAATATGCCTTCAAATCCCATGTATATGTTGCCAGCAGTCGTAGATCCTTCAGGCTTGCAGCACTTCTGTGATCGAGTTGTTGATGGTATTGCAGCAATTTTCTTGGCATTAAAACGAAGACCTGTTATTAGATATCAGCGGACCTCTGATATCGCTAAAAGGGTTGCACAAGAGGCAGCGGTGAGAAATTGCTAAAGTGCAAGATATTGCTTGGATACTTTATATAAATGCTTTTAAAATTTAATGTGGATTCAAATGTTTGATGAGTTTACATGCTTGTCTATTTTTCCCTGAACGAACTTAGAATCTATCTTGTGGTATTATATTTATATGCATCTAACCATCACAAGCTTCAGTCAACTGTCTTGGATTACTGAATGCAGACACTTTATAGATTTTACCGTAATTAAAAATTAACTTGTTTGATTTCCCCTGCATGTAACAGAAGCTGATGTACCAACAAGAGAGTGGCCTTTTTGATTTTAGAAGAACGGAAATTTCTCCTTTGTTGCTAGTTATTGATAGGAGGGATGACCCTGTTACACCATTGCTGAATCAGTGGACATATCAGGTACTTAAGGAATATGACTATTAACTTGTCACGACCTGTGTTAGATAGGAGGAGTGCTTATTTTTTCTTTAAGATTTATTTTTCTAAATTTTTTGGTGGTTGGTTAGATATTATATTAAATGGAGCTCATCCATTGACAACAATTTTCTCAGGCTATGGTTCATGAGTTGATAGGCATTCAAGACAATAAAGTGGACTTGAGAAACATTGGCAAAATTTCGAAGGATCAGCAGGTTGAAATTAGATAAATCACAATTTGTTACACATTCTTATTTCTACAATCTCGTCTCATGATGAGTCAATTTTTTGTCATTCATGCTTACAGGAGGTTGTGCTGTCGTCAGAGCAAGATGCCTTTTTTAAAGCTAATATGTATGAAAATTTTGGAGACATTGGATTGAATATAAAGCGGATGGTGGATGACTTTCAGCAAGTTGCAAAAAGTAACCAAAAGATCCAGACAATAGGTTTGTATGAAGTAAATTTGAAAATCAGCACAATAGGTTTAAATTGTTGTTAATTAATACCATCAGTTACTGTCTAAATAATGGTTGAAGTATAGCAATAGCTAATATATTATTGGTTATCAAATCCTTTGAGTTTTTGCAGAAGACATGGCCAAATTTGTTGACAATTACCCGGAATACAGAAAAATGCATGGCAATGTCTCAAAGCACGTGACCTTGGTCACAGAAATGAGCAAGATAGTTGATGAGCGAAAACTCATGTTAGTTTCGGAAACAGAACAAGAATTGGCTTGCAATGGTGGGCAAGGGGCAGCATTTGAGGTGTTTTGTTGCTTCATATATTTTTTTCCTCATGATTTCTTGTCTATATTCAAATTTTATATTGACTTCATATTTGCTGATGATATCAATTATTTTATTATCAGAGAACCATTTGATTGCAAATTTTTATCTGCAATAATAACAAAATTTACACTACCCTGTTAAGGAGCATAGATTTGAAATTGAAAAAAGATAGGGAATGAATTATGACACAATCTAAAATGTGGCATTATAGGGTTCAGGCTTGCATAATGGCGTAGTTAGATTCTGATAAGATCATTTTCATAGTGAGAATGGTGTTCTTTTAACCTAACCAAGAATGATGAAATTTAGTATGATTAGTATGCATGACTTCTCCATTTACTTTTGGAAGTTGTATTAACATAATAATGTAAAAGGCTAAAAGCATTATACATACTACAGATATATGTCATGCTCTTGATTTTCTTTGCTCCCTTCTTTATATTTTTCTCTTAAAAAGCTCATAACAGAGTTATATATGTTGCTGCTTTGTCTTGTAAAGAAAAATTAAGGGATGAGAACTAGAAGATATTATTTGATTATTGATCTGGTGGTGTAGAGAATGAAAGAGTTCCATGTTCTTTTTTGTGCATTTCAAATGCACCCTGCTTGGGTATAAAGTGTACTTTGGTGATTCTGATATATGGGGGGAAAGACAAATATTATGGGTGAGGAAACATGTGGTTGTGGGTTTTGCAATGTATGACATAAGTTAGGTTGTTGAAAGATGTTTGAAAATGTGTAACAAATAAAGTTCTTAGTGAAGAGGAGCTGAATTTTGTATCATGTATGTGAGCGTGTGAGAAAACCTAACAATTTATGCCAACTAGTCATGGGGGATCAGTTTAATGGTCTTAATGAAACTTTGGGATGGTTTGATGGAGCAACAGGTATGCTATAAGCACTATGGATGTGGTGGTTTGAATTCTGAATTCATGTTAGTGGGCTTTATAACTGGATTAACTCATTTTAAGAGTTGGTTAGCACATGTTATTCAGCTTCAGATTTTGGATAAGTTGATTATTTTTATCCAGGTGAATAAAAAATCTTAAGACTTAAGAGGTCACTATGCAGTTTTGTGGCTTCACTGTAAGATGAGGCTTGCAATGTCGTGTCATTGCAACTCCATAGTCCAAACTTGCTGCCCTTAAGGTTTTGAGCAAATGACCCTTTGGGTGAGCTTGATCATTCTTAAGTTTCTAAAATGGAGCTCTAGTGTTGAGGGTATGCTTTAAGCCTAAGATTAGCTTTGTCGTATAGTTTTAGAGGAATTTATAAAACTTTTTGTTATGAATTTTACTTTGATAGGCTTTAATGACTTATTTGACTCTCCGACCACCTAAATGGGCCCAGCAGTATCATTTTGTTGACTCAAGCCTAAGTTATTGAAATTGTCACTGAGCTCAAGTAAATTCCAATAGTTCCAACCTTGAACGAAGGAAGGACAGACTGGCTTTCCGGGATCATGCTCGTGGCTTTAGAATTGGTTGTAGATAATAGAGTTTGGCTCCAATTGCATCCTACACTTGTCACTGGTAGCATTCTTTTTGTTATGCTCTTGGGTTGCCTTTGTGCAGTCATCATGAGGCAGCAGAATGTATGGTATAGGCCCCCAATTTTCCCAACTCCAAATATTCATGTATCTTTTGTCTTATCGGGAATGGGAATGGAATGCAAGGTATCACATATCCATATCCATGCTTCAAAGATTCCAGTGGTTGATAGTATGCAAGAACGGAAAGTGAGTGGGAATAGAAAGCAAGGTGGAATGGAATGGAATGTCATTTTCTCCTTCATATAATGGAATGGTCATTACAACAAGTTGTGGGATGCATTCCAACCCTCATTTGTTGTACCCAAAGTGGGAAAGGAAATGGAAAGCTAGAATGGGCATCCATTCCATTAGTTGCACGAAGCGGGAGCTGGGGCGGGAGCGGGAGTGGGGAAGCGTGAGCCGATAGAAGTTTCTTAGGTTGGGAGCGCCTTGGGGAGCGGTAATATATATATATATTTTAATAGTTATTTTTAAAATATGTTTATTATATAAATGTGAGTTAAATAGTTATTTTTAAAAATATTTATTATTTTTATCTTGGTATTATTTTTATTGATAATATTTTTAATTTATTTATATAATTATTTTTATTTTTAATTGATGTATATTATAATTAAAAAATATAACAAATAAAGAATAATAAAATATGTTAAAGTAAATAAAAGGTAAAAATTGGATATTTATTTTATAGATTTGATTTGATATTTTTTTATTATATTTGATTTAATTAGATTTATTCTTATATAACAAATTATATTATTTATTATATTTATTATATGTTAAAAATGGGAGGGGGGGAGACAGAACAGAACATAAATCGATGAGAGAGAGAGAGAGAGAGAGAGAGAAGAAGAAGAAGAAGAAGAAGAAGAAGAAGAAGAAGAAGCAGATCGAAGAAGAAGATGGGCGATGGCGAAGGCGATGTCGAGAAGATCGAAGGCGAGAGCGATCGCGAGCAGATCGCGAGGCGAGAGCAGATAAAAGGTCCAGGCGATGTCGAAGGTCGACATCGATGTCGAAGGAGAAGGCGACAGCGAGTTCAGGTTTCTCTTTCTCTCTCTCTCTCTCTCCCCCTCACGATCCCATCTTAGACTGGATCGCGTTTCTCTCTCCACAGAAACACGATTGCGTTTCTTTCTAGGAAGCGCGGAATCGCGATTCTTACTCAGAATCGCCACCTGGTTGCACGATTCTTGTTCCATCCCATTTCCTCCAACATAGACTTAGTGCATTTTCATATATTTGGCATGGTGATATACTTAATTTGCCATGCTTATTACAAAGAAGAAATAAGTCTAGTAGATGCATCAATAAGAGGCACTCTAGAATCTAGATGGAGATGACTTTGATTAGGCATCTACACTATTGACAACAAAACTCTGGTAAAAGAGATTGAGATACCTCAAGTAATGGCAAGTGCATCGAATGGGCATATGCAACAACGATACAAAGATGGAGGAGTGGCAAGACTAGAGATGACAAGTTTGTGAAGAGTACATATGGCCAAGACAGTGGTTATAAGGTATCAGTTATAGCAATTGATTGATGGAGGACAAGGTGATAAAAAGTTGCGTGAGATATAATGAAGACCTGTAACAACTGCAACAAGGACTATCTTGGTTTGGGTTAACTTTGCTTGAATGATGAGCAGAAGAAATAATTGGACCTCAGGTTTTACATAGTAAGAAAAGAGTGTTGTTCCACTGCCATATTTTCAGATAATTAAATCTTTCTAGTTTATCAGATATGTGATTCATGATTCACAATTCAATGATTGTTGGGTTAGACATCCCTGATACCTATTGAAGAGAAGCGTCATTGTTTCGAATTAAACAATCAACACTATCTCCTGAAACACCTGCACTCCCCACCGCATGCATATACTAACAGAAAAAAGGAAAAAGATGTAATCAGCGTGCATTATAATCCAATAGTCTTCTTTCAAAAGGGCTGTTTAAAAATCTATGTTTGATCAAAACCATCTTGATAAACCCTCCTTAGTGCCATTAATTTTAGGGGTACTTACCAATTAGTCCTATTCACTAGACTTATTTATCTACAGGTCCTAACTAATAAATTTAACACTATAAAAATAAGAGAGTGATAAATTTATCACTAAAAATTTATTCATAAAAATAAAGAGACTGATAAATTTATCATTATAAATTTATTCATAAAAAAAAAAGACTGATAAATTTATCTTTATCACTTAATAAATTTATCAAATAGGACTTAATGGGTATTAAGTCTCCAAAGTAGGACCTATTGAGTAATAAGTCTCCAAAATATGACCTATTGGTAGTTTACCCTTAATTTTTATGATTTTCTTTTACAAATACAATAGCACAAATTGAGTAGGATATATAATATGAAAGATTTGATGACTAGACATGTTGGAGAAATTCATTATTTTTCTGATGCTGTTGATTGAGTGCGTTATATTTTTGTTTGTTGTCTAGATGAAATTTTGAATAGATGAGTTTCAATTGCTTGCCTTTCTAGAATCTCACTTTGATACTTAAATTGATATGAGATGCTTGTTTGGGGTTTTTCAAAATTTTCTTCTTTAGATTATAATTGATTAAATCATGTTGAATCCTCATAGTGATTCACTTCAGTTCCTATTTTCCTATGTTTGGTACAGTAGTGGTTTGTTAAATATCAATTACATCTCCAATGAATGGGAAACTGTACTTTCATGCAGGCTGTGACTAATCTTTTAAACAATGAAAGTGTCTCTGATGTTGACCGTCTACGCCTGGTTATGTTGTATGCTTTGCGCTATGAGAAGGAGAGCCCTGTTCAACTGATGCAGCTTTTCAACAAACTGGCTTCTCGGTCTCCCAAGTATAAGCCTGGGGTAATGGAACAAATCTAATATTGTCCTCTACATGTTATACTCTGACTGCTTCCTTGCTCTCCATTCTATATGTTATACTCTGGCTGCTTGCTTGCTTGTTATTTTTGTACACATGGGTGTTTGTTGGTGCATGTGTGTTTGAAGGGATCATAATCATCCACCTACAAAGTTTAGTGCTATTAAAGATGATGCATCTAATCATAACACATCGTGGTTCAAGCCATCTGGTAAATTACTTCGGTATTTTCATGGCGTTGACAAACGTTTCATCCACAGAAAGCTACTATTGCTATCATATTTTCCCTAATGAATCTGGATGTTCTAATTTGCTTTCAAATTTATGCCTAGTTTCAGATTTACTATCTGTTGAATGTTTATTTAGACTGGTGGATTTCTGAAAATTTGTTATGTTCACTGCTCCTGGTTACATAAGAAATCTTACTAACTCGGCAATCTTGGCATCACAGCTTGTGCAATTCCTATTAAAACAAGCGGGTGTTGATAAGCGAACTGGGGATCTTTATGGAAACCGAGACCTTTTGAATATTGCTCGTAACATGGCTCGTGGACTCAAGGTTTGTTGCAAATTTTCTGTTATCTTCCTCCTTTCTTTTTTCTCCCACCCAAGTGCCCTGCTGTTTCATTTGGAATACAGTTCCTGGGTCTCAGAGATTGGTTTTTGGTTTTTGGTTTTTGCAGGGGGTTGAGAATGTTTACACCCAACACCAGCCCCTTCTATTCCAAACCATGGAAAGCATTATCAAGGGGAGGTTGAGAGATGTGGACTACCCATTTATTGGAAATCATTTTCAGCAGGGCAGGTTTGTTGTCTCTTAGCTCTGAATCATGTCTTAGTTGCATTTGTGGGATTTTTATCCCATCTAACTAGTGACAGAATTAGTTTAATAAAGCGATAAAGCATGAAAAGCTGTTTCAGATTACTGTCTTATCAGTCAAAGGCATAGCATCTAAAGCATAGCTTCAATAGTTGATGAAAAGAGAATAAGCATTGCAGATGACCTAACCCTAGCAAGTGAAGTGACTATGGACTGTTTTTGAAAGCTCATCATTCACACCTTCATATATTAACACATCTATTTGTCACAAGTGCATAATGTAAGCTGTGAGCTGTGACAATATATCAGTCCGCGTCTTGATCAATTTGTGGTTGAACAGGTGAAATAAAAAAAATGGAGTTTTGTAAGGAATTTAAATGCCATATCATCTTTCCACACTTGCTATCAAAGAAATCTGGGGGTCACATGTTTTAAGGGTTCTACTTAGATCAATTGTGAGCTAAGGTTCGGTTCCTTGATGCTTTATGTAGGAATGGCATCTCCCTTTCAGGATTGGAGCCAACATTAGATACAAGATAAACCTTATTTTGACTTTGTCCAAGAAAAGTTGTGTGCAGTGAAATAAAATGTATGAAAGGACACTTCATATCTACTTACATATTTTATTTTGGCAGGCCGCAGGAGGTGGTGATATTTATTGTTGGTGGGACAACCTACGAGGAGTCACGTTCTGTGGCTCTACAAAATGCCACCAATTCTGGGATTCGCTTCATACTAGGTGGTTCGGTGGTTCTCAATTCTAAGAGGTATATAAAGTTCAGAGAGTCCGAACAAAATTTTGATATCACTGTACCAATTGTGTTCCATGTTTGTGCACTAGCATCCAGGGTGCAAGCTAACTCAATAATAACGAATTCCATTTTTTATTTTTATTTTTGCAATTCTACATTTCACTCTCACACAATAACCTCTGCCCACATCTCTACTTTGGTTGGAATATAGGTTTCTAAAGGATCTTGAAGAAGCCCAGAGGATTGCTCGAACCAGTACAAGTGTGGTCTGAAGATTTGTGGATAAGTTGATATGCCTTCTTTTTTTTTTTTTCTCCTTTTTTTTGGTGATAGCATACCTTTATTAAACCTGCACAGCAAGCTTGAAGAGGGATTAGGTCATCCCATTGGTATGGCATAAAATGGAGTTCACTTTTTACTGATTGGAATATCAAATATGATAGAAAGCAGATTTTGAGGGGGATTGTAATTTCATTGTATCCCTTGATGATTTATCTTGTAGTTGTACAATTAAGATTTTTCAAAATGAAATAGCTGACTATCAAAGCAATTTTTGTAGCGTAAAGCATTTTTTGTTGAAGTTACAAATATTGCTTATAAGCTAACTTTCGTACTTCATCAGTGTTGTTAAATCCTTATGAATTGTTGAACACCATTTAGGTTGCAAACAAACCGAGCTATTTATGAACAGCTCGAGCTTGGTTCATTTAAAACTTGTTTAGACTCGACTCGTTTACTAAATGAACGAGCTCGAGCTTGATTTTTAGGCTCGTTTATTAATCGAGCCAAGTTCAAGTAATCCTAAACTTGGCTCGACACGGCTTGTGAACATAAAAATAAATAAATTAATATATATTTTTAATAATATATTTAATAAATTTTATTTTTTATTTATGGTCGGTATTTGTGTAAATTTACATATTTAATTGATGAAATTTATTATTAATATAAGTATTATTATATATTTTACTCATAATTTTGTGTTTTATTATTATTATTATTATCTTAATAAGTAAATTAATTTAAATTTAATTTTTTTTCAAGTTCAAGTTCGAGCTCGAACTCGATTAGTTTATGTAATTAAGCAAGCTCAAGCCGAGCTCGAGTTCAACAAATATTTGATGAGCCGAGCTGGAGTTCGATTTTTTAAGCTCGACTAATTCTTAATAAACAATTTTGAACATTCAAAAGTTGGTTCGATTCGGTTCGGCTCATTTACAATCCTAACACCATTAAGACCATCTCTAATCTTTCATCAAATTTAAAATTAATGAAAACGGTGCTCCAATCGTTTTATCAGTTTGGTATCAAATGAATGAAGTGATATTTTTTTCATCAAATGAAAGAGCGTTTATCTTTTCATCAAATTTGTAGGTAATTGTTGGGTCAAACGTCTTTTCGGACAACTGATTTTGGGATGAATTTGATGAAAATTTACTCTAGATGGATGACCTGCCGGATGATTGGCTGGTATGAAAATATTGGAATACAGCGTATTAAACCAAACTTTTATTTAAATTTTTATTCAAATTTAATGAAATGTCTAATGAACGATTAGAAATGCTCTAATAGAATCGTTTTTGGTACAAATGTTGGTGTAAGTCTTATTTGTGCAAATTGAGCATTAAAATGTTTGTTAACAAATTAAAAGTGAGAATAAAAATACGGGTTATTTTTTATGATTTTGAAAATTGTAAATATTTTCTTGTAAGATTGTCATTTAACAGAGTTAAGAGAAAAAAAATTGAATATATTTTTGACATCATTAAAAATTATTCGTTAATTTAATGATTGATTAATGAAAGGGGTCAATTGTTATGCGATTAGAAATTTGAAAGAATGAAATGTAATTTTTAAAATCACAAGAAATAATCAATATTTTAAATAAATCTTAGAGGGTGTACTTATAATTTATGATGTAAAATGTAATTAGCTAATAATAAATCAATCATTAAAAGAAATATAATAAAGGGTGAATTACACTAATAGTCTTTATAGTTTGAGACTTGTGTCACTTTAGTCCCTAACTTTTCAATTGTGACACATTTGACTCTAAATTTTGAATCTTGTTCCAAATAAGGATAATTGAAGATATCATTAAATTTTTCAAGGGTAAAATCGTCAATTTGATAAAATATAAACTAATTTGACAAAAATAAATGTTAAAAAAATATGTTTAATTTTTAAAAAATTATTTTTATCCACCAATGATAAAATTATGTAAAATTAATAAAAATTACATGATTAATTTTTTTAAATTAATTTTACATGATCATCATCCAAATACATAATAAAAATTAATTTGGTAAAAAAAAAATGTCTAAAAGATTTATCAATTTTACATAATTTTATTTTTAGTGGGTAGAAATAATTTTTAAAAATTCAAAAATACTTGTTTGACATTTATTTTTGTCAAATTAGTTTATATTTTATCAAATTGACGATTTTACCCTTGAAAAATCTAATGATATCTTCAATTGTCCTTATTTGGATCAAGATTCAAAATTCAGAGTTAAATATGTCACAACTGAAAAGTTAGGGACCAAAGTGACACAAGTGCTAAACTATAGGGATTATTTGTGTAATTTTCCCTGTAATAAAAATAAAAAAGAAAGAAAGATAGAAAGAAAGAAAGAAAGGGAAAGGGAAATAACACAAGTCAGTGCATGTTTAAAAGGAAAAAAAAAAAAAAAAAACACAGTTCAAATTAATAGTAAATTTTATAAATTTTAATAATTAAAAAGGAAATATCAAATCAGTGTAATTTTTTTAAAAATAATTACGAATTAATAAGAAATTATATAAATATTAATAATTAAAATTTAAAATTTTTCATGAATATATAATTTTTTTTTTCTAAAATTTCAGTGGAGTGAAATTACCCCTAATTAAAATCATAAAGAATTTGTAATTATTACAAATTAATAAGAAATTATATAAATATTAATAATTAAAATTTTATATTTTTTCATGAATATATAAAAAAAATTTCTAAAATTTCAGTGGAGTGAAATTGCGCCAATTAAAATCATAAAGAATTTGTAATTATTTTGAGAAAATATCACTGATGTGTGTTTGATTTGTGTTTTCAAACATGTTTTTGGAAAAAAAATTTCAAAAAAACATGTTTGGTTATATATTTTCTCAAAAAAATTCTAAATTACTTCTCTCTATTACACATTAATCAATAACTTTTTCTTTATCCTCTCATTTTTTCAATCACATTTTCTCTTATACTACTCAACTATAATAAAATATCAAATCATTCTAAACTCTCAAACTCCAAAACTATTTTTAAAATATACAATCAAATAAATCAAAAAAAATTTTAAACTCTTCCTAAACATTTTTGAAATTTTATTTCAAAACACAAATCAAATACAAAAAAATTTTCAAAAAAGAAAAAGCCTTCCAAGTGTAGGAGGTGCAAATGAATTGGGGGGCATGATGAAGGCTATTGAAATTGGTTTGCATCACAGGAAGCACGTAGCCCAAACCATTAATGGAAAATCTTTTAGTGAAAGATTTTTCATTTGAATGTCCAATCCAATCCAAACAAACAGCGAAAAAATAAACAGTCTGCTGGGTTTTGAATTGATGACCGAAAAATGTTTTAAGAGTACTAAAATGTGTTTTGAAATGTTGATTAAAAGTTGGTCTTTTAGTTTTTTTTTAGTTTATTTTATTTATTTTTTGAGTAAGTTATATAAGAGGTGATGTGATCCAAAAGGATGTTTTGAGAAGATAGTTAAAAGTTGTTTTTTAATTTTTTTTTGACTTTTTTGTAAGAGAGGGAAGTGAGTTAAAAGTTAAAATAATCCAAAATAGATTAAAAGCTGAAAGCTGACTTTTAACCAGCTTCCCAAGTGCTCTTTTGGAAAATTAATAAAAAGTCAGATTGGGTCATATCATCTCTCGTATAACTTATTCATAAAAAGACAAAATAAACTAAAAAAAGTTAAAAAATCAACTTTTAACTTCTCAAAACACTCTAGTAGAATTTTAATGAGAGTTCTATTTATGTGACAGTGAGTCACACCCATAAATGATTAATGTATGCATGCTTTTTTTTTTTTTTTTTTTTTTTTTTTTTTTTTTTCATGTCACATTATTACTGTAATTATTAAGGCTCTAAATTTAAAATTATGAATCGTTACTCAAAACTTTCTCATTACTTTTGGTGTGGGCTAGATGGGATGGAATAGACAGTGGATGATATATATCTTATGATGAACTTTCACTTCCGAGTACAGACAATTAACATTTCTGCATCCTTTCATCTCAAAGAAGATTCTCTTTGCTGTTTCTGAATATCTCTCTCATTTATATATGGGCAAATAACGGTGGGGGTAAGAAAAATTAAGGATAAATTATACTTCCATCCTCTTAAGTTTAGATTTAATATATATTATTTTTGATATTTAAAAAATTACATTAATTTTCTTGACATTATAATTATTTAAACAGAATGAAAATATTACACTCATGTATTCTCTCTTTTTTTACTTTGTTTTACTTAATCTATTTTTTTTTCCTTTTTTTGCTTTATTTTTTTAATATAGTTTATTCTATTTTTTTACTAAGAGTTGTTACTTTTTATATAAACAGAGAGTTTGTGAAATGAGATTGTTAATCACAGGGTTAAAAATGTAATTTTCAAAACGTCAGGGGGTGAAATATAATTGGACCAAATCTCAAAAAGTGTGAGTGTAATTTACCCTAATAATAAATATTATAAATATTAAAAATTATAATTATAATTTTTTTATTAATGAGTAATTATTTTTTTCTGACACCAGTTTACTGTAATTATCCCTTTATTTATCAAATCCTTTTTCTTTTCAATATTTTTTAGGAAAAATTGCACTTCAGTGCATGTTTAAAAAATGTATAAATCAATAAAAATTTGCATTAATTTGAATGATTAAAATTACAAGTTTTTTTTAATCAATTTGTAAACATTTTATACAAATGCCATTTATTTGTAATTTTTTCTATTTTTTAACTTGACTTTTTTTAAAGTCATATTTTGTAAACATAATTTAAATTTGAAATCATATTTTTTTTAAAATATGATTTTTATAATTTTTAAAATAAATTAATTGAACTCGTGTGAATGGCAACGGGGCGGGGCGGGGCTGGGGACTACCCTCCCCGTCCCCGATCCCCGAAAGTGTGAAAATCCCCGTCCTCGTCCCTGATCCCCGACGGGGAGCCCATCGGCCCCCCCACCCCCGCCCCCGCCCCCGATCGGGTATCGGGTATCCCCGACCCCGCAAATTCCCCGAATTACTTTTCTTTTTCTTTTTTTGATCTGTAATCAATATTCAAAGGGTTTTTCAAACAAATTTCAAACAAAACAACCACTACTGAATTTCAAACAAATAACATCCAATCCTAAATGACAACAAATCTGTAAATAATCTGTTCAACATATACAATTAATAAATTTAGAGGAAAAATCTGCTCAACACACAGATCAATCAACATTTGTTCATCTGTAAAAATTTGTTCATCAAAATCTAAAAATCTGCTAAATTTAGAGGAAAAATCTGTAAAAATTTGTTCATCAAAATCAATCAACAATAGATATATATATAGATATATATATAGAGAGGGGGGGCTTCACGATCGGTGCTTCACGGATTTGTATACGGTCATGGTCGTCACTCAGATCTGTGGTAACGGAGGGATCGGTGGCAGTGATGGCTTCAGATCGGTGCTGACGGAGGAACGGCAACCGCCGTTCGTTGTGTGAGGGAGGGGGAGGCGAAACCTTCGTTCTTGGCAACGGCGGAGAGAGAGAGAGCAGCCGTGAGTGAGGATGATCGGCGGAGAGGGCAGCCGTCGTTCGTTGTGTGAGAGAGAGAGAGAGAGAGACGGGAGGTGAGGTGAAACCCTTGGCAACGAACGGCGGAAAGAGAGAGAGAGAGAGCGCAGCTTGTGTTTGTGTTTGTGTGTGAGAGCACTGCTCAGACCAAACCCTATCTATACGCGCACATATATTATGAGGGGCAAAATGGTAATTTCATATCGGGAATTATACGGGGCGGGGATCGGGTCGGGGATCGGGGCGGGGCCGGGACTGAAACTTGTATCCCCGTCCCCGGCCCGAACATACCGGGGATACATTTTTTAATACCGTCCCCGTCCCCACGGGGATATTTTTCGGGGAATCACCACTCAATTCGGGGGCGGGGGATCGGGTCCCCGTCGGGCCGGGTCCCCATTGCCATCTCTGAGTCGTGTTTTAAAACACATGAAGATATACAAATTTAAAAAATGTGATTTTACAAAATAGAATTAAGTTTAATTTGTATTCACACACACCGTTGTATGTGTTCCATGATCTATTTTGGAATTTTGAAATTTTTTTTGGCAATCCAAAAAACATCAAATATATAGTAACAACAATGATTTAGATCACTAATTTTAGTACTCTAATAGAGCACTAATGACATGGTAATGAATAAAAAAAATAAAATAAGAACAAATTAAGATCAAAATATCACATCACTGTGGGTGGAGCCCACTGTCAACTCATTAGAACTACTTTTAGAACTCAAAAATTAAAATTCTAAAGCATTTTTCATATAGTAAAAGGTTTGTACGTAAAAAGTTTAGCATGAGAGATTAGACGTGAAAGCTAAAGAAAGCATTGAATAGTAGGGAAATTCTGTAGTACACCCCCACTAATAGTATGTACTATATATATTTTATTATGTGCTGTTTTAAGAAGTTGGTAAAAAGTTAGTTTTTTAATTTTTTAATCGATTTTGTCTTTTTGTGAATAAAAAATGTGAGAGGTGATATAATTCAAAATGGATAAAAAGTTAAAAGCTGACTTTTTTTTTGCTTCCCAAAAGACCCTTATGTATTTTTGTAGTTTGTATTGTATATTTTTATAGTAAGGCCTTGTTTGGAGTGTCCTAAAAAAGTCAAAAAGTCACTACCCTATTTAAGTCACATCATCTTATTTAAGTCACATTACCTCTCTCCCACATCACTTCAAACCCAACTCATATTTCATAAAAAGTCAAAAAGTACACTTATTTATATCATCCCAAACCACTCCTAAATGTTACTTATTTTTCTAGTAAGAGTTATGATAATTAATGGTTCATAAATAAAATTACACATTTTTGTGGTAATGTTATGTCTTTTGTAATATTATTATACATTTTGTGGTTGAAAATGTTTGAATAAAAAAATATGTAACAATTTCACAAAATTGTGTAACACTACTACAAAATGCGTGAATTTATTTTTGAACCACAAATTATCACAACTCCTACCATAAAAATATATAACACTTACTATAAAAATACATAATATTTACTTAAAAATACGTAACAAGTGTGTATGATACACACCGTTATATTCTATGGTATGAGATGAGTAGTACTAACTTGGGTAAATTACATTGACCTCCTTTGAGGTTTAAAAAAATAGAATAAGTTTCACAATTTTGATATAATTACATTAAATTTTTTTGATATTTTAATATAACACTTAGTTTCATTTTTATTAATAATGTATTAGTTATATAAATAAAAAAAATAATGTTGTCATCTCTTTTATATGAAAATTTATCCTTTACGTATTTTATTTTTGTATTTTTTCACCATTTATATTAATTTTATTCCAAATTTTATTAAAATTAAAGTCAGTATAATTATGTTAAAATTATAATTATGTTGTCATCTCTTTTACATTCAATTTTCAAAAGATGAATGTAATTTACCCTACTAATTTTGTAACAATAGTAAGTTGATTATTTATGTGAAAGATTACAAAGTAGAGGTAGTGTCAGTGACTTTTTCTAGCCGAGTTCACACAAAAGTGACTCGAAAAAGTCGATGTTTGTGTTTGTTAGTGAATGATCATTCTAAAATTCAATATTAGAAATATCACTATGGGTAGTGAGAGAAGACAACAACTACAACACAATTATAAATATGTAACATCGTATAATCCCGTTTGAAATTTTTTTTTTTCAACTTCATTAGCTTCATTTTTAAAATTGTGAATGATCATTTTAAAGATTTAATATTAGGAATATCACTATGGGTAACTACAACACAATTATGGGTATATAACACTGTATAATCACGTTTGGAATTTTTTTTATTTTCAATTTATTTAGTTTAATTTTTAAAATTTTAAACTTAATTAGTTGTACACTGAAAAGTTAAGGTGGATGGCAAAATTTCCGCTGTACACTGAATTTTTTTTGCCTTTTTAGCTCAAAAAAAGAAAAAATTAAAATAAACTCAAAAAGTTAAATAAATTTTGCCAAATAGTGTAATATAGTATTAACTTTAGGGTTGAGAAGAAAGCTCCATGTTTGGACAGTACAAGTATTTTATAGAGTAAAAATTGATGGTTTTGTCCTCTTTTGTAGCCTTCTCTTTCTTCAACGCTTTGCAATTTCTTATTGTGAAATTTGGTAGGTCCCAATCTAGTTTAATTATATTATCATTCTAATTTTTAGTTGGGTGACACTAACTTGTACATCACAACTTCTGTATTTTATTATATGTGCATGGATGCTTTCAAACTTCGTATATATATTCATGTCTGTTTTTTATGACTTGTGAGCCAAGTAATTCTCTCTCAGGAGTTGTAAGTTTTTTTAATAAATCCCATTCTAAAAACTTTATATTCTATCTTTTTAGTGTAATATGATCAAATTACTCTTGCGTGTATTTTTTATATCAGTTGTGATTTGTGGCACTAAATTTCCGAGCACTAATGGCACTAATTTCTATATCAAGTAAAAATAAATAAATAAATAAATAAAGTTACCAAAACAGGAAATTAGTGCCATTAGTGCCAGGAAATTTAGAGCCACAAACATTTTTCTATTTTAAAATTAACACACAATAAAAAATAACAACTCATTCTATACAAAAAAATCATTATCTTTCCATGGAAAAATTCTCTCATTATTTTCGGGAAAATCTCCTCATTTCATAGAAAAAATCTCTCCGTTATTTTATAGAAAAAAAACTCTCCCTCATTGTAGTGGAAAAAAAATCTCTCCTTTATCCCATAAAAAAAAAAAAACTCACATTCTCAAAATCCTAAATCGTCTACCTTCTGAAAATCTCTCACTAAATGTTGATGTAAACTTTCACATTATAAATACATGCTGATAAATAATATTTCCTCATGAAATCATATACACACTCAATGTTACTGGAGTGTGTGGACATTAACATTGGGTGCGACTACTTATTTATATCACTGAATTACAATTAACAATAACAAAAATGATTGCTCAATCAATAAGTATAGTAACAAAACTAACAAACATACAACTAACCTTTGAAAAAATGCGTTTGGTTGTGTTTTGTAATTATGATTTGAGAGAATGAGTTGTATTTTGAGTTTGTGGGGTTTGAAATTATGATTTGAGTATAGAAAATTTGTTTGGTTAAGAGTTTTGAAAATAGTTTTGATTTGAGTGGGGAATTGTTGATGTGACATTTGATATTTGATACAAAAATTTACAACTCATAACTAAATATACAACTCAAAATTATTTCGAAGCACATAAAAAATTTTAAAAATTTCAGAAAATGTTTTTTTCGATTATATAAAAATTAACATATCAATTACAAAAAAAAAAAATATCACTATTCTGATCAACCGGCCGGACGACCGGCCGAACGTCCCGTTAGGCCAAATTTTGAAAAAAAATTTGAAAAACGCATCTGTCAAAATAGAAAACCGCGCCCTCAGACAGGGTGTTTTCTACAGAGTTTTGGAAACATCATTTGAGAACTCTAACCAAACACCATACTTGAATTAAGATGTGGAATCGTGATTTGAAATCACAACCAAACAGAGCCTAAAATTCCTACAAAAATATAATGTGAATGTTCATAATTTACAATTAATATACAATTGGCCTTAAAAAATAAAAAAACTAAACACATATCAATGTAAACATTCACACTGCAACGGAAAAACACAAAACAAAATTTAAAAAAAAAAATCGACTATTTTGATTATTTAATGGCAATAAAAACGATTATTCAATCAACAAGTATAGAAACAATCAATATATAACAAATTATCAAACAATATATAAAAAAATTATTAAATAGTTTATATATATTGAGATTATACAAACTGATGAAAAAACTACCGTTTATGTATAACAATAGCAAAAAATGATTAGTCATCGCTAGTTCACAATCATCTCTGTCGTGAGTCCATCGTATCATTGGTCTACTTGTATAACTAACATTCTCTTCAAAATGTTCTTCTATGGTAAGATTTTACGGTAAAATAATAGTGAAAGATCTTTGATTAAGTAAATTCTTTACATTGAGGCAAAAAAATGCTAAGAATAATAATCTTCTATAGTTGGGATCTTTTGAATAATCTTATATATTTATATACAGTATTATATATATAGGGAAAATTATGCAAATAGTCCCTGTAATTTACACGATGTGTCAATTTAGTCCTTGTAGTTTCAACTTGCTCGATTTTGCCCTTTAACTTAACGGATTGTGTCATTTTAGTCCAATAAATAACAGTTATTAAGTTAATTTAACAGAAAGTCAAACAATGTGTCAATTTGGGTATTTTCCAGAATGTGTCAATTTCGTCTCTATCAAAATCGAGAAAATTGAAACTACAGGGACCAAATTGACACATCGTGTAAAGTATAAGGACCAAATTGACACATTGTTTGACCTTCCGTTAAATTAACTTAACAACCGTTATTTATTGGACAAAAATGACATAATCCGTTAAATTAAGGGGTAAAATCGAGCAAATTGAAACTACAGGGACCAAATTGACACATCGTGTAAATTACAGAGACTATTTGCATAATTTACCCATATATATATATCATGAATGAAATATATCTAATAATAATTTTTTCTCTCCAACATATATGGTATAATTTTTTGGGTGAACTATCAATAAATCTCAAATAGTGATTTTATGAACTGTTTGATCTTTTTTATCTTATGGACCTAAATGTCCAATTCTAGTGTGAATTACATAAACGACCAAATATAAACGCGCATGTGTTATGTATTAAGGGACAAATGTGGGTTTTCTCATAATGTTAAAATTACTAAGCGTAACACTTCAAAAAAAATCTTTAGTGTATTTTTTCTAAACGTAACACACTAAAAAATTTCTTACTATATTTTTTCTAAACGTAACAACGTAACATTCCAAAACAAATTTCTTAGTGCACTTTTCCCAAACGTAACACTCTAATTATTCACAAAAACTCCTTAGCATATATATATATATATATATATTTTTCAAACATGACACTCCAAAAACTTAATATCCAATGTAACACACTAAAAAACTTTTTAGTATACTTTCTTAAACGTAACAACAAAATATATTGAAATAAGTACAAAAAATGTAAAGTTATAAAATTATGGAAAATATTTTGAAATCTTAATTATTTTGACATATTGTCAATTTTAAGACAATTTAATAGTTTAACTTGACTTATAAAAAAATGAAAAATTTACCAATAAATTTCATCTTGAGAAATGGTGATCTATTTAGTCTTAAAGATTTTCTTATAGACCAATTAGTCCTATTGATTTTAGAAATGTAGATTTAATATATTATTTAAAAATTAAATTTTATAATTATACCTTTATTTCTATTATGTTATTTTTTTCTTTTTTTTTTGGTGCTAAAAAGGTAAAATACACAATATATGTAAATTAAATTTGGGATGAATTTTTATATAAAAATCTTTTTTATTTGGAAAATATTCAAAATGAATACAAAAATGACTTAAAATATGAGATTCTTCAAATATTCCAAAAGGATGTGAGATTTTTCAAACATTTCAAAAAAAATACAAAAACTACTTGGTAAATTTTGGCCAAATGTATAATTTCAAACTGTAATACTCGAATGTAACACTCAAACGTAACATTCGAATGTAACACTCAAAAAAAAAAAAAATTAGTGCAATACCTAATGTAACACATAAAAAACTCCTTACTGTATTTTTTTTCAAACGTAACACTCTAATATAACAATCCAAAAAAACTCTTTAGTTTAACACTTTAATGTAATAGACAAAAAAATTTCTTATTGTAACACTTTAATGTAACACACACAAAAACTCCTTAGTATAACACTCTAATGTAACACAAAAAAATTTCTTAGTGTACTTTTTCAAAATGTTACATTTTAATATAATACTTAAAAAAAATTCCGTAGTCTAACACTCTAATGTAACACAAAAACTCCTTAGTATAACATTCTAATGTAAAATACAAAAAAATTTCTTAGTATATTTTTTCTAAACGTAACACTTCAATATAACACTCTAAAAAAATTTCTTAGTGTAACACTTTAATGTAATACAAAAAAAAAAAAAAAAAAAACCCTCTTTGGTGTATTTTTTCCCCAAGCATAACACTTCAATGTAATACAAAAACAAAACTTTTTAGTGTACTTTTTCTAAACGTAACATTTCAATGTAATATTAAAAAAGAAAGAATGTGAGATTCTTCAAATTATTCCAAAAGGAGTATAAATATTTCTTAGTAAGTTATGGACAAATGCATAATTTCAAACTATGAGTGTTATGTATAGAAAAAAGTACAGTAAAGAGTTTTTTTAGTGTTTTTTTTTTTGTGTTACATTAGAATATATTATATTGGAGTATTATGTTTCAGAAAAGTATACTAAAGATTTTTTTTTAAATTATATTTGTTGGCTTTTTGGCTTTCGAAGGGTATTTTTGTAAATGCGAGCGTGCCAGTAAGGATCAATCAGTCCTTACAGAAATTATAATTGCCAACCAATTATCAGACGATTGTGTTTTAGTTCTTTCAGCCTCAATGAAGAGGACTTTTACTGGTGGCTTGACTTAGGAGAAATTAAGCGAAATAGCAGTTAAACAAAAAGCAATTGAAGTATTTCATTAAAATGAAAACTTACAATGGTCCAAACTCAGCCTCGTAGAGGTTTACAGCGACAATCTACTTGAATCTACTTGAAACTACTCCTATAAATGAAGTGCAGAACAGGTATTTAAAGTCCAGGAATGTAAAGACTGGAAATGTAAAAACTGGAAAGGAAAATGTATAAAGTAAGACTGGTTTGTATGATATGAGTCCGGGGGCTTTTTTTGGGGACCTCCTTGCTATTTATACTCTTCAAGGATGACCATCGAACTGCACTTCAAACCGTCGAACTGCTTCTCCATGATCGCTGATCATGCTGCCTTAGAAGTAGTTCCACTATGCCATCACTTGCAGTTGGGCTCCCCTCTTGTATTTGAATTTGAATATGAGTAACCGTTGAAGCCACGTCACCTTGTATCTCTTTACTGATCCAGTGCTACTCAGATCACGTGAGAACCAATTTTCAATGCCACGTGGACGATCAGGATCGAAGACTTGAGTAGTCTCCCAATATTGCCCTTACTTTGCCACGTGTCGAACTGTAATTGGCTTTTACAAAATATGTAGCCAACATTACCCACTGCACTAATATACCCAATACTTGGTGATATTAGTGGATCACAGCTTTTCCCGCGCTTCTGGAACGTGCATGGAGTCTATCTTCTGGAAACACAACCGTCATTCATCTGGTGATCATTTACATTAACTCTCTTTCAATTTGTTTGAACATCCCAATACCTTAGCATTCGAACAGACTATGGCTAAATCAACTTCCCTCGATCAAGCACACGAAGAGCCATTGAGTAATGCTGCTTCCTCTCGAAAGAACCTCTACGCATTCATTAACCACCTTTACTCGCCTTTCTATATTCAGGTCATGGATGCCTATACAAATTATCGACCTTTGGAATACACACACATTGTCCTTAATCCTTCGATTCAACAAGTTGCAGACACAGATACAAGAAATTCTTCCTCTGACTCCCCCTTGTACCTCGAACAAACTGCTTTCAAACCTTTGATTTGGCGAGTTGCAAATATGGACTTAGGAAACTCTTCTTCACAAAATTCTGCATGGGATGAAGCTATAACTTATTCATCTTCTGGAGTTTCTGGCTGGACTAGCTGGTCAACACCTGAAACTTATGATTTGAGGGAACGAATCAACCATCATTTTGTCGAGTTCACTGACCCTTTGGAGTTTCCTTCCTATGCTCGAAGTTCAGTGGTCTACCCTTACGTGCCCATTGACTGTCAACGTAGTTTGGAGGAGAACCTTCTTGTGGCATGGTACACATCCTCCATGCCTACAAAGTCAGTGCTTGTTGCCCGACGCCCAGAAGAGGCACAAGGGTATAACCCCTCATTCTTAGCCCAGAAGGCGAAAATTTGTTCTTCTGACTAGCTTAATCATATTAATGCTTTTGTTCCTTCTGCTCCCGTGCCATCTCCCATAATAGAAGCATCCACACCTTCCTCACCATCTACATCTCCTTCTCCATCTTCTGAAACAGAAGCATTTACACCTTCTTCTCCGCCAACTCTTTGCTGGACAGAGAAATTGAGGCTTGCCCTTCCTATGGAAAAAGCCTTCCCACCTTACAAACCTCCTCTTTCCCCTACTCCAGCTGAGCGGAAACAAGCTCAACTTCTGCTTGCAGCTTTCTCTCACTTGCCCTTCAATGTTCTTGAGGACGAAGTCCCTCTCAAGAACTTTCAATGGGCTTGTGATATTCTGACTAGGGGCCATATCCTTAATCCCATCGCCCAAGCAAAACTTCATATGTTCTTGGACCAACTTCCGGTGCTCCTCTACTGGCATCGAAATTCCATGGTCACAACACAATCTTTAGATCAACTCTCGTCTCTGCGAATTCATGCCCAGTACGAAGCAGAGAACTTCATTGAAGAATTCGATGACTTCAAGAATAAAGATTCTGCGTATTGGGATGATTTGATTTTAGACGAATTGGAACAAAGATTAAGAGAGAAAGCTTTCGAAATAAAGGCTGAAGAGCTCTACTATGAAGTGAGAGCACACCAACTTATGCAGCCAACATTAGAAGAAATAGAGGATATAATAAGGAAAGAACAAAAATTTATTGATCACTGTTGGATCAAGTTTCATGATCTTGTCATTTATTCCATTCCTTATTTTTATGAACTTGAGTTCATACCCAGATAGGGTCATTCGATGTAATTGCTTTGGCTTTAATATAATATAACCGAAATTCTTCACTTGGCATTGTTTGATCCTGTTTCCATTTGCCTTTTAAAGCCAATCCACAGCTTCGAACTGAATAATCTTATTCTTCGAACGTAGACTCAATTGTTTTTGAAAATGAAGACACTAAGGACCAGCATGACTTTTCCAATTCATGGAATAAAGTTGACAGTTTGGCTGACATTATCTTAGAAATGGTGCTTCGAGTTTAACAATCTTATCATTCGAATATAGATCCAATCAATTTCCAATAAGGATGTTGGGATAAATTCTCCAATTTGTGGATTATGGTCATCAACCTTTGTTAATCTTATTTAGAATTGGTGCTTCGAACTTAACAATCTCTTCCCTTAAAGTCTGTCTTAATCATAACCAAAATATGATCATGATTAGTACAAACTATTTTTATTTCGAAGAACAGCTCATACTTACAACAATACAAAAACTGTTCTTAGGGTTGCATTGTTTAATCCGAAAAGACAATTTCTGTGTGTATATACAAACCAACTATTGGTTTCAATGCTTCGAACACCCAAATATATCTTTAATGATCCTCTAGCTTTACCTCAAGGGTATTACTTTTGTTAAGAAACCTACTACAGGTCTTTGATCTCGTCAACGTAAACAAACCCTTGAGTATTCTTATAGTAGTATGCTTCGAAGCCGACTTATGTATTTCGAAGCCATTGTTGTTTGATTTTTTTGGCGCCAAAATCTGGTTCGAAGCCAAATATCTTGCTTCGAGGCTGGCGTCAACGGCCGGAATGTGCTCCTCCCTCCAAAACTATCAATATTGGAAGAGACCCCTCGTGTTCGTACTTTTAGTACTTTAACAACTTATGAAATATATTTTCCAGACACAAAGGTTTTAAAACCCTTTTGTTTCGCATTCTGGAATTATTTACGCCCTCAATGCATAAACCCTCATCGGTCTTCCACTTCTCTCTATTCCCTTCTCACTTTTCGAAAAACGTACTACCAATGGCTTCTTCTTCACCAAAGGTACCAGTCATAGAGCGTGTGAGCTCATCTGTAGCCTTGAAAAGACTCATTGACGCAGAATGTGAGAAGTACAAGGCTGGGGAAAAAAACGCTATTGACGGGCGTATCTTTGTCCCTCGTCGCCATGAGCAACAAGACTACGTGCTCAGGCCAATATTCAAGGAGATCCTTACTAAGCTCCCAGCTCTATATCCTCGTCTGGAGAACCAATGTCTCCTTTATGAACATGGTCTCGATTGGAGGAACTGGAGAATCAATCGCCCTCACCGATGTTGGCCCACAGTGAGACCGGAATGGCAAGAATGGTAAGATCGGGTCATCTCTGCTAGGACATTGGACCTTTAAGAGCTCTGCCTCCTCGATGCTCTTCGACTATCTAGGGTAACTATCTCGGAGGACCCTTTCTTAGTCCCTGTTACTTTATGTTTTTGGAACCCTATCTTCAATTGCTTTCAATTTAAATGTGGGATGATGGCCCCTACTGTTCTTGACATTTGCCACTTACTAGGAGTATCCCCTATTGGTACCCTCATTACACCAGATTTCCCTGACTTAGCCGTCTCCTTCTCCCTCCCTTCTCTTAACTCATCTTACAGTGATTTTGTTAAGGCTGAGAATAAAAGAGAGGGCCCAGTAACTGATAGAGAATTCTTTTCCTTTTTATTATATTGGCTTTGCAAATTCCTCTTTTGTACCTCCTCCCAAAGAATCATGTTTGAATTTGCTCCTCTTGCCAAAGCCTTTGTTTTGCAAAAAAGGGTAGCCTTAGCTCCATATGTTCTAGGCCATGTATACAGAGTTTGTTCCCTCTTTTGTGAGAAACCCTTAGATGTTAATCAAGGGGGGCCGTTCTGGATCCTTCAGCTTTGGCTTTTCGCCTATTTTACTGAATTACAATCCAAATGCCTTAAATTCTCTGGGCTACATTTTCTTACCCATGGCATCAGACTGGCCAATGCTTCACTCTATCCTTCTACTTTTGCTTTTTATTTCTCTTTTTTCCATCAACTACCAGCTGCTCTTCCTATTCACCGCTTCCGTCCCTTCGAAACCAGCGAAGGTCCAACTTGGTTAAGTCATTTCCTAAGTGACAGGCTCTGTGCTTCACCTATTCACAAGGATATATGGGCCTCCCTTTTGATTCCTAGAGAGCTATTTATCGGGACCACGAACCCCAAAGCTTATAAATGTATAGTTGAACCTTATTGTCCTGCTCAATTTGCTAGACAATTTGGCTTCACACAAGGGGTCCCAATACCTCTCTGCAGCAACACCAATCTGAGCCTTACCAGGAGAGATTTGAAGGTTCAGAAATCGAGGCTAGAAGAGGCAACTTTCAAATTCATAGATGACTTGGCCAATTTTGAGTATACCCCTTTCATCCCTCAAGATACCGTATTGAAGAGATACCAAAATTGGTGGGTAAACAATATGGAAGTCTATTTGGCCATATCACCTCAAAACCTACTGGAGGTGTTAGATGTGCCCAAACCCAAGGGAGCTGAAACTGTTCCTTCCTCCACTGTGCCTCCTACAACTGCTACCTCAACTCCTCCTAAAGCCACTCGGGCTGTTTCGAAGACAGGTATATGCCTTTGTTTTCTTTCCTTCAACTTCTTATAAAATGCTGATTATCTTATTCTTAATTTTCCTTCCAAGAACATGAGTCACCCTTGATAAGAAGAAAAAAGATGATTGATTTGGTTCAAGAGGAAACAACCGCTAGGGAAGTAGAGAAAGGGCTTATTTTTAGGAAATCTGAATCTCAGTCTGCAGAAGCTGAGAGGACATCTGAGAAGCAGACAATGCCAATTCAAAGAAAGAAGAGAAAAAAGATTACTGTCTCTCCTTCTGATTTTACTGAAGACTCTGATTCCGAGACAATTGCCCAAGCAATAGAAAAGAGAAGGAAAGTGACCACTTCAACTATTGCCTTGGTTGAAGATCCCATTCATGAGGTAGCTGCCAAGGCAGTAGAGCAGGAACATTCCAAAGCTATAATTGTCTTTGAGAGAGCTGAGAAAAGACGGCGGCAACAATTTCTGAGAGATGAAGCTGCCGCTGCTGACGCATTACAAAGGGAGATGGCAAGAAGGCAACAGGCTGCCGAACATTACTCCCTCCGCGGCTCTCCCAACAGTGCCAGTGCTTCTGAAACAAGTGATTTCTTTCACACTTCTGCTGTTCTTCCTTTATTAGCTCTTGGTACTTGAAACTTGACATTGCTTTATACTTCTTCCTTTTGCAGCAACAACTACTGCGTTTATCTTTCCGATGAGGCCCCCCTCAATTTCAGTCGAAGTTGATCAACTGCAGAATGTTAGGGTTATTCAAATCGTACTCCCACTTCCAAAACCCTCATTTGATATACCTTCTTTGAGCCCCAGCATTCCTGCATCTCTTCTTCTTGGTTTAGAACCATACCTCCCTTTCTTGACCTTTGACCTACTTCAGTCCGATTCTCCTTCAAGCCTTGCTCCTCCTTCTTTTATAGAACATCCAACTGCTATTCCATCTCTAATGGCAGTTGATTCTCTTACAAAGGGTGCTGGTAGCTCCCCAATCCATGGCTCATTATCTTTACCTACTCCCAGCCCCTCTTCACTTGATTCATTGGTAGCTAAGACCATAGAGGCTGCCAAAGATGCTTCATCTATTTCCCCTATCCCCATGCAGTCTTTTATGCCTTCCATCACAACTCTCTCTGCACCCCTCATGTCTACGGATGAGGTGGATATCTTCGAAGCGAGATTAGCTAGTCTTTTTGACATACCTTCTACCTCTCCAATATCCAGTATTGAAGCTGAGCCATTAGTTTTGGCTGACACCTTGTTGGAAATTCTTGAGAGCTCTTCTTCTTCCAGCCGCAAGTCTTCTGTACCTTCAATAGACCTGGACACATGCCTGGAGCTACTAATTTCCTTTTCGAGGATTCCCTTCGAGGCTCTACAAAGGCCTATAATTAGAAATGGGTTCCTCCAGTGCTATAAACTTGCTGAGTAGTCAGGCATGGATGTTTCAAGTCATTTATCCGGCAGCAGCTACTGTCGATTTTTACATCAGCATTTGCCAAGCTGCCAAGGCTGAGGATGAGAAATTGGTGGGTGACAGGAGTTTTGTTTCCCAAGTACATACTGAAGTATCGATGCTTAAGGAACAACATTCCTCTGCCTCCCACTTTCGAGTCCAGCTGCTGGAGAGGAAAGCTCAACTTGAAGAGGAGTTAGCTGCAGTAAATCGAGCCTTGGTCCGAACTGATACAAAATTGCAAATCACCAACCAAGGACTGGCTGATCGAAAGGAAGAGATGGCTGCAGCTATTCAACTAGCTCCCTCATTTAGCAATAGGAAATCTATTGTACAAAAACAATTAAGACACTGTAATGAATTTTGGGCCAATTTGTGGCAAAATGTACTTGATTCTTTATGAAAGCACAAATTTTGTCTATCATTTGAGCAGTCTTGTGTGTGTTTTTTTTTTTTTGTATTTAATGTTTATTTTATTTCTTGTGTTTCCCAAATGGTTGGAAAATAAGGCTTCAAATATCTGCCATTAATTTTTTTTGGGATGCACATATCCATTCAAATTTCTCAAATGGTAGGCTCCAAAAGGCAGAACTCTATGAATTTGATATGGTCCCTCCCAGTTAGGTGACCATTTGCCAAACTTATGGCTTTTAATTCCTATTGGGAGTATTGTTTTTCATACCAAATCACCTTCATCAAAGCCAATGTGTTTGACTTTCTTATTATAATTCTTGGCTGCTTTCTTCTTTTGGAAAAGAATATTATTCAATGCCAAAATTCTGGCCTCATCTATACCTTCTAATTCCAAATACATACTCTGATGGTACTGCTCCGGATCCAACTGGTTTTGGCATCTTACCCTCAAAGATTTAACATTAATCTCTACAGGTAACACTGCATCATGCCCATATACTAGGGCATAAGGTGTAACTCCTGTGCTTGATCTTGGGGAAGTTCTGTAAGCCCATAAAACATCCAACAACAAGTTATGCCAATCCCTGCGATTATCTTCCACAACCTTTTGTATTCCTTTTTTCAAGGATTTATTGGATGATTCAGCTTGACCATTGGCTTGTGCATAATAGGGTGTGGAATTAATAAGGCTAATTCCAAATTCTGCCACAAAAGACTTCACCATTTTCCCATCGAACACAGTCCCATTGTCCACAGTTATGGTTTGTGGGATGCCAAATCTATGGATCAAATCTTTAATGAACCCAATGACTTTTGTCTGATCCACAGCCTTATATGGTTTGGCTTCGACCCACTTAGTGAAGTAATCAGTGGCCACTAGAATGAAACAATGATGCTTCGAAGAAGGTGGGTGTATTTTTCCCATCATATCCATGGCCCATCCTCTGAATGGCCAAGGCTTTACTACTGCATGCAAGTCAGTTACAGGCACATGCCTTATTGTGCCATGCTTTTGACATGCCTGGCAACCCTTTGCATATTCTATGCAGTCTTTAAGGATAGTTGGCCAATAGTAGGAATGCCTTCGAAGCAACCATCTCATCTTTACACCAGGCTGATGAGCACCACAAATGCCTTCATGAACCTCAGCCATAGCTGTTAATGCTTCTTTTGGGCCTAAACATTCCAGCAACAAACCATCTCCCCCCCTTTTGTAGAGAGCATTGCCATATATCATATATTGCATAGACTGCAATTTGATTTTCCTGCTGGCCTTCGAAGATGGACCAGCTAAGTATTGTATTATTGGATGCCTCCAATCTTGTTCTTGTAAGTCATTATGATTGACTTCCAAGACCACATTCCTTTTATTCAAAGGTGGAATCAATTTCTGATATGTTGTTTGGCCTATGTCCCTTTGGGCATTATCCCTTCTCTTGAAGTTCGAAGCTGTCTGAGCCACATCATTAGCTCTATTATTCAAGAATCTTGGAACATGAGTTACATTTGCTATTTGAAATTGAGAAAGTAAATGCAATGCAACAACATAGTATGGCAGAATACTTATGCTTTGACACTTGAAAATCCCTTTCACTTGGTTAACCACCAATTGAGAGTCTCCAAATATGTCAACTGCATGTACTTGTAATCCAATAAGGATTTCTAGTCCCACTATTAAGGCTTCGTATTCAGCCTGGTTATTGGAACAACTAGCTTCATCCACTCTGAAACCATGTGTGGTCACTACCCCTTGCGGAGATTTAATCACAATACCAATTCCAACTAAACCATTGGCTTTCGATCCATCGAACCACATCTGCCATGGCTCAACGCTAGCCATGCCAAATTCCATTACCTCTTGGCTCTCTGTTTGAGATGGATGGTCTGCCAGAAAATTGGCCAGAACTTGCCCTTTTACTACCCTTTGAGGGACATATTCTAAATGAAATTCTGATAAGGCTAGTATCCACTTGCCAATTCTTCCCCTTAACATAGGTCTAGATAACATATACTTAACCAAATCTGTGGTTGCAATTACCAAAACAGTTGTAGGTAAAAGATAATATCTTAATTTCATTGCAGCGAAATACAAAGCAAGACACAGCTTTTCTACAGCTGAATATTTACATTCACAAGAATTTAAAAACCTACTAAGGTAATAAACAGCTTGCTCCTTGCCTTCTTCATTGTCTTGAGCCAAAAAAGCTCCCAATGAATCTTCTGCTGCAGCTATGTACAACTTCAAGGGTTTATTATCCTTTGGTGGCATCAGTACTGGAGGGTTGGCCAAGTAGGCTTTGATACCTTCGAAAGCAATTTGATGCTTTGCTGTCCACACAAATCCCTCTTCATCTTTCAGCCTTAACAAGGAAGAAAATACTTTAGTTTTCCCTGCAGTGTTAGAAATGAACCTTCGAAGAAAGTTAACCTGTCCAAGGAACCTTTGTAATTCTTTCTTACTTGATGGAGGCCTAGCTTCAATGATGGCTTTAGCTTTATTCTAGTCAATCTGTATCCCTTTCTTGTGCACTACATAACCCAAGAAGTTTCCAGATGATACGCCAAAAGCACACTTAAGAGGATTGAGCTTCAATTTGAACTTCCTCATTCTTTCAAAGGCTGCTTCTAAGTGAAACAAATGCTCCTCCATGGCTTGGGATTTGACTACAATGTCATCAATATAACATTCCAAATACCCTCCGATGAGGTCATGAAAGATAGTGTTCATAGCTCTCTGATATGTAGCTCCAGCATTCTTCAAGCCGAATGGCATTTTAACCCATTCGAAGGTGCCAATATTCCCAGGGCATCTGAATGCTGTCTTGTGGATGTCCTCCTCTGCAATGCAGATTTGATTATAACCAGAGTGTCCATCCATCATTGATAAAACTTGATGCCCTGCTGAACTGTCTGCCAATAGATCCACTATAGGCATAGGGTATTCATCTTTTGGAGTTGCTAGATTTAAGTTTCTGAAGTCAATGCATACCCTCATTTTACCATTCTTCTTGACTACAGGCACAATATTAGATAGCCATTCAACATACCTGGCTGTCCTAATAAAACCTGCCTTGAGTAGCCTAAGAATCTCTTCCTTGACTTTCTGAATTACTTCTGGACTCATTCTTCTTGGTTTCTGCTTGTATGGCTTGAAGTTAGGCTTCATAGGGAGCCTATGTTCCACTAATGACCTATCCAATCCTGGTAGTTCATTATAAGACCATGCAAAGCAATCTTTATACTTCTTTAGAACAACCAATAACTGGTCCTTGTCCATATCATTTAGACAAGCACTTATATAGGTAGGCTGTTGTATAGAACCTTCCCCTAAATTTATTTCTTCTAAGGGGTCTTGTGTCTGAGGGCTTATTGAAGCTTCTTCCTTGGTTTCCTCTACCCTCGAAGCAATCTTCTCAGTTTGTTCTGCTCCCAGGTTCTTTAGTTCAACATCTTTGCCCTCCTCCTCATAGACAAAGTCTGTCCATAAGGCATCCTCTTCCTGTATTTCTTGGACTTTTGTTTCAATGTCCAGTGCACAGTATTTGCCAAGGGTCAAAATTCTGACCCGCTGCTATTCCTGTTCACAGCCAATTATCATGGCCTCTTTCTCTTGCTCCTGTACTTTCTGGACTATTGCTTTTACGTCCAATGTTGAGAATTTAATTAGAGCCAAAGACTTGGCTTCTTGTCCTTCATCTCCTTGCCTACAACCAGGCATCATTGTCATCCTTAATGACAATCTCTTCATCAGCACTTTCTTGGACTAAGTGCTTTAGGTGTGTCACTTCCTCATCAACCGTCACTTCGGCTGAGCCATCAGCTTTCTTCAGTATACTAAGTGGTGTTACACCCTCAATATACAACTTGGCCTCTGCAAAGTCTGCACAGGCTATGAAGGGTTGAGGATCTGCATCAATTTCCTCCGTCTTTCCATTGCCTAAGGCCATCATAATCTTCTGATGCAAAGAGGAAGGCACACATTTGTTAGTGTGGATCCAATCTCTCCCAAGTAAAGCATTGTATTTAGCATTACTATCGATTACGAAGAATGCTGTCATGCAGTCCCTGGTTCCCACACTCAAGTTAATGGGTAGAATCCCTTGAGCCATCTGTTTGTCCCCAGCAAAGCCAGCAATGGTTGTGCTGGTTGGAATCAACCTGGGATGCTTTTTTCCTAGTTTCTTCAAAGAAGATTTTGGTAGTAAGTTCACTGCTGCCCCATTGTCTATCAGGACACGGTTCAGTTGTATCCCATCGAAGAACGCTTTGATGTACAGCGGCTTGACATGTTGTGTCATAGAATTCGAAGGATACTCAAAAGGATATGAGAGGTTAATGCTCACCTCTTCCTCACTCTCGCATTCAGTCTCCATTGGGGTAGCCATCCCAAGATCATCTTGTACCATACTTACTTGCGAGTCTTCACTAGAAATAGGAATAGGATCCATGTCTTGGTCATCTCGGTCCTCATTTCCAGCTTGGAACTCATGGGGCAATATGTGTACCATATTGACTGATACTGGAGGAAATGAGCCAAATTGGATGGCTGGCTGTACCTGCTTCCTCTATTGGCCACCTTCAGTTACTTCAGCAGCATCCTCCATGCTGCACTCTGGTACTCCGTTGTTAGCAGATTCCTTCGAAGGATCTTTCTCGACTGGTTCTTCGACCAAAAATGTTTGCTCAACCATGAAGGCTTCGAACATTCCTTCCTCCATCATTTCTTTCTCCTGGCTTATGCCAATCTCTTCTTCTGTCTCGCTATCACTCTCCATCAGAGCTTTCTCCAATCCTGCTAAGCTAGACTTCTCTCTGGCTTTTAGTTCAGAATGAACCTTGGCCAATTGTTCTCTGCTGCAACCCACTTTGCTTTGTAAAGTCGGCTTGGGAGTATGGTCTGACTTTGGAATTTTCTTTCCTTCTGTCTGGACCAATGAAAAGCTCTCTCCATTTTCTTTCATATCGTTCTGGTACTGAGTGTACCTGCGCTGAATCTTTCTCCTTTGTGATCTTGAAATAACTGGGACCATATCTGGTTCCTTTGTCTTTGGGTGTTTGAGTAATACCCAATTCTTTGGAGCCACCAAAGGAGGCTTGACCATCCTGCCTTGGGTTCCAACTTCTCCCCGGGCGGGCAGTTCCCTGGGTTTGTTTTGCATTACAAACCAGTCTGGGACTCCAGGTACCCACGAACTTTTTGACTCAGATGTTGAACTGCTTTTTTCAACCTTCGAAGCCATCTTCGAAGCTGGCTGTGAAGATAAGTGTTTGACTCTGACCTCATGTTTTGAACCTAATTCAGACCTTCGATGAAGGTAGCCACTTTCTGTCCTGCGTGAGGCTGGCCTAGGAGGCCAATCCCTGGCTTTGACCCCATGAAATGAGCCTCTCTCCAGTCTTCTTTCAGAATGACTGCTCTCCATTCGGTAATAGTTAGGTGGCCTAGATTCATACAAGGGCCTCTTGCTTTTAGCATGCGTTCTGTCCATTGCAGGCTCAACCATTGGTGGTCGCTGCCTATCACTAGCCGGATACAGCCTTTTGTTGTAAGCGTTGGTTGATTTAGGACGTCTCTGAACATCCCTGTAGTATTGTTTCCCATCAATTGGGAGCCCTTTCAACCATTTATAACTCAATCTGCACCTGGGACACATCCTCTGCATTACAGCTGCTTCCAAGGAATCATCATCCAGTACTTCTTCATCAGAGTGTTCCTTCTGGTGTGAGAAACTTTGTCCAATAGCTGGTGGGTTTTTGGTGTCCTTCTTGGTAGTTGTCTGGTTGGCAATATGCATCTGCACATTGACCTCTTCCAACTCCTGCAGAGATCAATTCTGGAAATTTGGTACAACCATATTAGCTGTACTTTCTCCAACTTCTGGAAACGGATTACTGTCGATCCCCATGGCCTTTTCTGTTTTGGCTGGGAACTTCAAACTTCCTTTCTGAATTTGTTCTTAGATCTTGTCTCGAAAAACAATGCAGTTTTTAGTCGAGTGAGACCAAGAGTTATGCCATTTACAATATATTTTTCCTTTAAGTTCATCTGGAGATGGCAGTTTTACTCCTTTAGGTAACTTAAGGAAGTTGGCCGCGAGCAAATGATCAAAAATGTCATCTGCTTTTGTTAAATCGAAAGAGTACTTCCTGTGAAAGTCTTTCTTTTTAAATTGCTGGTCAATTGTTGTATCCTTATGAACTAATGTCTCACAGATCACAGGTTCTTTGCCCACAATCTCTGCTGCATCAATCTCATAATTAGGATCTCTATAATATGTCTTGTATGATGCATTATTTCGATCTTGTTCCTCCTCTAGTAATGCTTCATATCGAGACACCTTATAGGTTAGTTCGACCAAATCTCTGAATTCAGTTGAGTCAAACTTTTTTCAAAGCCTGAACTCTAAACCGTTTTGAGCCAATCTTACGAATTCTGGCTCTGGTAGGATGACTCTACATTTATTTCGAGCCCTTTTAAACCTAGCAATAAACTGAGTAGCCTTCTCCTCAGGCCTCTGACTCAATCTGGCCAAGTCTGCCATGGAAACCTCTGGCTCCGACTGGAAGAATTGGGCATGAAATGCCTCTTCCATTTGTTGCCAATTTTGAATGGAGCTAGGTGTAAGGTTGATGTACCATACAAACGCTCCCCCAGTTAGAGAATTTGGGAATAATCTTAGTTTCATATAGTCATGATTAGTAAATTCACCGCATTGGGCAGCAAACCTAGCAATATGCTCTATTGTTGATTGATTCCCAGTCCCATAAAAAAGGGTAAAATCTGGTATCCTGAACCCCCTTGGGTATTTATGTACCCTATCTACCCATTCTGGGTATGGTTTCCTGTATACAGGAGTCTGGACCCCCCGAGTCATCGGTCCACACATTTCCCTAACAATATCAACAATTTGGTCCCTAGGGACCATATTTTGTGCCTGCTGAACCACTATTGGAGAGACAAACACAGGATTTGGTGGACAAACTTGTGCTTGTGGTCTCCTTGGTCCATAAGGTGGTACATTTGGGACTGGTTGTCCTTGTGGTGCAGGTTGCTGTTGAGGGTGTGGGTAACCCCTTTGAGCCTGTCCTGCAAAAGGACCTGTGAAAGGTGCTGGAACAGGTATTGTGTCCCTTCCATTTACAGGCCAGCTTTCCAACCCCCCGGGTGTAAATTCGAATAAAGGATTATTATATCCCCTAGTGCCAGGTATGGCTTCGAACATGGGATTTGTAACCATTCTTATGCTAATTTCTTGTACTTGACCAGATCCACCAACTTGTGTGGCTTCATTGTTGAGTACTGGGGTATTTTGACCTGCCATAGGCCTCGAAATGGGTTCGTACCAAAACTGAGGTGATGGTCTTTCATGGTTCTGATTACTAGTTTGACCATTAGAATGTCCATTAACTTGCATAGGCTGTTTGTCTCTAGCCAATCTTTGCTGATGGACATTTAAAATTTCCTCTGTGTGTCTTGTGTTTGTTAGTTGGTGGTTATTCATTCGATCCAAAAAGGATGTTGCCCACCTTTCCATTGTGTTCATTAATTGTTGTCCCATAGCATCTACTAGACCATCCCAAGGATTTGTTGCCTGAGTAGATGGGACAGTGGATGGTCAAATTCCTTGGTTTCGTCCAATATTATGAACATATGGTTCTTGTCCAGAAGTACTGGTCTGTTCGACCATAGGTTCTGATAACATGGGAGTTTCCATAGGATGTGTTACCACATTATCCTCTGGATTAGGTATTTCAACCTCTCATTCTACGCCTTCTTCCAGACGTTCATTTTCTCCTTGTCGTCTTCGTCTAGCCATTTTAATGTGTCCCACTGGGCGTGCCAAAAATATATGTTGGCTTTTTGGCTTTCGAATGGTATTTTTGTAAATGCGAGCGTGCTAGTAAGGATCAATCAGTCCTTACAGAAATTATAATTGCCAACCAATTATCAGATGATTGTGTTTTAGTTCTTTCAGCCTCAATGAAGAGGACTTTTACTAGTGGCTTGACTTAGGAGAAATTAAGCGAAATAGCAGTTAAACAAAAAGCAATTGAAGTATTTCATTAAAATGAAAACTTACAATGGTCCGAACTTAGCCTTGTAGAGGTTTACAGCGACAATCTACTTGAATCTACTTGAAACTACTCCTATAAATGAAGTGCAGAACAGGTATTTAAAGTGCAGGAATGTAAAGACTGGAAATGTAAAAACTGGAAAGGAAAATGTATAAAGTAAGACTGGTTTGTATGATCTGAGTCCGGGGGCTTTTTCTGGAGACCTCCTTGCTATTTATACTCTTCAAGGATGACCATCGAACTGCACTTCAAACCGTCGAACTGCTCCTCCATGATCGCTGATCATGCTGCCTTAGAAGTAGTTCCACTATGCCATCACTTGCAGTTGGGCTCCCATCCTGTATTTGAATTTGAATATGAGTAACCGTTGAAGCCACGTCACCTTGTATCTCTTTACTGATCCAGTGCTACTCAGATCATATGAGAACCAATTTTCAATGCCACGTGGACGATCAGGATTGAAGACTTGAGTAGTCTCCCAATATTGCCCTTACTTTGCCACGTGTCGAACTGTAATTGGCTTTTACAAAATATGTAGCCAACAATATTGGAGCGTTACGTTTGGGAAAAGTACATCAAAGAGTTTTTTGTTTTTTAGTGTTATGTTGTTACATTTGAGAAAAGTACACTAATGAGTTTTTTAGTGTATTATATTGAAGTAGTACGTTATTGGAGTGTTACATTAGAGTGTTATGTTTTTTTTTATAATGTGAGATTTATTCTAGAATGAAAGAAAATTTGAAACTTTTATAGTGCAAATTGTTCAAATGTGTAATTTTACATTTTGAGAAACTCACTTTTATCTTAAAAAATTAAACCTAAACATGTAAATGACTACCTTTTTATATAATTTTTACTTTAATAAAACATTTGAATTTATAACAAAATTAAACAATTTACAAAATTATATTTTAAAATTTATTGATACTTCACCTGAAAAAAAAAAAAAAAAAAAAAAATTCCAATAAACACGTAGTATGGGACGGTAATAAAAATTCAAAGCGATCATTATCAAGTCATACTAATTGCGACCATGAATTTGTCTGTATTATGATGAAATTTGTAATCAATTCAAGGTAAATGTATATGAAAACAATAATTTAATGATCGTAACAGTACTATATTATTTTATATATTATTATTAATAATAATAAATGTGAGTGATAGAATTCATAAAATTAAAGGCGAATTATAGTCCCTATAATTTGGGATTTGTGTTATTTTGGTAGATTTTTTAATTGTGGCACATTTGACCCTAAATTTTGAATCTTGTTCCAAATAAGGACAATTGAAAATATCATTAGATTTTTCAAGGGTAAAATCGTCAATTTGACAAAATATAAACTAATTTGACAAAAATAAATGTCAAACAAATATTTTTAAATTTTTAAAAATTATTTCTACCCACTTAAAAATAAAATTATGTAAAATTGATAAATCTTTTAGATATTTATTTATTTTTTTATCAAATTAATTTTTATTATGTGTTTGGCTGATGATCATGTAAAATTAATTATGTAATTTTTATTAATTTTTATCAATTTTACATAATTTTATCATTGGTGAATAAAAATAATTTTTAAAAAATTTAAAATATTTTTTTAATATTTATTTTTGTCAAATTAATTTATATTTTATTAAATTAACGATTTTACCCTTAAAATTAAACAGTGATATCTTCAATTGTCTTTATTTAGAACAAGATTCAAAATTTAGGATCAAATGTGTCACAATTAAAAAGTCAAGGACCAAAATGATACGAGTCCCAAACTAGAGGGAATGTTAGCGTAATTTGTCCTAAAATTAATATAATAGTGATACATTAAATAATAAATAAATTATAATATACAAATATTATAATAATAACATTTATAATTGTTAAGAACAGTGGACACCACCCCAATGGCTTAGAATGGGGTCCTCACCATACGAGTGTGGATCGTCGGCCGCTCTTTCCTGCGGCCTTTCCTGCCGCACTCCCCAAAACGACGTCGTTTCATTTAGTTTTTTTTTTGTTTATTGTTCCCAATATTTGAGTTTCCCGCTTGAACTCTTATTTGACTTTCATCTTCGTCCCTTTCTCCTCTGTTTAGCCCTAACCACGCAGCTGGATAGAGAGAGAGAGAGAAGAGAGGCAACTGGAGAAACGAGACGATTGACGAACGGAGAGACGATCGGCGCCATTGTAGACATCCCATTTTTGACCGACCTTAAGACTCAGACGTCACCGATTGAGCGCTCGGTAATGTTGCATATTGTGCTCGTTCAAAAGTTTCAGAGTCTCGGCTGTGAGCCTTGCCTCCGGACTTCCAGGCTCTTTCGTGTCTTGCCTCGGTTTACGAACCAGGCTCTGTTTTCTCTCTTTTCTCTTCCCGAAGGGAGGGAGAGGTCTCGTAGATCATCTCTCAGTGGCCGTAGGCCACGTTTCGTGGTCGTAGGCCACTTTTCCCGTTTGGAGCCCGGTTTCTTGTTTTTCGGAGCCGTTGGTCATGTGCCTCGGTTCGGGACCGCTTAACCACCTCCGTTTGCTCCGATTTTTGGCATACATCTCATTTACCCCCTTTTGAGGGACACTGTGGCTCGAGAGACCAATTTCGTGGTCGAACGCCACCTCCGGTGCTTAACAGTCAGTTTTCGGGGCCCCGGGCTGCGCGTTTTGGCCCCCCGAACCTTCATTTTGCATCGGTTTTGGTTCATTTTTGGTGGAGGCCTCATTTTCATTGTTAGAGAGGTCGTAGAGGGGTGGGAGGCTAGTAATTGTTCTGACAACCAGTTTTATTCCTTCATCGCCCTCCGTCGCCCGTTTTCTTCACTTGAAAGCCAATGTTGACCACCCCGGGACCACTTTCTTGAGCCCTAAACCCCATATTTGTGTTGTACACACCTGGGAGGCCACCAATATGTCATGGCCGGCTAGCAATTCATCTTGACCCTTTTGAACCCCTCTAAAAAATGGGTTTTTCTCTCTCCTGGTTCACATTCTCCAGTTTTTGACCACATAGTTGTGTTGTGCACACATGGGAGGCCACCAATTTGAGGTGGCCGGCTACTAATCACACTTGAACCTTTTGACCCTTGGCCGGCCGGCCATGGGAGAGGCCGGCCGGCCACCTGCAGCCTCAATAACTGGCCGGCCAGAATCTTTACATCAGGTACAGTACAAATATACCCTCATTTTCCCCCCAGATTTTGTATCCGGGGTGGCTAACTTGTTGGGGGGAAATTTGAATTTCATTTCCCCCCATTTTCCCCCACTCTTTTGCCTATATAACCAGGCCCTCCAGCTCCCTTTCAAGAGGTTAGAAATTTTGGTTTGGAGCTCCTACATTGTATCTCTCTCTCTCTACACTTCAACCCTCAAAACCTCTCAAATCCTACACCCATTCTACTCCATCTCCAAGCCAACCAATCCACACTCCATTCCAGTAGCTTGGAGGATCTTTCAGAGGAGCATCACTTTTTGGTCCAAGAGTTGTCAAAGACATAGTCTTCAAGGGTGAGCCATGTTTTCCCTCTTTTTTAAGCTTATTTTGCATACTTTCTAAGCCATACTTTCTTACATTTTTGGGCTCCGACCTTAACTGAAAATAATCATGTTTTGAGGTCCTTTTCATGTTTGATTAAGGGTCCTTCCCTGTTTAAGGTCTCTAGCTACCACTTGCTTCTTTACCTCTCTTGTATGCCTCTTTCTTGCATAGTATTTTAGGCCTATTTATAAACTGTTTTGAGCTTGATTATAAACTGTAAAGTGGCTTTTTTTGAGCCCTTCTTAAACATTGTTGAAGGGCTCTTCACTGTTTGAGGCTTCCTTTTGTCACTTGCCTCTTTACCCCTCTTTTGGCCTTATTTTTGCATGCTTTGTTACCCCCTTGTGCTTATATTTTTGGGCTCTGGTACGAACTGTAAATAGCCTTATTTTGACCTCCTCTTCATGTTTGATCAAGGGTCTTTTGTTGTTTGAGGCTTTCTTTTTGCTCTTCGTGTTATAGCTCTCTTTTATGCCTTATTTTGCATAGTGTTTTAAGCTTTCATGTGCACTGTTTTGGGTTTGGTCACTAACTGTAAAATACCATGTTTTGAGCCCCTCTTCAACTTTGTTGAAAGGCTCTTGGCCATTTAAGGCCAGAAGCTGCTACTTGCTTCACTATCTCTCTTTCGGGGCCATTTTTGCATGCTAGCTTAGTCCTATTTGTGTTCACTGTTTGGCCTTGCTTAAAACTGTAAATATGCTTGCTTT
Organism: Camellia granthamiana; assembly: GCA_036172215.1. NCBI lineage: Eukaryota > Viridiplantae > Streptophyta > Magnoliopsida > Ericales > Theaceae > Camellia > Camellia granthamiana. Next base: position 114,383,001 of record CM069905.1, read on the forward strand.
GGGACTATCTTGATTCTGTCTTCATACTTCATGATCAAATAATGCATGCTTTGTATAGCTATAAGTCATTCCATGTGCATAGTTTTGTGTTTCGGGACCATTTCATGCATCGGGTGCCATGTTTCCATGTTTCGGGGCTGTTTAGCATCATATTCTAGCGCTGAAATTTGCATGTTCATATGCCACATTCCATGCCTTGCCATGCTTTGTTAGAGTGGCCTTTGTGCCATAGGTCCGGTCCTCGGTTTGCGTGCACGTGTGCACGCATCTCGAGTGTCTCATTCTCATCTAATGGCCTCCTATGTGAGTGTGGCTGAGGTCCACTTGTGTTGGTGTAAGTCCATTATGCATTGTGTATGCCATTCCATTTCACAGCATTGTGTATGCTAGGTTGTATGTTAGAGCATTGTGTATGCCACATTACACCGTGCATCGTGTATGCCATTTCATAGCATTGTGTATGTTAGGTTATATATTAGTTGCATTCATGCATGTCATGCATATTGCATTGTGTTTGGGATAGGAGTTAGCCCGAGCACGGGAAACGAGGGACGTTTCGTACTCCGAGTGACGGAACGTGTCTCAATTCCTAGTCGCCGACATTCCGGATTACCCATGATGGAATCTAGGCCTTGTTGTGTTTATACGTGCATTCATTTCATATTGAGTTGTGCAGTTCGACTCATCGGCCATCATGCATCGAGATGCGTGATTGGTGGCACGAGGATCGAGGCATGCATACATATGTGAAAATACACTGCCATGCCCCTTTCTTGCTCTCTGTTGCAGCAAATCAAGAATCAGCAGCCTTCTGGAGCTTGGCACGCATTTCAAAAAAATTGCAAACAGAGGCTAATCGGGGCATCGCAATGGATTTCCGCGCCAAGCAACCCGAACATGCATCATTCATCATCCGGAGCAGATTCGAGGCAGTCCCTGGCTTGCATGCCAATTTATAGCTTTCCTAGTTATATTTGTTAATTAATTAAGGTTTTGTATTTATTCAGACTGTATTTATTCAGGATTGTATTATTTATTTGGACCCTCCGAGCGAGGGCAATGTTGTAATAAGTATGCGTGAGTGTGATGTATGTCTTCCAACCCCACGTCTTTCTCCCTTTTGTTTACTAGCTTATGATGGTTAGATTAGGGCATGTTTCAATTAGCATACAGTATGATAGCATATTTACATTCATTCATCTGTCTTGCATGCACCGGGCTCGGCGCACCATACTAACTGCATCTTTATTTCAATTCCAAATTGAATACTTGTTAACTGTTCCATCTCATATGCCATGTTTAGAATAGCCGAGCCTGCTATAGTTGCATTTTTGCATGTGTTGCATTAGGCATTTCTGTATAGCTAGGATCATGCATGGATTTCTAATTAGCTTCTGTTTTGGCTTGGAGTACTCAGTAAGTTTTACGCTTTAGCATCCTTGCGTGCGTGTGAGTGACTGTCATGATAGCATGCTTACCGTGAGGCTATGTGCTTACGTGATATAACTGCCTGAATGCCTGTGGGTGAAGGTTGGGTTATTTGGATTGGAACAATTCGTTAAAATGTGTGTTTTAAAGCCCACTAAATAGTGGCAAAATCATGTTTTCTAAGCCCACCCAAGGGTGGCAAAATCCGCATTTTAAGCCTACTTGCGAGTAGCACCATCAAACCATTTTCAAATAAACAAACATGAAATGTTTTGTTCCAATTCAGGCGATCCAGTCTATACTTGTATGCTGTGCGCATCACATAGTAAATCTAGGCTAATAACCGGAATAAGAACGCATAATGTTTTCAAAACTAGATATCATGGTTAGTAGAGGCCGATCTTTGATCGGGCGAGCGGGGGTGCTCACGAAGTGACCTTCCCCAATCGTACCCAAGTTCCCGAGCCGAGGCAACTTTGGTGATAACGGACACGTGGCCTTAGGCACGAGTCAGGGTTTCCTAAATTTCCCAAAAATAAAATATTTAGGTGGCGACTCTGTATCTGGCAAAGCAGTCCATGTTTGGCACTTCTTTCAAAAATCTGTTTTCTCAAAACGATTTGCCGGATTTGGACTCTTTGGTTTAGATTAAGAACCGTGACACAAATCGAGTCCGAGCTGGAGCGAGGTCCCCCGCGGGCTTGTTACAGTTTCTGGCGACTCTACTGGGGAATTTAGAGAACTTGACTCGAACTCATGATATCTTGTTTTGTTTACACTTATGTGTTTCTTTGCATTGCATTTGTATTGGTGCGCCTAGGACACTGTGTTTGCCATCTGCTATTCCTGAACGGTTTGCCGGAGGCTTGTCTTGTCAAGGCATGACCATAAGGCTGACCGGTTGTGGGCTCTGCCAGTATGGGAATACAAACCCCGGTTTTACCGGGGCACCCTTTTTGACCATTCGACCTAGTGCATATTCGGATCCATAGTGACCATTCCAAACTAGGACAGGTTGCTTACCCGATAGGTTGTTTGAAACCGCTGCGTGCGTAGTGAAACCCTAGCTCCTGACAAAATAGGACAGGGAAACCCTACCCCAACATAGGGGTGTTTTGGCTCTCACTTATATGCTATGTGCTTTTAGAGTGCGTCTCTACAGGGAAATGCATGTATCAGTTTACGAGTTTGGGCATCAGGCCTGCGGGCACCAGTTCAGTACTTTGGGATTCAGTTTACCTGAGGGTATCAGATTTGAGGCTGAATTTTGGGGGCAGAATTCAGTGGAGGGCACAGTCATCCTACTACACTCATATCTGTTTTGGTGAAGTTGAGCTGAGGTGCTGTCTGTTTTCTCTTTTGCTAGGTAGTCCTGGAACCATAGCTTCAGAAGGCTCCGATATCCCCCGAGGTTCATCGAACTTGTGCTGATAGACTTTGTCAGGTCAGAGATTCAGTTCAAGGCCAATCAGTGTTCCTTTGCCAGAGGCAGGGTAAAAGGGCCAGTCGGGCACAAATCACCAGTTCAGCAGTTACCAGATCAGTGGCCCTTATCCACCCCACCAGTGAACAGTCAGGCTGAGGTCTCAGTTTCTACTGCAGGGATAGATACCAGTCAGTTAGATGGATCAGTAGAACACATCAGGGATGGAGGCAATGATGCGCTAGATGCAAGAAAGTATGAAACTCATGCAGCAAGATGCTGTCCGCCAAGCTGAATTCGCCAAACAGCAGGCTGCGGTCATGGCCCAACAGGCAGAGCTAATCACCAGATTGCAACAGCAAAACGGAGCATCTGCTTCGCATCAAGCTCCCCCCCACCAGTAGATCCAATACCCGGGGAGACGCCAAATGTCCAGGAAGGTACGGACATTCCGACAGGGCCGGCTCCGCCCCCAATCTTACCCCAGCTGTCTAAAGCACCAATCAACCCACTGGACTCTCCCTTTGAGTTCGAGGTAGACCATACAGCGTTGAAGTTGAGCAAGCTTGAAAAGTTGTTCAAGAAATCCCAGGGAGTAAAGTCCATCCCGGACATTGAGGACGGGTATGCCGACGCAGCTGTGACACTGCCGGACAGGTTCAAGATGCCTCACATCGACCGTTTTGACGGGTCAGGAGATCCCATGGTCCACCTGAGTTTGTTTTCAGATGTTCTGCGCCCGATGGGCTTGACAAGATTACAGAAACTTTCCCTTTTTGGCAGGACCCTGTCGGGTATTGCGGCCATCTGGTATGCCAAATTGGAGGATTCAGTGAAATGAAGCTGGGAGGAGATGGCCGAGGCCTTCGTCGCACAATATTCATACAATACCCAAATCGAGATTACAACCCGTGATCTTGAGATGACAAGGCAGGAGCCTAAGGAGAGCTTCTCAGAATTTGTGGCTCGCTGGAGGGCCAAGGCCTCAATGATGACCATTAGGCCAACGGATAAGGATCAAATACGGATGGTTGTGCGCAACCTCCAGCCCAAACTAATGCAGAAAATGATCGTGCTCCCCTTCCCTACCTTTTCAGATTTGCATGAGATGGGAGTACAGATCGAGGATGCTATGAAGCAGGGCCTCATTGACCAGGAGAAGGAGCAGCCTAGGAGGGCGTTTACCCGCAGTTCGAATGCGACCACCAGCGGTGACGCAGCTACAAGATCTTCCGAAGTGGGCATGGTTGCCATCACCACACCAAGAGCAGCCACCCCCTTTGTTGGTGCATCCACTTCAAACCCCCGAACTTCAGACTATCTACCCCGAGGTAAGAGGGTTTTCACCCCACTCTATATGTCTTTGTCTAAAGCCCTGGGGGTCCTACTTAGGAAATGACATTTGAAACCGTTAGAGCAACGACCTCTACCCGATCCTCTCCCTCCAAAGCATGACCCGACTAAGTACTGTGCTTTCTATCAACAAACCGGTCATGACACCGACAGTTGCGTCCATCTCCGCCACGAGATACAAAATTTGATTGATAACGAGGTCATCCCCGCACCAGGTCCTGCAAAGTCTATCGGCACTTGATCAGTGAACTTATGGGGGATAATGTGATGTGATCGAGGGATGAACCACCTGCGGGTAGCGTTGAGTTTATTTCAAATATGGTGTATGGCACGCACTGTTTTGAGCATTTGTGAATGCTGGTTTTTGTACATTCTGACTTAGGTATTGGGTCAGTCTTGTTGTGTTATTTTGAGTCTGTTTCTTTGTTTTGAGTCAGTCTTTTTGTTTAGGGTCTGTCTTGTTGTACCGAGTCAGTCCTATTTTGGTTGGAGTCGGGTGATGCCGGGGGTGTTACCTCGGACATCACTTGTTTGTTTTGTGTTTGTCTTTTCATTTTCTTTTGGGTCTGTTTCTGCCTTGGAGCCAGTAATGCCAACAGATTTGAATGAACAGCAGCGATTTTCATATTCTTATGCTTGCTTCTGCCTTGTGCCAGTTGTGCCAGAAGTTCTGAATGAAATGGCAGTGCTTTTCGCCTACTTTTCTGTTCCTCGAACTCATTGCACTGACCTAAGTTTTTCAAAACCTTTTGAACATCGTGATGAAAACGAAGAGGAAAGAATTCCTCGGGATTTGCAAAAATTTGATCAATTGAGAGAAAGAGAGGCGTGTTAAGCCCTTAATGAATGAAATCATGTTTGTTAATGTGAGTACTGAGAAGGATCCTGGCTTGATTCAGATTGGTTCTACATTGTCTTCCGCGCGAGCGATTAGTTGCTTTCTTAAAAGATTTCAAAAAAAATGTTTTGCGCAGTACCGCGAAGACCTGTGTGGAATCGCTCTTGAGATTGTGCAGCTTAAGATCGCTCTCAGCCTTGAGACTCGACCCCCTTTTGCTTTCTGACCTTGAACCTTAACTCAGAATGTTCAACGGTCAACCGCAATGTGAGGCTTGTGTGGCCAGATTCGAAGCAGCCCTCGACCTAGGGGCAGAAAAATGTTAGATGTGCTCGAAGAGCCGAAGATGGATCATCCTGCAAATCAATGAAGACTGGCAAGAATGCCAAATCCCAGAAGAGAAAAAAGAAGAAAATATTGCTGAAGAACAACTGAGTTCCTGTCCACAACACTAGGGGCAAATTCAGCGCCCATGGGATGGATTCCTGCATCGTCAGCGAACAACAATCACTCTCCTGGATTTAGACGGATTCGAGATCTCAGAACCATTTGACATGGACCAAGCTACACTTTTACCCTTTGAGAGGCTCGCTGGGTCGAAAACCCAGAAGGGCGACCCAGGCAAAAGTTAGAGCGAGACAAAAAAAATATACAAAAAATGCAAAAAGAAAAGAAAAAGAAAAATGCAAAAAAAAAAAAGAAGAAGAAAAAGGAATGAAAAGAATATAAAAAAAAAGAAAGAAGAACAAAGCTCGCAAGGTCGAAAACCCGCGACGGGCGCCTTGGCAAAAGTTAGAGCCTAAAAAGGAGAGGTTAATACCCGAGTGTGCCTTAACCCCGAACTACGTAAGGCTTGATTCCCATCTTTGGGATACGTAGGCAACTTCATTCTGAAGTCCAGCCGTAAAACACTTCAAATTCGACTGTGTCCATGCGATGGTTTTGGTCATCTTTGTCTTCTCTGTATCTGAGGATTTGGTTGTGTTCGTCACTCTGAGGACTGACTACAATGCGCTGCGGTGCCATTCAAACAAGGGGCAACTTTCCATTGCCATTCAATGCGCCGCGGTGTCGTTCAAACAAGGTGCAACTTTCCGTTGCCATGCAGCTCTCTTCAAGCAAGGGGCAATTTTCCTTCGGATCTGAGGTTGCGCATCTCAAGAGTAGGTTCCGTGCTCGTTGAGCAGTGGCCATTTGCAAAAATAGTTTTTGAGAATTTTTACTGAGGTTGACTGATTCTCTCGAAAATTATCTCATTTTTCTAAAACTGGACCATTTCTTGGACCCAAAAAAGGAAAATTTTCAGTGCTCATGGCCTGACTTGCATGATTTCAAATCAAAAAGTTGAACAAGTATGTTAATCTAACTCTTATTTTGGTCAATTTTTTTTAGGAGAAAACTAAAACAAAAAAATGGCCAAAATGATGAAACTAGGGGCACAGTTGAGTCAGGCTTCCTGTCTTTCCCCATTGTCAACATACTTGCCACGGAGGACACTCTACCTGCCAGAAGAGGGCACAACTGAAGCTAACAGCAAAAAGGCAGAAAGCTCTCACATCCTCCAAGCAATGAGGTATCAAGCCAAGTGCGAAGCACGAACTAGAATGGGGCCAGATATTCTACTCCCTCATCTGGACAGATCTGATCACGTCCAAACTCCCCAGCAGAGCATCGTCAACCGATGTCAGCTGCAGATTCGCTACACACCCAGTTGTAGCACAACCCCTCTGTGGGAAGAACTCACTAGCTGCGCGTAGAAGGAAAAGGATCTAGCAGCATGCTAGGGGCAAGAGCCCACAACTTCCTGTTTATCCATCAACTACCCAGGGGAGGGATAAAAAATGAGAGATTGAAGAATAGAGAGATGTGCGCTGAGAGAAAAAGTAAGAAAAGGGCTTTTTTAGAAAAACAGAGCTTGAGGGCCAAGTGATGTGAGAATCACAAATGAGAAAGGGTGGGAATAATACCAGAAGAAACTGGCTCCTCGTGCACTGAGAGGTCTCTCGTCTTTGTAACACGTCTGCGTGTCATGTCTCTTGTTTTGTTTGTCTCGATTCTTGCTTTGAGTCGTTCCGAGCGTGTCTCGATGTGTTTAGGTTGTTTTACCTTGTTTTTCCTTTGTTGAGTGGTGTTTGGGTTGTGTGCCTTTTATTTCCGTGTTGAGTTGTCTTGCTGTGTTCAGTCGTAGGCTCAATACCTGGTCGAAAACTCATCTCTCAATTTCAAAAATAAAATCGTTTTGTGCTCAAAGTGCTGTGCCATTCTTCACGTTTGTGCAAAACAAGATTCGTTCTTTCATAAAACCGCACGGTTCAACCCAGGTCATGTGAGAACAGTAAAACCAGGACCTATCTAAAGTTATATGGGTTCCAGACTGCAAAGCAAAAGAAAAGAGGGAAAATCGAAGCATCTGAGTGTGTTTCACCTTCAGCAAATTCCGTGATTGTACTCCGGATGTACCTCCTCAGGCCTTGTCACTACTCTGAAATATGAGTGTATCTCGGCCCCAAGCTTAAGCCTACTCCAAGTCAGAATGGCAATTAAAGCAGTAGCAGATGTTATCTCTCTCTGGTATGAACAGGGTGTCCCCGTTTTTGAGCTGAGTGTGTTGCAAACCCCTCCGAAAGGTAAATCGGAGGTCGCGATTGAATTTGGTCTCGTTAAGGCTTGTATTCCCTTATTCGGCATTTTGTTTCAAATATGCGTTGTCACGCACGTTCCATTTGCATTATGATGCACGTTCCAATTGCATTGTTATGCACCCACTTCACTTGCATTGTGATGCACGTTCCAATTGCATTGTTATGCACCCACTTCACTAGCATTGTTATACCCATTCATTGCATTGATTATGCACATCTATCTCGCATTGTTATGCTCATTACTTGCATTGTTATGCACCATTTCGCTTGCAATTATCATTCTTTCTCCTCGCGCGTGTGATGGGTTAGACCTTCTTTGGTTTAGAGCATTTGGAACACGTTCCAATGCCCGCATCTTTTATTCTGAAACACCGGGATACGTCCCTACGTTTCTCCTTCCTTCCGAAACACTGGGATACGGCCCTATGTTTCTCCCTTTATTCTGAAACAATGGGATACGTCCCTATGTTTCTCCCTTCTTTCTGAAACAACGGGATACGTCCCTGTGTTTCTCTCTCTTTCCGGAATACCGGGATACGTCCCTATATTTCCCTCTTTTTCCAAAACACCGGGATACGTCCCTATGTTTCTCCTTCATTCCGAAACACCGGGATACGTCCCTATGTTTCTCTCCCGTTCCGAAACACCGAGATACGTCCCTATGTTTTTCCTTCATTCCGAAACACCGGGATACGTCCCTATGTTTCTCTCCCATTCCAAAACACCGGGATACGTCCCTATGTTTCTCCTTCATTCCAAAACACCGGGATACGTCCCTATGTTTCTCCCTCTTCGGTTAAAAGCGTTCGGAATACGTTCCAATGCTCACACCATTCTGAAACGCTGGGATACGTCCCTATGTTTCTCCCTCTTTGGTTAAAAGCGTTCGAAATACGTTCCAATGCTCACACCATTCTGAAACGCCAGGATACGTCCCTATGTTTCTCCCTCTTCGGTTAAAAGTGTTCGGAATACGTTCCAATGCTCGCACCATTCTGAAACGCCAGGATACGTCCCTATGTTTCTCCCCCTTTAGTTAAAAGCGTTCGGAATACGTTCCAATGCTCACACCATTCTGAAACACCGGGATACGTCCCTATGTTTCTCCCTCTTCGGTTAAAAGTGTTCGGAATACGTTCCAATGCTCACACCATTCTGAAACACCGGGATACGTCCCTATGTTTCTCCCCCTTCGGTTAAAAGCGTTCGGAATACGTTCCAATGCTCACGCCATTCCGAAACACTGGGATATGTCCCTATGTTTCTCTCTTTGTCCCCTTCCTCACACGATTTCAGCGTGTCTGGAATTTATCTTAGGTTGCGTGGAACGCGCTCCTGATTGATTTTCTTTGTTCTTCCTCCACTCACGAGTCCAGCGTGGTTGGCGTATGTCACCATTTTGCATCTATTGTACTCTCTGTTGCATCGCATCTATTATCTATTGTATCACCTCTATTACATCCATTGTATCGTATCTGTTTTATTGTCTGGTCTAGGAGACCTTAAATCCTCCGGTCCGGAAGACCTTAAATCCTGTATCTTCATTCGTACTGTCTTGTGCACTCTCCGGTCTAGGAGACCTTAAATCCTCTAAAGGTGCAATTCCTTTGGTGTTTGTCATGCCCAAACGACTTCCAGTGGTCTGGTATAGCCACCTGCCTATGTTAGCGGTGAGTTCCTAGGAGACCAACTGAGACGGTGGAAACTAGAGTTCGAATGGTTTATGCCTAGAATGCAAAGGTTCGGGATTTCCGAGACTAAAGTCTGGTTTAAATACCCAGGGGTATATCCTCGGCTTGAAATCTGTATGGCAGCCCCATACATTAAGATAGCATATGTGTGTGCCTCAATTTTGGATACTGAATCAACCTAGTCTGTCACCCTGTTGGAGAATAGGGAAAGCTGCAACCATAGTCAGGGAGAAAAGTAGCACCTGTGGTTCGACCAAGAAGAAGCCAGAGATCCCCAGCACCATGAGGCACGATATTGTATGTACGGTTCATTTGAGGCTGGTGCGACCAGACGAATCACGCAGGTATCGTATCTTCTCCGTGTGAGACGCGACGAGAATTGAATAATTCTCCGCATTCCTAACTGCATGAAATGTAGTTGTAACTTTGCATTCTTGCTTAAAACTGTTGCATCTATTTGCGAATACTTGCTCCATTACAGCTTACTGAATTTGCTTGATCGTTAAGTTACATCTGGCCTTGTGCATATCGCTTTGCATTTTGTCCCCTGCCTGCGGGCACATCTCTGTTTATCTCGCCTGTTTGTCTAAGTCTTCGGCCTTGTCAAAAATGGGTCGTCTCTGGGCTTTGACATTTACTACCGTCACTTATGACTTTCGAGTTCTGTCAAAGAGGGGCAACTGTAGACACCCCATTTTTGACCGACCTTAAGACTCAGACGTCACCGATTGAGCGCTTGGTGATGTTGCATATTGTGCTCGTTCAGAAGTTTCAGAGTCTCGGTTGCGAGCCTTGCCTCCGGACTTCCGGGCTCTTTCGTGTCTTGCCTCGGTTTGCGAACCAAGCTCTGTTTTCTCTGTTTTCTCTTCCCGAAGGGAGGGAGAGGTCTCGTAGATCATCTCTCAGTGGCCGTAGGCTACATTTCATGGTCGTAGGCCACTTTTCCCGTTTGGAGCCCGGTTTCCGGTTTTTCGGAGCCGTTGGCCGTGTGCCTCGGTTTGGGACCACTTAACCACCTCCGTTTGCTCCGATTTTTGGCATACATCTCATTTACCCCCTTTTGAGGGACACTTTGGCTCGAGAGACCAACTTCGTGGTCGAACGCCACCTCCGGTGCTTAACAGTCAGTTTTCGGGGCCCCAGGCTACGCGTTTTGGCCCCCCGAACCTTCATTTTGCATCGGTTTTGGTTCATTTTTGGTGGAGGCCTCATTTTCATTGTTAGAGAGGTCGTAAAGGGCTGGGAGGCCAGTAATTGTTTTGACAACTAGTTTTATTTCTTCATCGCCCTCCGTCGCCCGTTTTCCTCACTTGAAAGCCAATGTTGACCACCCCGGGACCACTTTCTTGAGCCCTAAACCCCATATTTGTGTTGTACACACCTGGGAGGCCACCAATATGTCATGGCCGGCCAGCAATTCATCTTGACCCTTTTGAACCCCTCTAAAAAATGGGTTTTTCTCTCTCCTGGTTCACCTTCTCCAGTTTTTGACCACATAGTTGTGTTGTGCACACATGGGAGGCCACCAATTTGAGGTGGCCGGCCACTAATCACACTTGAACCTTTTGACCCTTGGCCGGCCAGCCATGGGAGAGGCCGGCCGGCCACCTGCAGCCTCAATAACTGGCCGGCCAGAATCCTTACATCAGGTACAGTACAAATATACCCTCCTTTTCCCCCCAGATTTTGTATCCGGAGGGGCTAACTTTTTGGGGGGAAATTTGAATTTCATTTCCCCCCCTTTTCCCTCACTCTTTTGCCTATATAACCAGGCCCTCCAGCTCCCTTTCAAGAGGTTAGAAATTTTGGTTTGGAGCTCCTACATTGTATCTCTCTCTCTCTACACTTCAACCCTCAAAACCTCTCAAATCCTACACCCATTCTACTCCATCTCCAAGCCAACCAATCCACACTCCATTCCAGCAGCTTGGAGGATCTTTCAGAGGCTAGGAGCATCACTTGTTGGTCCAAGAGTTGTCAAAGACATAGTCTTCAAGCGTGAGCCATGTTTTCCCTCTTTTTTAAGCTTATTTTGCATGCTTTCTAAGCCATACTTTCTTACATTTTTGGGCTCCGACCCTAACTGAAAATAATCATGTTTTGAGGTCTTTTTCATGTTTGATTAAGGGTCCTTCCCTGTTTAAGGTCTCTAGCTACCACTTGCTTCTTTACCTCTCTTGTATGCCTCTTTCTTGCATAGTATTTTAGGCCTATTTGTAAACTGTTTTGAGCTTGATTATAAACTGTAAAGTGGCTTTTTTTGAGCCCTTCTTAAACATTGTTGAAGGGCTCTTCACTGTTTGAGGCTTCCTTTTGTCACTTGCCTCTTTACCCCTCTTTTGGCCTTATTTTTGCATGCTTTGTTACCCCCTTGTGCTTATATTTTTGGGCTCTGGTACGAACTGTAAATAGCTTGATTTTGACTTCCTCTTCATGTTTGATCAAGGGTCTTTTGTTGTTTGAGGCTTGCTTTTTGCTCTTCGTGTTATAGCTCTCTTTTATGCCTTATTTTGCATAGTGTTTTAAGCTTTCATGTGCACTGTTTTGGGTTTGGTCACTAACTGTAAAATACCATGTTTTGAGCCCCTCTTCAACTTTGTTGAAGGGCTCTTGGCCATTTAAGGCCAGCAGCTGCTACTTGCTTCATTATCTCTCTTTCGGGGCCATTTTTGCATGCTAGCTTAGTCCTATTTGTGTTCACTGTTTGGCCTTGCTTAAAACTGTAAATATGCTTGCTTTGGGACTTTCTTGATTCTGTCTTCATACTTCATGATCAAATAATGCATGCTTTGTATAGCTATAAGTCATTCCATGTGCATAGTTTTGTGTTTCGGGACCATTTCATGCATCGGGTGCCATGTTTCCATGTTTCGGGGCTGTTTAGCATCATATTCTAGCGCTGAAATTTGCATGTTCATATGCCACATTCCATGCCTTGCCATGCTTTGTTAGAGTGGCCTTTGTGCCATAGGTCCGGTCCTCGGTTTGCGTGCACGTGTGCACGCATCTCGAGTGTCTCATTCTCATCTAATGGCCTCCTATGTGAGTGTGGCTGAGGTCCACTTGTGTTGGTGTAAGTCCATTATGCATTGTGTATGCCATTCCATTTCACAGCATTGTGTATGCTAGGTTGTATGTTAGAGCATTGTGTATGCCACATTACACCGTGCATCGTGTATGCCATTTCATAGCATTGTGTATGTTAGGTTATATATTAGTTGCATTCATGCATGTCATGCATATTGCATTGTGTTTGGGATAGGAGTTAGCCCGAGCACGGGAAACGAGGGACGTTTCGTACTCCGAGTGACGGAACGTGTCTCAATTCCTAGTCGCCGACATTCCGGATTACCCATGATGGAATCTAGGCCTTGTTGTGTTTATACGTGCATTCATTTCATATTGAGTTGTGCAGTTCGACTCCTCGGCCATCATGCATCGAGATGCGTGATTGGTGGCACGAGGATCGAGGCATGCATACATATGTGAAAATACACTGCCATGCCCCTTTCTTGCTCTCTGTTGCAGCAAATCAAGAATCAGCAGCCTTCCGGAGCTTGGCACGCATTCCAAAAAAATTGCAAACAGAGGCTAATCGGGGCATCGCAATGGATTTCCGCGCCAAGCAACCCGAACATGCATCATTCATCATCCGGAGCAGATTCAAGGCAGTCCTTGGCTTGCATGCCAATTTATAGCTTTCCTAGTTATATTTGTTAATTAATTAGGGTTTTGTATTTATTCGGACTGTATTTATTCGGGATTGTATTATTTATTTGGACCCTCCGAGCGAGGGCAATGTTGTAATAAGTGTGCGTACGTGTGATGTATGTCTTCCAACCCCACGTCTTTCTCCCTTTTATTTACCAGCTTATCATGGTTAGATTAGGGCATGTTTCAATTAGCATACAATATGATAGCATATTTGCATTCATTCATCTGTCTTGCATGCACCGGGCTCGTCGTACCATACTAACTGCATCTTTATTTCAATTCCAAATTGAATACTTGTTAACTGTTGCATCTCATATGCCATGTTTAGAATAGCCGAGCCTGCTATAGTTGCATTTTTGCATGTGTTGCATTAGAAATTTCTGTATAGCTAGGATCATGCATGGATTTCTAATTAGCTTCTGTTTTGGCTTGGAGTACTCGGTAAGTTTTACGCTTTAGCATCCTTGCATGCGTGTGAGTGACTGCCATGATAGCATGCTTACCATGAGGCTATGTGCTTACGTGATATAACTGCCTGAATGCCTATGGGTGAAGGTTGGGTTATTTGGATTGGAACAATTCGTTAAAATGTGTGTTTTAAAGCCCACTAAATAGTGGCAAAATCATATTTTCTAAGCCCACCCGAGGGTGGCAAAATCCGCATTTTAAGCCTACTTGCGAGTAGTACCATCAAACCATTTTCAAATAAACAAACATGAAATGTTTTGTTCCAATTCAGGCGATCCAGTCTATACTTATATGCTGTGCGCATTACATAGTAAATCTAGGCTAATAACCGGAATAAGAACGCATAATGTTTTCAAAACTAGATATCATGGTTAGTAGAGGCCGATCTTTGATCGGGCGAGCGGGGGTGCTCACGAAGTGACCTTCCCCAATCGTACCCAAGTTCCAGAGTTGAGGCAACTTTGGTGATGACGGACACGTGGCCTTAGGCACGAGTCAGGGTTTCCTAAATTTCCCAAAAATAAAATATTTAGGTGGCCACTCTGTATCTGGCAAAACAGTCCATGTTTGACACTTCTTTCAAAAATCTGTTTTCTCAAAACGATTTGCCGGATTTGGACTCTTTGGTTCAGATTAAGAACCGTGACACAAATCGAGTCCGAGCTGTAGCGAGGTCCCCCGCGGGCTTGTTACAACCATCTGTGAAGACAAAGAGAGATGGTAGAGGGAGGCGACGGTGATGAAGAGAGGTTAGCGGAGGGATGCGAGCCCGACTGTGACGCGACGGCGGGAAGGCAACATTGCAGCCATGACGAGGTCTATTTCAATCTCTGTGTCATTTCTCTATATTTACATTTTTTTTTTGTTATAGTTGTTGATATGCTCGACAGCTATGCTGATATGGTTTAAATTGCTTTATAGCTCTGCTTAACACTGCTTTATAGCTGTATATGTACTGCTTAACATTGCATAACATATGTAAATCTTATACTTCTTAACTGTATATGTAAATCTTGCCTATTTTTTATATATGTCAATGTTATAATTAAGGATTTAGATATAATTGTGATCTAGATGAGTTTGTGTTATGTATATATATAATGCAATTACATAACACTGCTTAATTATTAATTTAAGGATTTAGATGAGTTTATATATATATATACATAACACTGTTTCGAAAGTAAGGATTTAGATGAGTTTTGAAACAGAGTAACAAAGTAAGGATTTAGATATAATTGTGATCTAGATGAGTTTTTAAGCAGTGTTATGTATATATATAATGCAATTACATAACACTGCTTAATTATTTAAAGTAAGGATTTAAATGAGTTTGTGTTATGTATATATATAATGCAATTACAGCAGTCTACACATACCCTCATTATGCAATTACAGCAGTCTACACATACCCTCATTATATAATTGGAAGCAAATCTGTGCTTTTATGCATAAGGTCACTTATATTAATTGGGAGATTCTATAAGGGGCCAATATTTTGTCAAATTTAATTATCCTCATTATGAAATTCAAAACATCCTTTTTAATCAACTGTCTTATAAAAATTATATAAATGAGAGAACTCATTAAAAGATCCAAGTAATAAATGAGAGAACACATTAAAAGATATTGGTAAATGTTGATAGTTTAGATAACTGGATGCACAGAGGTACTTTATTAAATTACAAAGTTAGAGATAGAAAATTAAACACTGGTATACCTGTCCAAAAAAATCCAAGTCATAGATCCAAGTAATATAAATTGATTCATTAAACCTATAATTTGTCAAGTGAAGAAACTTATCATTTATCACTTGCAAAAGGTGAAGAACTGAGTGTCATGGTTGAAGACAAATTAAGTGTGCACACTTCTGGTCAAGTGGAGATCACCGAATTGAGAAATTCCTCAACTAACACATGCCCACAGAGTGAAGAAGTAGATTGTCTAATCCAAGCCAAGGGACTCAAGAAAAGACAAGCAACTAGTAAGGGAAGAAGGAAGATCAAGGGCGGGATGGAAAAATCCATTGCAAAGAAGAAAAGAATGCAATCTAATCAGGTAATTACACAAAATTGAACCTATGATTAAATAATATTTTGTTATGTGTTATGTGATGTGTTACCAATTTTGTCTTATGTGTGTTGGAAAACTAATGAATTAAAGAAATTGGTCATTTGTAGGGTGATGCTTTTTGTACTCTCGAAAATCTATCTAAGCCTCATACCACCATGGGTAATAATTGTATTCAGGTAATATTTACTATTGTGTGCAACCTTGTATTAATCTTGTTGGATTGGTTATTCTTGTAATCTAGTAGGGTGATATTTATTATTTTGGTATTTTTTTTTATGCATGTAGGATGGTTCTTTTTGTGCTTCCCAAGGTCAATCTCAACCTTCTTCGGCCATTGATAATCATTCAATACAGGTAAACTTTTTTGTGCTTCCCATGGTTTGAGTTAGTTGCTTATCACAAATTTTGTCTTATTATGCAACATAATAATTTGGAAGTGATAAGAAAAACATGTGTGTTCTTTCTCATGTATGCCTAAGAAACAGATTAGTTTTTGTATATTACCTGATAAGAAAAATATGTGTGTTCTTTCTCACTTGTAGTCTAGCACATATGCTTGTTGATTGGGCTGTCTAAGGGAAATTCCCATGTTAAATTTATTATGTTGCTAATGATAGAACTCCAAATGGTTAAACTTTGTAAAATCAAAAAAGCATATCTCAGAAAAAAGGAGAATAAAAAACCTATAATGGCTTACTCATGTAATGGCTTTTGTTTTGGTCTATTTCTGATACTGCTGTCTTGAAGTTTTATATCAAAGGCAAAAAGGGTTACAAATTGGCTTTTATATCAACGGCAACATCAAAGCATTTTTGTTTAGTTATTTGGCATTGAGCAATTTGGCACCTATGTACATCCTAAGATAAAGGTCATCGATGTGCATTAATGTTGTTTTACTTTCCTGCATTGGTTGTATAGGGTGTTGCTATTTATACTCCCCAAGTTCAATCTCAACCTACTTTGGCTATTGGTAATCATTCAATACAGGTAAATTGAACCTTTGACATGCATAGACCTTAGGGAAATTGAACCTCATATCGAACCATTGTTTTACTTTATTAATGTTGTTTTACTTTCTCGCATTGGTTGTATAGGGTGTTACTGTTTATACTTCCCAAGGTCAATCTTAACCTCATTTCATCATGGGTAGTAATTATATTGAGGTAATGATTCATATTGTGTGTTTTTTTAAAA
Source organism: Camellia granthamiana (assembly GCA_036172215.1). NCBI lineage: Eukaryota > Viridiplantae > Streptophyta > Magnoliopsida > Ericales > Theaceae > Camellia > Camellia granthamiana. The sequence continues at coordinate 114,399,825 of CM069905.1, forward strand.
TGAAAATGCATTAGTATTTTTTTTTTATTTCATATATTATTTGTTTTATGTTGGTTTACTTTAGGGTCATGGTCATGGTGTCTATAGTTCTCAATCTCGACCTGTATCTCAATCTCAACCTCAACCTCCCATGGGTCGCACAAGTGTTCATCATGTCACGTATCCTACATATGATGTGAGTTATAATTGCTTACATACTTTACATTCAAATGGTAGTATATATGTATCAATATTTTAATAAATTTAGCACTATTGCAAGGAAGTAACACGCCTCAGTCAATGCCTTAGTCTATCCCACTCAGACATCATTTCAGGAGTTGCTTCGAGGCACTACAGTTCAACACTTTCCAGTCCAAGTGTCGCAAGCCTCATATAGTCCTGCTGTCACGACCCAAACCCGCCCCTATGCGTTTAACACCGTAACCGGCCAGTAATCTGTGATTACCGAAGGCCTGCTTAACAGTAGAACAGTAAAACAGAGCACAGGGGCTGGCGGAAGCCAATACAGTAAATAAATAATGTCCAATGAGCTATGACAATCTGTATGCAAAAAGATTTTTCATATATATATACAAACAGTGCAAACAGTATGTACAACATTCACAATCATTCGGATCAGGGATCTAATCCCTATTAAACAGTACGGTAACGGTCTAAACAGTCTGTACAGTTATTACAAACAGATGAAAGAACAGAGGGGGGAAATTAAAACACCCCTAAGCCATAGCTTGGCAGGCTCGGAACCTCGCAGTGAGGCACAGTAGTTGGCTTGACAAAAAGGGAAGTCTAACCCACGCTCCTAGCTCCGGTCTGGTGCCTGAACACCTACATATATATAATCAGTGAGCTAAAGCCCAGTGAATAACATAATGCGTAAAGGGGTTAAGAATGAATGTCCTTACAGTAATGAAAACAGTTCATTAAATCAGTATATCAGTAATTCAGTCATTCAGTCAAACAGTCATATGTGGTACATCCATTAGCATAGCAGTACAGTAAACAGTAGGTCTTAAAAGACCGAACAGTAAATGATGGCCATCAATCAGTAAACAGTAGTGGTTCCAACAAGGGAACCGACAGAGATGTCTGTAACAGTAGCAGTAACAGTAAACAGTAGTTGCTAAGGATGCCATAATACAGTTCAGAATATAGGACATACATTCATTCAGTTAACAGTGTCATTTCAGAAAACAGTACAATTTAGTATTCAGAAGATATTCGTATTCGAACATATCTTTACACAGTTGTTACTCACAGAGTTCTTGGCTACAGTTAAGCTAGAGCGCGTCCCCAGTCGCCAACCCTACACAGTATACAGGACGAACGCACACTAAGCTACACAGTTGGGAAAGATAATAATTTAATCCCTAATTTGCCTCGGTGTGGTTCTACATCTATATCCTCATTAAGATGTCTTAAACTAGGCCTAAGAATGCTTAGGATGGGACGAGGATGCAAAGATGCATTCAGAAAACATTTTCAGAATTTTTAGCAAAATTGAGTCCCGCTCGAGCGGACATGCAGACAAAGGTATCCGCTCGAGCGTGGAATTTCCCGCTCGAGCGTTCTGCAAAACAGGGCAAAAGTACTGGATAGGTGAAAATCACGCTCGATTGGGCGCTCGACACCCGCTCGAGCGTAAGACACAAGGTCCCGCTCGAGCGTCACTTATTCCGCTCGAGCGGACATCAAAATAGTGCAAGGTACTGGGAGCACGAATTTCACGCTCGAGCGCCAGTAACTCCGCTCGAGCGTGAGTTCAAAATCTGGAATTCCCAGATTTGAACTTCAAGCTCAAATCCAACATCAAATGCATCAAATTCAAGTCCTTTGGGCCCATTTCCTGGAAAACACTTGCAAATACATAGAATAACATGATTTAAAGCTCAATTTGTAAAATCAAGGCATAAGGGTAAATCAATTTACATGGTTCCAAATCAAAACTCAAGAACATAACTTCAATTGAACATGCAAGACTCTAAACAACTTTTCAAGCCTTAGATACATGCTCCAATGAGTCAACTTTTACAAAAGCAAGATGAAATCATGCTCTACTCTCAAAACATGGGCATGCATGTGAGGAATTATGAACTACAACTTCAAAACTTCAATATATAGACATGCATGCAACAATTATGCTTCAACACAACAATTTGAGCCATAAATTGGCTCTAGTCTTCAACTTTGCTCTAACCCATGCAAGAAGTACTTCAATTCACGGCTAAGAAGGTAAGAGCTCTACCTTATGTCTTCAATTATGGGAATTTAAGCTCAACTTTGCAAATTACTCTTCAATTCCTTCAATTATACCAAGTTTCCAAGCCAATTAGAGATGAAATCACACTCTCTCCTAACTCTCTCTCTCTCTCTCTCTCTAGTTCGGTTGAGCTCAACAAAATGGCTGATGAAATGTGTTTTGATACAAAGGAATGAGTCTCAAGAGTGCTAAGCTAGTGGCCCACTAGTGGTGGCAAAATGGTGAATAAACCAACTCATGCAATTTAGCTTAATTTATATAATTTATCAATATTGATCCAATTTAATCATACCAAATCAATGTTCAATTCAATACACCATAAAATCACATTAATTCTACTGATCTTAAGACACTAATCAATTTCATATTCGGCCGCCGATAAGGCCTTCAATTAGCAGTTTAAACACAAAGACATGAACAGATAATCAAACAGTCAAACAGATAGAATGTAATTCAAACAGATATACTCAATCAATCAGTTTCAGATTTCAGTCAGTCAGTTAATTAACATGTTTAGCCTCGGTTTAATAGTAATCAGTAGGGTTATCAGTAATCAGTGGTGAGGGTTATTACAGTCTCCCCTCCTTAAAAAGAGTTTAGTCCTCTAAACTTGAGTTACCTTCATTCTGGAAGAAAACAGGATTCAGTGGAAGCAGTTCAGGATATCTCTTGGCCATGTCATCTTCCCTTTCCCAAGTGGCATACATGCCACCGTGGTTTTGCCAGTCCACTTTCACTAATGGAATCTCTTTGTTTCTCAACTTCTTGATCCGTCTGTTCACAATCTGAATAGGCCGTTCTTCATAAGTGTAGTCATCACTTAGCACTACACGGGTCGGCTCTATCACATGAAAAAGATCTCGGAGGTAGTCCCTCAATATAGAAATATGGAAGACGTTATGCATATGCTCCATTTCAGGAGGAAGCGCAACTTGATACGCCACCGGATTGATTTTCTCAATAATCTCATATGGTCCGACATATCTCGACGCTAACTTGCCCTTGACTCCAAAACGAGTCTGGCCTTTCATCGATGTCACTTTCACAAAAACGTGATCACCTACTTCGTACTCTCTGTCTCGCCTTCTGACATCTACATAACTTTTCTGTCTGCTCTGTGTAGTTTTCAGCCTCTGTTGTATCAGTTTCACTTTCTCAGTCGTTTCATATACAATCTCGGGCCCAAGCAAAGGCCCATCTCCAACTTCTGCCCAGCAAATCGGAGATCTACATTTTCTGCCATACAATGCCTCGAAAGGCACCATACCAATACTTGAATGATAACTGTTATTGTAGGCGAATTCAGCTAATGGCAAATGGCTTTCCCAGTTTCCCTGAAAATCAATGACACACATTCTCAGTAAATCCTCCAGAGTCTGGTGGTTCTTTCTGACTGGCTATCTGTCTAAGGATGATAGGCATTACTCAGTCTCAGTTCAGTACCCAATGCAGTCTTTAAGCTTTGCCAAAATCTCGATGTAAACTTCGAATCTCTGTCAGAAACAATGGACACAGGCACTCCATGTAGTCTAACAATTTCATCAATATAAATCACAGCCAATTTGTCCGCATTATAAATTGTTTTGACAGGTAAGAAGTGAGCAGATTTAGTCAGTCTATTAACAATAACCCAGATTGAGTCCATACCTTTACTAGAGCGAGGCAATCCAACGATAAAATCCATGGTGATATGTTCCCATTTCCACTCCGGTATTGGTAAGGGCTGCAATAAGCCTGCGGGTCGTTGATGTTTGGCTTTGACTTGTTGGCAATGAAGACATTTGATACAAAATCAGCAATTTCCTTCTTCATTCCCGGCCACCAGAAATTCAGTTTCAGGTCTTGGTACATTTTCGTATTCCCCGGATGGATAGAAAATTTTGAATTGTGGCTCTCTTGCAAAACTCTTCTTTTCAACTTAGAATCATTCAGTACACACAGTCTTTCTTGAAGTTTCAGTACATTATTTTCAAATTTAAAACCCGATCTTGGTTTAGATTCCCTTTCTTCGATGATCTTCTTTAAGAAGTCATCTTGTTGCTGTTTCTCTTTAATTTCTTCAATCAATGCCGGTTGAGCAGAAATAGCAGCTATTGTTCCACCTTGTTCTCGCAAAACAATCTCAATTTCAGATCTTTCAAGGTCACAAAGCAACTCTTTCTGTCCGGTGAGCAAACATGCCAAGTTTCCAATCGACTTCCGACTCAATGCATCGGCAACGGTGTTGGCTTTCCCGGGATGGTATAAAATCTGTAGGTCATAGTCTTTAATCAGTTCCAGCCATCTCCGCTGCCTCATGTTCAGTTCTTTCTGTGTGAAGAAATATTTCAGACTCTTGTGGTCGGTATATACTTCACATGTCGCCCCATATAGGTAGTGACGCCAGATTTTTAAAGCAAATACCACTGCAGCAAGCTCCAAGTCATGGGTCGGGTAGTTCTTTTCATGCGGTCTCTGTTGTCGGGAAGCATAAGCAATAACTCTCCTATTCTGCATTAAAACACATCCCAGACCCTTATGAGAAGCATCACTAAAAATGGTAAAACCATCCGTACCTGAAGGTAGGGTAAAAACCGGTGCAGTCACGAGTCGAGTTTTCAACTCTTGGAATGCTGATTCCCTTTGGTCAGTCCAGTCAAATGATATCCCCTTCTGAGTCAACTGTGTCAATGGTAAGGCAATTTTGGAGAAATCTTTGACAAATCTTCTGTAATATCCAGCCAATCCCAAAAAGCTTCGGACTTCTGTCACATTTGTTGGTCTAGGCCAATTTACTACAGCTTCAATTTTCTGCGGATCAACAGAAATTCTATCCTTGCTAACTAGGGCTGTTCAAAAAATCCGTTCAAACCGGTAATCCGGACCGAACCAGACCGAATCATACGGTTTGGTTCGGTTCTATTAAGAATTGGTTTGGTTTCGGATTAAAAAATATGAGAATCGTAAAAACGGTTCGGTTAATGGATTTTATGAAAAAACCGCGGTTCGAACCGAACCGGACCGAATTTTAAAAGATATATATATATATATATAATATCAAGTTTTATTTTTATTAATTGGTTTTTTATAATTTTAATGATATTAGGATGATATAGATATGTAATATTAAGTAATGCCTTAATATTATTAGTTTTTATCATGAGTTAAATGTAATTAGTTTGAGTAATTATTTTGCTAATATTAACAATTTATTTTTGTAAATAGAAATTTTTGGAACCGTAAACCAAACCGAAACCGAACCGTTTTTTCGGTTTGGTTCTGGTTCGGTTTTATAAGTGTAACGGTCTGGTCTGGTTCTCAAAATCACAGAACCGTTAGGATCGGTTCGGTTCTTGGATTTACTCAAAACCGAACCAATCCGGACCGTGTACACCCCTACATGCCCCAAAAACATAACGTGATCAAGCCAAAATTCACATTTAAACAGTTTAGCATAAAGTTTCTATTCTCTTAGGGTCTGTAGGGCAAGTCTCACATGATGTTCATGTTCTTCTATACTTTTGGAGTAAATCAGTATGTCATCTATGAATATAACAATAAAGTCATCAAGGTATGGTTTAAAGACTCTGTTCATGAGGTCCATAAATGCAGCAGGTGCATTGGTAACTCCGAAAGGCATAACTAAAAATTCATAATGTCCATACCTCGTTCGAAAAGCAGTTTTGTCAATGTCTTCTGGTCTAACCTTCAACTGATGGTATCCTGATTTGAGATCGATCCTAGAAAACACTTGAGCACCCTGTAACTGATCAAACAAGTCATCAATACGTGGCAATGGGTATTTATTTTTCACAGTTACCTTATTCAGTTCACGGTAGTCAATACACAGTCTCAGTGAGCCGTCTTTCTTTTTCACAAACAAGACAGGTGCGCCCCACGGTGAAGTACTGGGCCTGATGAACTTTTTATCTAATAGTTCTTGTAGTTGCACTTTCAATTCTTTTAATTCAGTTGGAGCCATTCGGTAAGGAGCTTTAGATACTGGCTGGGTACCCGGAATCACATCAACAATGAATTCAATCTCCCTGTCAATCAAATCCCCTGGCAGATTATCTGGAAAAACATCTGGGAATTCTCTGACTATGGGAATACTGTTCACATCAGTGTTAACATTAGTGGACACAGTCAATACAGAACACAGATATCCTTTACACCCATTTCTAATCAATTTAACAACTTTCATAGATGAAATCAAATACGGAAGAGGTACTACTCCACTTCCATTAAACACAAATTCAGGTAAACCAGGTGGACGGAAAGCTACTTGTTTCGTTACACAGTCTATAGTAGCATGGTATTTCGTTAACCAGCCCATTCCCAATATTACGTCAAAATGATCAATGTTCAGAGGCAGTAAGTCGATAAACAAATGTGCATCTCCAACAATAATTTCACAAGCAGGGTACATATATGCACAAGTCATGGATCCCCCAACGGGTGAAGATACAGCTAACGGATAATTCATAGGTTCTAAGGGTCTATTCAGTTTTCGCGAAAAAGCATGCGATACATATGAATGTGTAGACCCCGAATCAATCAGAACATATGCATTTTGAGTACAAATAGAGAGGATACCTGACACAACGGTCTCAGTATTCTGCACATCTCCCAGTACTAGTGCGAACACTCGGCCTTGCCTCATAGGCTCTTTCCCGGTAGCTTTAGGGTTAGGCTTTGGTGTAGCAGTTGATGCTGCTGCGCTAGGTGCAGCTTTACTATTGGCCTGCGGAACAGAGGGGCAGTCTTTAACCATGTGGCCCACCTTGCCACACCTGTAACAGGCTCCAGATATTTTGTAACAGACCCCTTTATGCTTCTTGCCACACTCAAAACAGGGTGGTGTGAAACCACTTCCCTAGCCGGAACTAGTTGTTGACCCCGTATTTTGCTTTTTGTTCAATGGGCTATTCTTGCCTTTCTTGAATTTGAAGCCCTGCCTTTTTCCACGCCATTCAGACGCTGGTGTTTCAGTTTGTTTCAGTGCCTCAATGTTCGATTCAGCCATCAAAGCTCGATCAAGAACATTTACATAGTTCGGTAGCTTCAGAACATTAATTCTGTCCAGTATTGCAACATTAAGGCCGCCTTCAAACTTTCTGGCCTTCTTGTAATCAGTGTCCACCATGTGTGGTGCATATCTAGCAAGCTCAATGAACTTTGTTTCATATTCAACAATGGACATTGTGCCCTGTTTTCAGTTGTTCAAATTCCGTCACCTTTCTGTCCCTGACACACTGGGGAAAATACTTTTCAAAGAAGGCTCCTTTGAACTGAGCCCAAGTCACAACGATGTTGGTGTTACGGACTAGCATCCACCACCTTCTGGACTCTTCCTGCAAGGTGAAGGTAGCTAACAGTACTTTATGTGCTTCAGAGTACGGAAACACCTCAAATAACTTTTCTGTCTCAAGGACCCATGCTTCAGTTTTTAAGGGTTTGAGGCCTCCTTGAAAGGATGGCGGTTTCATTTTGCTGAACTTCTGGGTGAGGGCAATTATGTCATCATTAACAGGTGGCTCTGGCTGTACTGGAGGAGGTGGGGGCTGTTGGTTCTGTTGTTGCCCTAATCTTTCAGTTATTAGTTCCATCATTCTCTCCAGTCTGGCCATTCTTGCCTCAGAGGATGAGGATTCAGATTCATTTGCAGTGTTTGCATTATCCATATCACTATAAACAGTTATAACAATTATAAACATAAGCAGTTGCATACTTAAACAGTTTATCACATTAGCACATATTCAGTCATGTCATAGACACACACACTTGTCATGCTCATGCAATGCCCTATTACTTTTCTAGGACACCCTATAGCTCATTTGGACACGTGTGTGCGGTATAACTCGTGGTAAGTATCGCTCTGATACCACTCTGTCACGACCCAAACCCGCCCTATGGGTTTAGCGCCGTAACCGGCCAATAATCCGTGATTACCGAAGGCCTGCTTAACAGTAGAACAGTAAAACAGAGTACAGGGGCTGGCGGAAGCCAATATAGTAAATAAATAATGTCCAATGAGCTGTGGACAATCTGTATGCAAAAAGATTTTTCATATATATATACAATCAGTGCAAACAGTATGTACAACATTCATAATCATTCGGATCAGGGATCTAATCCCTATTAAACAGTACGATAACGGTCTAAACAGTCTGTACAGTTATTACAAACAGTGCAGGAACAGATGGGGGAAATTAAAACACCCCTAAGCCATAGCTTGGCAGGCTCGGAACCTCGCAGTGAGGCACAGTAGTTGGCTTGACAAAAGGGGAAGTCTAACCCACGCTCCTAGCTCCGGTCTGGTGCCTGAACACCTACATATATATAATCAGTGAGCTAAAGCCCAGTGAATAACATAATGCGTAAAGGGGTTAAGAATGAATGTCCTTACAGTAATGAAAACAGTTCATTAAATCAGTATATCAGTAATTCAGTCATTCAGTCAAACAGTCATATGTGGTACATCCATTAGCATAGCAGTACAGTAAACAGTAGGCCTTAAAAGACCGAACAGTAAATGATGGCCATCAATCAGTAAACAGTAGTGGTTCCAACAAGGGAACCGACAGAGATGTCTGTAACAGTAGCAGTAACAGTAAACAGTAGTTGCTAAGGATGCCACAATACAGTTCAGAATATAGGACATACATTCATTCAGTTAACAGTGTCATTTCAAAAAACAGTACAATTCAGTATTCAGAAGATATTCATATTTGAACATATCTTTACACAGTTGTTACTCACAGAGTTCTTGGCTACAGTTAAGCTAGAGCGCGTCCCCAGTCGCCAACCCTACACAGTATACAGGACGAACACACACTAAGCTACACAGTTGGGAAAGATAATAATTTAATCTCTAATTTGCCTCGGTGTGGTTCTACATCTATATCCTCACTAAGATGTCTTAAACTAGGCCTAAGAATGCCTAGGATGGGACGAGGATGCAAAGATGCATTCAGAAAATATTTTCAGAATTTTTAGAAAAACTAAGTCCCGCTTGGGCGCAGGTTTCCCCCGCTCAAGCGGACATGTAGACAAAGGTATCCGCTCGAGCGTGGAATTTCCCGCTCGAGCGTTCTGCAAAACAGGGCAAAAGTACTGGATAGGTGAAAATCACGCTCGATTGGGCGCTCGACACTCGCTCGAGCGTAAGACACAAGGTCCCGTTCGAGCGTCACTTATTCCGCTCGAGCGAACATCAAAACAGTGCAAGGTACTGGGAGCACGAATTTCACGCTCGAGCGCCAGTAACTCCGCTCGAGTGTGAGTTCAAAATCTGGAATTCCCAGATTTGAACTTCAAGCTCAAATCCAACATCAAATGCATCAAATTCAATTCCTTTGGGCCCATTTCCTGGAAAACACTTGCAAATACATAGAATAACATGATTTAAAGCTCAATTTGTAAAATCAAGGCACAAGGGTAGATCAATTTACATGGTTCCAAATCAAAACTCAAGAACATAACTTCAATTGAACATGCAAGACTCTAAACAACTTTTTAAGCCTCAGATACATGCTCCAATGAGTCAACTTTTACAAAAGCAAGATGAAATCATGGTTTACTCTCAAAACATGGGCATGCATGTGAGGAATTATGAACTACAACCTCAAAACTTCAATATATAGACATGCATGCAACAATTAAGCTTCAACACAACAATTTGAGCCATAAATTGGCTCTAGTCTTCAAATTTGCTCTAACCTATGCAAGAAGTACTTCAATTCACGGCTAAGAAGGTAAGAGCTCTACCTTATGTCTTCAATTATGGGAATTTAAGCTCAACTTTGCAAATTACTCTTCAATTCCTTCAATTATACCAAGTTTCCAAGCCAATTAGAGATGAAATCACACTCTCTCCTAACTCTCTCTCTCTCTCTAGTTCGGTTGAGCTCAACAAAATGGCTGATGAAATGTGTTTTGATACAAAGGAATGAGTCTCAAGAGTGCTAAGCTAGTGGCCCACTAGTGGTGGCAAAATGGTAAATAAACCAACTCATGCAATTTAGCTTAATTTATATAATTTATCAATATTGATCCAATTTAATCATACCAAATCAATGTTCAATTCAATACACCATAAAATCACATTAATTCTACTGATCTTAAGACACTAATCAATTTCATATTCGGCCGCCGATAAGGCCTTCAATTAGCAGTTTAAACACAAAGACATGAACAGATAATCAAACAGTCAAACAGATAGAATGTAATTCAAACAGATATACTCAATCAATCAGTTTCAGATTTCAGTCAGTCAGTTAATTAACATGTTTAGCCTCGGTTTAATAGTAATCAGTAGGGTTATCAGTAATCAGTGGTGAGGGTTATTACACCTGCTGACAGTTATGTACATGGACATCGTTGAACGAACGATGATGCTATTATATTTTAAACAGATTTGGGTGTTTTTTTTTATGTTGTTCAAATTTGGGTCATTATTGATGTTATTTTTTGCAATGGGAACAATGTTTGGAAATGATATGTTTGGGAACAATGGTCACAATGTTTGATGCATGTTATTTTTTTATGACGTTATTTTTTTATTCTTATTGTGACGCCCTGAATCTACAATATTGGTTGCAGTCAAGGGAGAGTCACTAATGAGTCCTATGGTCAATAACCAAGTAAGATCCCAGATCGCCGGAGGAGTCAAATTAGCCTCCCTTCTAAGTCCGGCTTTCTTAGGCAGCGCACTACCTTTTTGACAGATCTTAAAAGGTATTGACACAAAGTCTCATAAGCAACGATAAGGTGTAAATGTATAAATATTAGAATGTAAGTACATAATAACCACGAATATCATTAATTACTAAAACTTGATCCATTACATTACGTCCTAAGAGAAAACTTAAATCTTCATATGAGTCTTACAAAATATCAAAAAGAATTTCTAACTTTCCTAAGATAGCCAAAAGTCTTCGAAGGTTTCAGGTTTGTCGTCTCCAGCTATAAGCTCCTCTTCGGCACCTGGCATGACACGCCGTGAGCTTTGAATGGCCAGTAAACACACATACACCCCATCCCTTTTTCCCAGTCCAATACACAATCACAAATATAATATTAAATAGTAAAGCATGATACTCAACCAAATAAACAAAGAGTTACAAGTTAGATGTTAGTAAACTAGAAATCCCCCAAAGAGATTTCGTCCTTCCAACCACAAGAATTGGACACCAGACTATTCGGAACTCCCCCTTTTGCTGCTTTGTTGCAGAACTAACCTCGGATGCCTACCAACGGTTATATACCGCGTAGCGCTAACTGTAGGGCCTCAAAAGGGACAGCGAAAAGAAAAAGGTTTTATCTCCTGAATCCAACCTTATCCTTCCAAAAAAGTTTTATCATCCTGAATGTCCCATCCAGACCCAACCTTATCTCACCATTCAAACCGTCGCAAGGAGTCCGAATACGTCCGTTCCATTCCAGGGTTTACGCGACAACTGCTTGCGCAAGACTTTAACTTTCAAATAGGGAACGCATCCCAAAAATCCATATATCACATATTCTCATCTTTTCATTACTCAAGTGCTTGAAAACCCAATACCCTCCCAATTAGGTTTCCCGTTGAAGTTAAATGTTTTACATCAAGGTTAGTCTAATTGATAAGACAATAATATCCACATAAGCATACATCCTTAAAACGAGGAAGATAAATAACATAACCATAACACATATAATATCATGCCAAGATATGCTCATAAGTAAGTAGGCAATTCCATGAATTCAAGGGCATAAAACATCCATGCATAACACAGTTTCCAGATTTAACATCACATAAAGATTACAATGAAAGGACTATTTTAGATCTTCCACCGGACTTGGTCTTCCTATAGTTCGTAGAGAATTTGATCTAGTTTCTAGAACATTTTTCGGAAATGGGATTGCTTTTCCAGATTTTACGTTATTTAGAAAACATTCCAGCGCTGTCCAGATTCTATCCAGATCCGTCGACTATTACGAAAATTTGATTTTCTTGCAAACCGCTTAATGTTTTTCAATGAAACAAATTTTAGTTGAAAGCTAACTCCTTAAGGAAGGTTTTGACATAAAATAGAGGTCTAGAATAATTTTATACATTTTTCTAGAATTTCTGGAAGTGGGCTACAAAAACAGATTCTAGGGTAAAATGTCCAAAACAAGAAGATTTATGAGAAAAGGGTTCCACCGAGGGAAAGTTTTCGTTTATTTTGTGAAGAAAACATGGTAACTAACATATATTTAACTCAGAAAGTTTTCTTGAAGGTGTGCCTTTGGAAAGTTTGAGAGATTGGTATAAAAAGATGGTTTTGTGCCAAAATGGGGAAAATACAAGAGGGATGGAATCAATGCTCAACTTTTAGCTTTTTTAACACAAGTAACTCATCAATAACAGATCTGAAAACATTATTTAGAACCCTTAGAACATGTATTTGAAAAAGGAAAATGAAAGAGAAGGTTGTGTTGTGGCTTACCTACTAAGCTTGCACAAGAAGGCTCTCTTCTTCCTCCCTCTTCTTCTCTAGACTTCTCTTTCTTTCTCTCCTCCCTCTTTCTAGCCGAAATGTGTGTGTGGGTGTGGTGTGTTATATGTGCTTGCAAGCTAGGGGGGTGTTGGTATTTATAGGCAAGTTTTGATGCAAAAAGTCCTAAAAGCCCCTTAGTTGGAAATGGATGGAAATGTTAGGATTTGTTTGGATTCTAAGGAAATGGAAGGGATTTGGGAATGATTTAGGCAACACTTAGTTAAAAGGGAACTAGTTTTGGAATTAGCACCCTAGGTCTAGGTACTAGGTTGGTGGTTTTTTCCTAGAAGTTCATGATGATGTTTCTTGGAAATTGATTTCTTACTTTCTTCTAGGAAGGCTAGGCATAGGGAAGGGTGAAGGAAATTTTTTAATTATTTTATGTCCTAGGCACATTCCTCAAGGTGTATACATATATATAGATTTCAATTGATTGATGGTACTAATAGTACTATTTTTGGGGTAATTCTTGAAATTAATAAAAAAAAATGAGGACTTGGAATTAAACTCATGTATTGAGATCTTATTTATGTATTTAATTATGATCTAGTTAGGTTTAGGGCTAATTTAAATACTCATAGCAAATCTTTATTGGTACTAAAGTCGTTATTGCTCCAAGATTCAAGGGATTTGTTTGTACTAAAGTATAATGATGATGGCTAGTCATGTCCTCGAGATTTGGGGAGATTTTCCTATTTATTTGGTGTACAAATCTTAGAATTTGTAAAACATAATGTAAAAAAAGATTTTACGGTACAAGTGTATATATAAATATATGATGGTACTTGTTTGAGGTCAATTTGTGATTTAATAAAAATGTGAGGGTTTGGCCTCAATTAAAATATCTATTTCAAGTGAAGAGTTAATAAATTAGTGTTTAGGAAAAATAATTCGGTTTGTATTATCTTGCTTTGAATTTAAAGGTAAATAACTAAATGAAGACTGTAAAAAATAAATAAATAAATAAAAAAAAAAAGAGGGAAGTTAGGGTTTAGAGCAATTAATCTAAAATTTGAGAGTTAAATAATTAATATTAGAGTGTTATAAATGATTTCCAAGCTTCCAGGGTCGATTAGGGTTTGTATGGTTTCGTCCGTGATGCGTTTTCGACTCTAGGGTTTAATTTGCGAGCAATCAACGAATTAAGGGCTTTGTTATAGTAACTCAAAATTTAGGGACCTAATAAGGTTTACAAAAATTAGGGGTTTCACACTTATGCTATGAATGAAAAGAATATTCAAAATTTATTATGTTGGGTGTTTGCTGCATGATTGAGTTAGGGATTTATTGGTTTAAATATTAAGAGCAGAATGCATGCATATATATACTTGGTAATGGGCAGATTAATGTCACTTATTTTGTGTTTTGATTACACCCTGTAATGGACAGATTACACTTAGTTTCTATTTGATTACACCATGTAATGAACAAATTATGCTTATTTCCTGTTTTGATAACAACCTGTAATGGACAGATTACGCTTATTTCCTGTTTTGATTAGACCCTGTAATGGACAGGTTATGCTTATTTCCTGTTTGATTAGACCCTGTAATGGACAGATTACACTTATTTCCTGTTTGATTACACCCTCTAATGGACAGATTACACAGCTCTGCTGGGAGAGGTTCAACATAACCATAACCATATAAAGTGAACAACATAACCATACAAACTGATCACACAGATTACACAAGCTCTGCTGGACAAAATGAACAACATAAAAATACCAAATGCCACCACATAACCATATAACCATACAAAGTTAACAAGTTCAGATAATGATACCAAAAAAAAGTTTACAAACATAACCACATAACCATACAAAGTGCCACCACCAAGTCCATATAACTATACAAAAATAAAGATTACAAAACTATTACATTTTTATAACTAACACGATACCAATTACAAGCAAGATGAACAACTTATAAATACGACACGAATTTTGATTTATGTCTGTTTCCAACTTAAGCATCTTCGCCCTCATAAATTGGAGTTCTTCGCTTTGAAATCGAAGTTGTTCGTTCATAAGTCGAAGTTGTTGTTCGGTGACAGTTGGCATATTTTCCATTTGCACTACTCCTTCATCTCTACCTTGTGAATTTGTAGGCAAGCACCATCCAATAAAATCGCCGCAATTTTGATAACAATAAAATAATTTGTTTCTGTTTCGCTCCATCTCGGAAATTCGAATTGTTGCTTTCTTATGACATTTAGGACAATTTCTGTTGCAATACGTCAACTGATCTGAGGGTACCTCCGTTAACACTTTGAACTTGACATCTGCAAAATCATATACACAATTCATAGGTAAAATTATATACACAATTCATAAATTTCATTGAAGTCATTTGTCACAGCCTCAACTCACACACCCTCTTAGGCTAAAGTCACATTCAACTTGGATCATATCATTCATACATATTACTATGTGAATTGGTCTATGTTACACATGATAGATTGATAACCCTTTCATCTAACTCTGGATTTGAAATCAACAACATCTGATAAATCTATTGCTCTAGGTTGTTTTTTCCTAAATGTGAACATAACATTACATATACAGATTATTTTCTATGTATATATGTAGATTCATACAGAGAGAAAAAAGAGAGAGCTTTGAGTTTGAAAAACAGGGATCTAAGTCTTGAATCATCTCTCCCTTCTTACACCATACAAAGTCCAAAGTCCAAATAGTTTATTGGCTTATGAATGTCTAATTGATATATATGAATGTCTAATTCATATATAAAAGGTTACACCATATAAACAGGGGTCTAATTCATATATACACCTACATTTTCCAAACTTAGTTCAACTTATGAATGTCTTGTTTATTAATTCATATATATGAATGTCTAATTCATATATAAAAGGTTACACCATACAAACAGGGGTCTAATTCATATATACATCCACATTTTCCAAACTTAGTTCAACTTATGAATGTCTTGTTTATTGGCTTTTTCCAAAGGAATTTGTTATCTGTAGGAATCCAGCATACACCCAGATTTTCCGAAGGAAATTCTGTTATCAAGTAATTCTGTTCTCACATTCACAAAACAGATGTCTGCAGCAATCCAGCATACACACATGAAGAATATTTGAAGTTAATTAACTCATCACAAAGATTTTCCAAAGCTAATTCTATTCTCAACTAGAAGAATATTTGAGAATTAAATTTAAGAGAACTAAAGGGATTAAGGATCACATTTTTAAGCTAATTAACTCATCACCCAGATTTTTCAAAGGGGTTCTATCATTTTTGTACAGACATTCAGAATATGGCTGTTCTTTACACAAATTCACCATGTAGGGAGAGAAACGGCAAAGGGAGAGAAATAGATGTACGGATCTTAATCTCTAATGAAGACCAAAGGGAGAGAAATTATAATGAAGACCAAAGGGAGAGAAACAGACCTCGTCACCCTCGCTGACTCTGTCGTCTCTCGCCGACTCTATCTGTTAGTCTCTTGGCGCTTCAGTCGTCTCACCGCCGCCTGTCCTCGCCTCTGTCGCCTCTCCGTTCGTCGCCTCGCCTCCGTCGCCTCTCCGTTCGTCGACTTAGACTCTCGTCCAGATCGTCGCCTCTGTCAGTCTGTCGTCAAGATTCGTCACCTTCGTCGATCTGTCTAGGGTTCAAAAAAGGAAAGGGAAAGCAAAATAAGAAAAAAAAAAAAAAAAAAAAAAAAAAAAAAAAAAAAACTACAAAACGGCGTCGTTTTGTAGTGCGGCAGGGAGGGCCGCAGGGTTGTGCGGTCGAGGATCCGGACTCCTCACAATACATGAATTTTAGTCCCCAAAAACGAGGGGTAATTATTAGGTCTCTTTTTAGGACCAGCAATGTTACATACTATTAATTTGGTAGTTCTAATCCATCACTAATGAGGTAAAAAAAAAAAAAAAAAAAAAAAAAACAGACACAACACACACTGTGGTAGTGGGTGGGACTCACTGCCACATCATTAGTGATGGCACTAATTAGTGCTCTCACTCATTTTCCTTTTAGGACACTTCAAATAAATTATTTATTGACTTATTTCTATTATATTAATTTTTAAAATTTTTTAATACGTCTTTCTATAATAAATAAAAAAATAAATCATACTCAAACAACTTTTAATATAGAATGGGTTTCTCTCACATGTTAGCATTTATTTTTACAGACAAATATTGTTAAAACGTGTAATTGTTTTTTCCATAAATGATCACACATAATTAAACAACATAAACTACTTAAATTGTCAAAGTAATTAGGTCCGTACTGGGCCTCACAAGACCCAATAACACTTTCAGTCTGCTCGAGAGAACCTAAATCCAATAAGTATTACTCATGTCGAGCAATGTTATAGGTCACTAATTTGTCATCATTAATCTCATTATTAATGAAGTGATAATTGAAAAAAAAAATAAAACAAAACAAAACACAAACACAAGGTGGCAGTGGGTATTTCTCTACTCAAGTAACCATGTGACATCACCATGATGGTGACGTAATGGAAAAATTTATTAATAGAATAATATATTTATTTGGTTTTGTTAATTAATTGAGATTGAGAGAAAAAATGATCCATTTAGGCTCGGTTTAGGAAGTGGATTGACTTTTTAATTTTTTTATTTTTTTAGTTTGAGGTTAAAAAATTTAATTTAGAAAAAGTTTTTGATTTTTTTGTAAGAGAAAAAATATAATGATTATGAGTTAGATGTGATATTTTATCCTATTGGGAATAAAAAGCCTATTTTATTTTTTATGACTATTTTAGCCCTAAACCCACTTGTAAACAGACACATAAACCCACTTCCTAAACAACCCTATGTGCCTGTTTGGAGAGTGGGTTTGGAGGGTCTTTTTTAGTTAAAATAGTCATAAAAAATAAAATAAGTTTTTTAACCCAATAAGACAAAACATTACATCCAATCCATAATCATTACATTCTTTCTTTCACAAAAAAGTTAAAAAAGCTGAAAAAGTCAAAAATTCTTCCCAAACCAAGTTTTTAGCCCAAGGTAAAATAGTTAAAAAAACTAAAAAGCCAACCCATTTCCCAAACCAAACCAAGCCAACACATAATCATTATATTTTTTCTTTCACAAAAAAATTTAAAAAGCTGAAAAAGCCAAAAGTCCTTCCCAAATCAAATTTTTTAGCCCTGGTAAAATAATCAAAAAAATTAAAAAGTCAACTCATTTCCCAAACCAAGCCTATGTGTTTTGCAATATATTTATAGATAATACTACATAAAAATAATTTATTGAGAGTACCTGATAATTTTTTAAAAATAAACATATTCATACTAGTCCTCTCACGATTCCACAAGAAAGAAACGACTTCTTCAAATGTCTATAAACTAGTGTTCAATCTTCTTTATTTAATTTAAGTTAAAAAAAAAAAAAGATCTTCTTTATTTAATTTATGAAATATTTTTTTCTTTCCATTTCATAATTAATAGTTATATAAGATCCATTTCAATAACTCTTTATTTTAAATTAAAACAATATAAAATGTTCTTACAATAACATAATAGTTATAACCATTTATTTTAATAATATATTAAAACTTTTTTCTTGATTGACTAGATTAATTATAAAATAAATAAATAAATAAAATAAAATAAAATAAAAACTTGTTAGATGAAATATGAAGATTACAATGCAAAGCGATTATATCCAGAAAAAAAAAAAAAAAAAAAAAACCACCGATCATTTTGGGGCATCATATATACCTGAAAAATTAAGGTTGCGTTTGGTAGAGTTTTCTAAATATGATTTGAGAGTAGGAGTTATATTTTAAGTTTGTGAGTTTTGAAATTTTTTTGAATTGTATGGGAAATTTTTGATGTGACATATTATATTTGATACAAAAACTTACAACTCATAATCAAACACACAACTTAAAATTCTATTAAAACTTATAAAAAATTTTTAAAAATTAAAAAAATATTTTTTTCAAATATATAAAAATTAGCATATGTCAATTGAAAAAATATATATATATATATATTTGCACTATTCCGGTCAACCGGCCGGACGATCGGTTAATCCAAATTTTTCCACCTTCTACCGAGTTATTAAAAGTGAGCGTGGAATTATGATTTGAAACTCCTAACTAAACATCATGTGCAAAATAACGTTCCAGAACTGTACCAAATAGAGCCTAAATCCTGATCATGGGTTTCCCACTTGTTCAAATGAGAAAGTCTCCATTTCTATCTTGTCACAATGTCAATTTAGTTCATGAAGCAACATTATATATTTATGCACTTTAATCTATACCAAATTACTAATACAATACATATCTATTTAATTTAATCTAAACACAAAACAATGGGCGAACATTCTGTGTCCTGTTCTCTCTTATTTTTTATTGTTTTAGGAAGATGGTTAGAAATTGACTTTTTGACTTTTTTTTGATTTTTTGTTTTTTTTTTTGTTTTTTTTGTGCAAATGTATAAAAAATATAAGAGATAGCTCAAAATGAGTTAAAAGATGACTTTTAACTATTTTTCCAAAATAGCCCTTTAAATAACTATTGATAATTGCACTCGTGATGTGTAAAATATATGTAATTTAAAAATGTGAAAGATGAATATAAATTATTTATAAAATTTTAAATAATTTTCTCATATTAAGAGTCTTTTAAATAATATGCAAGTGCAGATTTTATATAATAATATAACTTTTATTATGAGTTGTGCCCAGGATTTCAGATATTGAAGTTTTTACCAAACTTTTCACATATTTACACACACGTGATAAGTTTGGTAAAATTTTTGATAAATGATTCAAGCTTCATAGCATTTTTCTTTTACTGTCGCACTATACCGTGATCAATATACCTATTTTGAGAATAAGGTAAAAAGTTAACTTTTTGACTTTTTTAAGTCTTATCATCTTCATATTTTTTTGCATGTTTTTCAAAAAAAACAACAGAAAGAAAGAAAGTCAATTTTAACCTATTTCCCAAAATAGTATAGAGAAAGTTGTATCTTTTTTGCTTGAGAAATTCTAATATATTCCCCTTTAAAAAAAATGTACCATATGTAACCTTAATTATGATTTTTTTTTCTTTGGTTATATCATTATTTTAAGGGGGTTACTTGTCTCTAGTCCACAAAGTGAACTGGACGGTATTATTGAGCTTGTGGAACCCATCATAAGTAGGAATGGCAACGGGTCGAGGCGGGGCTGGAGATTACACTCCCCGTCCCCAATCCCCGAAGGCAAAAAAAATTCCCATCCCCACTTTCGATCCTCGGTAGGGACGCCATCACCCCCTCCATCCCCGCCCCTTAATGGGGATCGGGTTTTCCCGACCCCAAAAATCCCCCATCTGTTTGTTTGTTTTTGTTTTTGTTTTTTTATTTTTATTTTTTTTATATAATTTTGTTCGACACAAAAACAACAATTTTTTTTTTTAATCTGTTGTTTTCAGTATATTTCATCATCCTCATCAACAATCATCATCAACAACTTTAAAAAAAAAAAAAAAAAATTCAAATTGGTCATTACACACACACACATGTATATATATATATATATCTATCATCATCATCTAAAATTGTTCATCACACACACACATACACACACACACATATATACATATATATGTATATATGCATCTATCTATCTATCATCATCAATAATCATCATAACACATATATAGATCTGAGTTATTCTCATAAATCAACTGGTGCATCGGTCGACTCAAGGTGTATGCCGTCGTCTGGGTCAAATCGAAATCCAAATCATCCACTGGAGCTGCAGCAAAGATTGGACAGAGGTGGTGTTACGACGGAGGAGGCGATGAGTAATGTCAAAATTTGCAGCGAAAGATGGGTAGTGTGTTGCGGCCACTATTTCAGCAGATGTAAGAGTGAGGCGGCGACGTTAAGAAGTCGAAGAGGAAGCTATGGCGGCGAAGGCGGTGGTGGGAGAAGATCAGCGGGTCTGTTCAGATATGTTTAGATATGTTCTAGATGATGATGATGATGATGATGATGATGAGAAGTGAAAGAATAAGAGAGAAATCTAAGTGAGGGAAAGAGAGATGATAGATGTGATCTGAGGCAGAGAGAAGGGATATGAGGGGTTTGGTTTATATATATATATAAAGGGGTAAAATAGTAATTTCATTTCGGGAACAAACGGGGACGGGCCGGGTACGAGGCTGGAACACTCATCCCCATCCCCGTCCCCGGCCCGAAACTAATCGAGGATTGATTTTTGAATACCATCCCCTCTCTATTGGGGATATTTTTCGAAAAAAAACTGCTCAAATCGGAGTCGGGGGGTTAGGTTCCCGTCGGGTCGGGTTCAAATTGCCATCCTTAATCACAGGTCTTGATCTGAACTGTTTAATGTGTAGAGCTTGTCAAATACTTTATCCCTATAAAAAATTACATTGATCAGATAACGATAACTATTTGATCGGATCAAATTTTTATTAACAATTTTTTTAAAAAATTATATTTACCGTTAACAAAAATTTGATCTGATTAAGTAACTATCATACTCAACGAATTTTATATGTTAAATGGTTCAAATCATCTAAATAGGACCCGTGGTACCCTCAATGGACCCAACAACTCATTTCAGTCTGACTACAAACTAGAGAGAAGTCTAACCATTATTTTAATTATGACTCATAATTTTTTTTAATTATACCTCATATTATATTTAATTATGACATATATATATTTTTTAATTATGATTCAAAAAAATTAAAATTAATTATTTTATTTTATTTTTATAATTATAAGATCCATATAGTGCATACATAGCGTTTTCTTTTATTTATACTTTATAACCTGAATTTTGATCTAACCTGAATTTTGATCAAACAAAAATGATTGAGAACTCTCAAATAAAGAACTCTAGGTAACTCTAATTGTGACAAGCTCTACTGTAATATGATTTTTAGTGCTAGTGTTTTTTTTTTTTTTTTTAACTTGCCAAATAAATGCTCTCTTTAGCCACATAAATGCTCTTTAGCGCTCTCTACTAGTAGAGCTATATATGGTGCTGTTTGGTGTAGCTGTTAAAACAGATTATAGCTTATAACTTAACAGATTATAGATTATGACTTTAATCAGAAGCTGTTAACCTGTTTGGTATAACTGTTGGATTATAGATTTAAGTTGCTGAGTAGTGTTTGTTAAATAAGCTGTGAAGTAGCTTTTTCAATTAATTTTTATTTTTTATTATTCACTATTTATCTACATTTTTCATAAAAAATAATAATAATATTTTATAGTCCATTTGGGACTTTTTCTATTTTTAAAAAAATAAAAAATAAAAAAATCTAAGAGTATAACCGTGAATTAATATGTTCACAGCAGAAGCTGATAATCAGAAGCAAGGGGTGAGCAGCTTCTCAGAATCAGCTTTTTTGACTTAAAATAAGCTGTTAGAATCAGAAGCTGTTTGAAATAAGTTTAAACCAAACAGTCCAAAATAACTTTTTTAAAGCCAGAAGCCATAAGCTGGCTCAAATAAGCCCTACCAAACACCCCCGATCATCACTCATGATCAAATTGCCTGTGATGAGAGCAAAGGGGTAAAAAAGATAAACAACTGGAGGACATCAAAATGGATAATTGCCAAAAAAAATCATCATACTTTTTCCTTTTTGTTCAAGGTAACAATAAAAGAACAAAACTTTGAGAGGCACAGCCACAACAATTCATATAGGAACACGAAAACAATATATCAAACAAGTTTTTGTGATTTAAATTTTTTTTCTTTTCAAAAAACAAAAAGTGATAACAAACATCCCCTAAATTTGGCAGTACCTGGACAATGCTACCAAACCTAAATTCCATCTCTGATAGTCTTGAGAAAATTGTTGGTGCTATTTGCTAATTTTGGTGGAACCACCTACACTGACTTGTTTGGGTTCAAATTTTTAGCTCATAATCTGCTATTGGGAGAGAAATTTAGAAAGAGATTTTCTTGCAGTTATGAGAGAGCCACTTGGACTGCATGTAAGTGGCTTTCCTCCATGGGGGGATGTGAAGACCTCTCTCCCTCAGAGATTGCTTAGCAGCTGAGCAAACCAAACATATTATCTCCATTAGCTTCTCTTCACTCCCAACAAATATGGAAGGCAGAGAAGTTGTAAGCTCTGAGTATGTTGAAGTAGGCCTTGCTAGCTCAAACTGAGACCTGAAATCCATGTCCACTATCAACCTCACTGCTTCACCACTGCTGTCCTTCTTCATAACATCTATATATTCATAATCACCTTTAAATTCAAACACTTCATGTACACAACACAACAAACACACACATATCAGAAATGGGTCCTCACCAAAATCAAGAGACAGAGAGAGACAGGAGAGAGAGAGAGACAGAGACAAAGACCTGAAGAGCCACCAAGGGTAGCCGGCCAGGAAGTTTTGCAGAGAGAGGCTTCAAAACCATCCCTAATAAGCCTCAGGACAATCCACTTCTTCAGATTGTTATTGGTTTCATCTATGAATTCGATGTCTCTCAGGTAGATTAAGATTTTTTCAAGGATCTGAGTCTCTGCATTTGTTACCCTCATAAGAACATCCTACAAAAATCCAAACACAAACACAAACACAAACACACAAAATAAGATCAAACCCAAAAAACAAAATGAATCAAACTTGAATACTATGTTGAAAGCAAGACATAGAGGATTTTTCATCACAACACATATGGTGCAATTTGAAAGTACCTGTAAAGTGGAAAATGTGGGTTTGTGGTGAATTTGAGGGGGTTCTTCTGAATCTGATTGAGGATGGGACTTGGATTTGCGAGATCCTCCTCCAGATTCAATGAAGTCTCTGACCATCTGAATTAGCTTTTCTTCTTCCGAAGAACTACCCATTTTGGTCGTCCTTAGAAAAAGAGGTTTGTTTGTTGTTTATCTCGGTAACGAAGACTTGGAGGCTTCGTAGTTTGATTCTTGAAAGCAACACTGTGCTTTCTGTGCAAGGAAGAAATATCTAAATTGCTTGGTTAAGCCTAATAGTGTATATATACTGTTTGGCAAAGCTTCTAATCCAAGCCGTTGTTCGGCGTCTCGTTCAATTCACATTATTTAATTAATTTTTTAATATAAAAATTTGTTTAAAATATGAATTATTTTCCCTAATTTCAAAAATTATAAATCTCCATTGTTAAAATTTGTAATTGTTCTCTTCTACATTGATAAAACTATCTAAATTATTAATTG
Source organism: Camellia granthamiana (assembly GCA_036172215.1). Lineage (NCBI taxonomy): Eukaryota > Viridiplantae > Streptophyta > Magnoliopsida > Ericales > Theaceae > Camellia > Camellia granthamiana. The sequence continues at coordinate 114,423,787 of CM069905.1, forward strand.
AAATAAACTTCTGATATCAATAAAAATTGTTAATTGACTTGATGATTTATTAATAAAAAAATTATTTGCTATGAAATTAAAAACTTTAAGATCGATATGTAATTTCCAAAATTATAAAAGATAAATCGTATTTTAAACAAATCTCAATGATGCATTTGTAATTTATTCTTATTTTTTTATGAAAGAAAGTTTTTTTTTTTTTTTTTTTTGAAATAAAGAGAGATAGAGAGGGAGAGTGAGAGTGTGGTGATTTTTGATTTTGTATTGAATAAAAAAAAATTATTTATTTATTTATTTTCTCATGATAAAATATTAGTAATAAAGGTCTATTTTGACAAGTTAGTTAGAAATTAATTTGTTTTGACTTTTTTGAATTACATAAATTGTTTCTATCTTTTTACACATTTCTTTTTTAAAAAAAAAGAAAAAATAAAAAGAAAAAATAATCTGCTTTCTAAAATAGATAAAAGTTAGATTATTATAATAGATCAAGTTAGATTATTATAATACCCCTCTATTGACTATAGCTTGAGATATTACTACAAGTGCACTAAGCGTTGCTTTACGTGCTTTTTGGAAATATCATTACACTACTTGACAATATTTTGATAATTTACGCACAAAAAAAATTATGAATAACTCATCAAACAAGTTTAAGGTAGTATTTGATAGAGTTTTAAAATTATAATTTGAGAATAAATTTATATTTTGAGTTTATAAGTTTTGGAATTACGATTTGAAAAGAGAAAATTTATCTGATTATTAGTTTTGAATAGAATTTTGAATTTTTGATGCGACATATGAAATGAGAAAAATTGTTTGGTTATGAGTTTTGAAAAAAAATTTTAAAACTTAATTGAAAAACTTATAACTCATAACCAAGTACACAACTCAAAATTCTATTGAAAATTCTATTCAACATTCCTAACCAAACTCGTTTTAAAATTCATTTCAAATTTTTTTTTTGTTATTTTGGTCTAAAAAAATAATTTCTATATTTAAAAAAATTAAAAACAAATATTTTTTCCCCCAAATAATAGGTAGCGATTGACAATTGAGAAAAAATAAAATAAAGAAGTACTGTTCTGGTCAATTGGGCGGATGACCGGCCGGACATTCAGGAAGATGTCCGAACGGGTGACCGGATAGATCAAAAATTCAAAAATTATCTATTTTACCAAACATGTTTTCAAAATGTATTTTAAAATTAATTTGAAATCAGGATTTAAAAATTCAAACCAAACATAGCATTAGAATGTAATGATGAAATTAATTTTAGAAAACTCTATCAAACACAGAAGTTAAGTGTTGTTGTTGTTGTTGTTTTTTTTTTTGGAACATAAATAAAAAGCTAAATCAAACAAAATTATAATTTATTTAAAATTTAAAACGATTTACTAATGAGGGTCTTTAAGATAAACATAATGGCTCCGTTTGTTTGGGGTTATAGAGAGGGGATTGGGATTGATAATGAGGTGGGACTCACTATTTTTGTGTTTGTTTTGAGAAATGGAGAAGGAATTCGTAATCCCCTTCAGATTATGAATCTCCTCGAAGAGGAGATTCGGATAGGCCTCAAGCACTTGGTATTAGAAAAATAGTCCGCCGAATTATTTTTTATTTTATTTTTTTACATGTGGGGTATTTTTTTTTGAACATTAATGTTTAATTTTTTACATGTTGGGCTTTTTTTTTTAACATTAATGTTTAATGTTTTTTTATTTGTTTTATTATTTTATATAAAAATAATTTAACAATTCCTACACCAACCAATATCATCAAAACAAACACAATTTTACTTAGGGGTGGTTTGGAATGATCTAAATAAGTATACTGTTTGACTTTTTTTTTTATAAAATATGAGTTAGATATGGATTGGGTTTAAAGTTATGTGGTAGATAGATGATGTGACTTAAATAGAATAGGAACTTTTAAACTTTTTGACTTTTTTAGGTTATGACAAACAAGGCTTTAATCCTTTCACTATGAATCTCCTACATTTCTAACTCTGAAAATAAACGGACCAATATGAATACAGTTAAATGATCTTGTTTTTTTAAGAAGATGTTAACAAAATTCATAATTAAAACTCAATACACTTTTATATGAAATAGAGAATTTTCCTTTTAAACACATATATTCTATAGCGATCCCGGTTTTCCCTCCATTGGCTGTTGTATTCCGTAATCAGTTCCGTGGATGTCGGTTGTTGCATATGTTTCATTTCCGTCATTTAATTCTTTGTATATGAGTTTTAGGATGTGTCGGGCAGGTTTGTAACAGGTTGGGTGTGTTTTGAAACAAATGGTTGCTGCCCAGTTTTTGGTATCTTCGCTCGAGCAAGGTTTTGGTCGCTCGAGCGAGTTCTGTGTTTTAGTTCCTTCGCTCGAGCCAGGGTTCCTTCGCTCGAGCGAGAGTTGAGTGGTGTGTCTGTTAGCTCGAGCGAGAAGTCTTGCGCTCGAGCTTGCGTCTGCGTCTAATTTGGACCTGAAGGTTGCATTTCTTGGCTCGAGCGAGCTTTCCTTCGCTCGAGCGAGTGAGGACTATGTTTTGGGTTTCTTCGCTTGAGCGAGATTTTCTTCGCTCGAGCGTGCTTCTGGGTTGCAGACCTGAAACTTCGTGTTGTTGGCTCAAACGAGGCTTTCTACGCTCGAGCGAGGTTTCTTTGTGTCTGGTTGCTCGAGCGACCATTCCTTCGCTCGAGCGAGCCTCAAGTATATCAATTCACATCAACAGTCTCTTTCATCACTTTTTGATTCTCTTTTCATCTCAAACCCTAGATCCGACTCTTTCTCCCTCTACATACACATTCTCTCTACAAATACTCCATGTTCTAGGAGCCTTCTAACCTAGTTTCTTTGTATAAAGTGTGGAGCTTGGTGTGGCCTTCGTTTTGATCCGAAAATCTTTGGATTTGGAGCATCTTGAGTTTCGTTATCTTCTCCTTTGAGTTTCACTTCTTGAGGTAGGGATACCCTACTTCTTCTTATGAGTTTTGACATAGATTTTAGTCATTTTGTATAAATGGTGGATTTTGGTAATTTTGGAAAAATTAGGGTTTGTTTTGAAGTTATAAAAAGGGGGTTTTAAATTGTTAATCTCCATGTGTATGTGAGACCTTGGAAAATGGTATTATTGTTGTTAAGTTGATGAAATTGAGCCTTAGAGTTGATACTATAAAAAGGGAGAAAATACCCTCATTAATATGATAAATTAATTTGTATAATTAATTTGGAGAAATATGAAATTGAGTTGGAAATCATGAAATTGGGAAATTATGGGATTGAATGGTGTAGTTGGATTAGTAAATCACTCACCTCTGAAAATGTTAATATTTTATCTGTTTGATAAATTTATTATCTGTTTAGAGATGACTACTTTGGGCTATCGGCAGAGGATAGTCTTGATTGTTGTAGACACTGTATGTTGATTAGGGAAAACTGAAACTAATCACATTGAATATGTCATTGAATATGACGGTTGGAATAATACATCGAATATGTGTATTGATTGATCATTGTATATGATAAGTGTTTAAATACATTGTATATGTATATTGTTTGGGAGGAGATAGGGGATGTACTCCATGGTTTGGGAGGAGATAGGGGATGTACTCTCAAACCAGTTTGGGAGGAGATAGGGGATGGATTCCATTGATAACTACGTTGGCCGGAGTGTCCAGGGTGAAAGTCCCAAAATTTTGATTACGTTTGCATAACGTAGATATTTGAAGTATGGAAGTGTTTTAATATGAGTTCTAGTCTCATATGAATTGTGAATAATGGAAGTGTTTTAATATGAGTTGTAGTCTCATTTAACTATTTGGCTAGATAATGAGCCATGTTTATGAATTGAACTTGGATAAGTGAAGGAAAGTAGAATGAAACATGGACGTATTTGTCATGGAACTGGAATGTGTTGTAAGTTGATTTACAAGTATTAATCATTTATCGAATGCTAATGTTTTAGTTATTACTCATACTTGGTTTAGTATATCTCTGCTGAGTTTTGGCTCACCCTTTATGGGACATCATTTTCAGGTTCAAGTGATATGTCACCTCCAAGAACGTAGCTTGGGAGGCTAGAGGCTGAAAGACTCTTTTGTTGTTATCTTTTTGTATTTCATGTAAATTAAGCCAAGGGCTTATTTTGTATAAAGAGTTGGACTCTTCTTTTGTTGAACCCAAGTGTTGACTTGGAAAGTTGTAAGCCCGTAGGGCATTTCCTTTTGTTGTCAACATGTAATACTTTTGTACTTAACACTCTGATGTATGGAATATAATATCTTTTTCTAGTATCATAAATGTATGATTTATGGATTTATTTTGAGGGCGTTACATATTCAAGCCTCATTTGGTAATTAAGAATTTTAGTCAAAAAAAATCATTACATATCTTCATATCACTCTTTAAATATTTTTACATGTTTTATAAAAAATTTAAAAACTATTAAAATAAGAGAAAATTAGTCTAAGGTCCCTCTCCCATTTTTAGTAATGGAAGAGATTCACAAAATTATTTTTGATGTCTAATGTCCCTAAACATATATCAGAGAAATTTGACTCTTTGTCTCTTCTCTCTCTCTCTCTCTCTCTCTCTCTCTCTCTCCCCTACATCAAACCAGTGCTTCGTCTATCTCCTACCGCTGCCAAGGATTACCATCGTTTGCACACCGCCCATCGCAGTAACTTCGAACACACCGACACCGCGACCTAAGTCGCTGTTGGCTCACACCGACACCATACCAGCTCGCCAATCAGCACCGTCTTCGCCGACCTTCCAACATATATACCTATGTGTATGTATATAAGTATAGAAATTGTCCCTCACATGGACGAAATTCGTGAAAATTTTGAAGCAAAGTTGGAGCATAACATTGAAAATTGAATCAATTTCACAAAAATGGTCTTTGAGATTGATGAATTACAGGAATAATATATATATATATAATTGTGCATATATGATGAATATGTGAAGATGAGGTGGTGATCGATAAGATGGATCAGGCTCAGCGAAGGGTGAAGGGTTTTGCTTTTCTTCACAACCAACAGTGCCTTCCAATGGACACGCAATGCAAATCCTCTTGATCTTTTTCCCATGGCCTTCCAACTGTGGGTTCCAATACAGGTGCTGGCAATATGGAAAGGTTTGTCTAGGATTTTCTCTAGGTTGTGGAGTCTAGAGAAATTCTCTGGGTGAGAGAATCTATGGAAATGTTTGTCTAGGAATTTCTCTGAGATGATGAAGATACAATATTGTGCTTGAAAAGGGGAAAAGATGTGGTTTAACTTGGTACTTATCATCAATTAGCATAGTATTCTGTGGATGGAAATTATTTTTCACTTATTTTTCTTGGCAACCAAACAAACTTTATACTTTATAGTTCACTTAAAATCCAAAGAAAATTCAGAGAAAATCCAGAGAAAATCTCTAGATTGGAATCCAAAATTTCTCTGACCTTCCTAGAATTTCTTTGCCATGTTTAATTTTCTCTGCCATGTGCCATCTTTAAAGGAGATTGGGTTTTAGATAATGTGACTCATCCAATATACAGAGAAGCTGAATATGAGTTCCTCACAACTCAAGTTCATCTCTCTCTCTCTCTCTCTCTCTCTCTCTCTCTCTCTCTCTCTACTTGATCTCTACGCCATCTCACTAATCTTCAAGCAGTTCGATTTCATCTCTTATTCTCTCCAGAGAAATTCTCATACAGAGAAATTCCAATTTCTCTGGAAAGAATTTATCTGGAAAAGGCCAGAGAAATTCCCATAATTTGCTTGACACCAAGAGTGAAGGCAAGCAAAGCATGCTGCTCAGACGTCTGACCATCCTTGGAAATACCGGCTTCAAAACTACCAGTGATGAAGTTGATGAAATCATGATGGCCAGGAGCATTAATGACAATACAGTAGTGTTTGGTGGTCTCAAACTTCCACAAAACAATATCAATGTTCCCTGTTGAAAAATATTTCTCCAGCTGCAAATCATGCATGGATATACTTTGCTTCAAGAAATGATGTTAAAAAGAGAAAACATGATGGGATGAAGTGCACAAACATGCCTGCAGAAGTATCCTTAATGTTAATACAATAGTTAAACCTGTTGCTGTTAGGGGAAATAGAAGCAAATCAGTGTTGTTTGATGCTTGCATTCTTACCATGTTCACATTCAGAGGTCCAGAGAAAATCTAGAGAAATTTCATCCAGAGAATTTCTCTGGATCAAATTGAGAGATCTTAAACATTATAAAAATATTTAATATCCTTTATATTATAAAATCTTAATTTCAGAGACTTTAAAAAAAAATCTCCTTAAAATAATCAATTCTCATATCTGCCTTCAAACTAATAATTAACATTTCCCTTGGATGCTTGTACTAATACTATTTGATGGGAAGAAAGTGAAAATTAGGATGGGTGATGTCATAAATGGGTGTCACAATCATCTACTTATATATATATATTTATTCTTTCTGCCACAAAATAATAATTCTTTTTAGAAAATTTTGTATTTTTTTAATAGTAAAATTATTAAATTTTAAAAATATTAATTTTTTAAAATTTCCGTTAATAGTATGTTTTTTTAGAAATCTCAATTGTTATAATTGCATTTTTTGTGTTATTAATAAATTTAAAAAAAGAATAAAATAATAAATTTATATTATTCTATTCTTTAATTTTTGAAAAAAAATTAATATTATGAAACAATAAAAAATAAAATAAAATAAAAGATTAATATTTTAGAGATTGAACCATCTACTCATTTAAGTGCTGGCATTTTGGTTGCTATGGGATTAAGATGCACTGGGCTCTATGTCATCATGCTCTCTGTCTCCTCAAGCCTAGCACCATTCAAGGACTGAGTGTTCAGGTCTCATACTGTTGAAAAAGGCAAGCAGTAAAGTTTTTAATATGATTTTTGATTGTGGAGAGAGAAGAGAGTTTTGAATTATTTTCAGATGGGAAGTATAATCTGGGACGCAATTTTTATGATATATATATAAGAAGACTTTTTCAGAGGTTTGAATTATATATGATCAGTATAATTTGGGAATCAATTTTTAATAAATTTAAGAAGACTTTTTCTTGAGCAAGTGATAATTGGTGATTCTTTATTAAAGAATCGGAGAAATTATCAATCATATACAATTTTGTTGATATCATATACCCCTTGTTAAAGACTGGAAGAATTGCACATCAGTATAAATAAAAAATAAATTATAAAAAAATAATAAATATTATAAATATTAATAATTATAATTATAATTATAAATTTCTTTATACTTTTATAAATATTTTTTGCCGACTCAATTGATACATAATTCTCCCTTAAGGATATACACCATGATATTTTTTAATTATATATATAGGTTTTTACTAGTGAAAACTCGAGTTATGCATGGAATGTGAAAAATTAATAAAATATATAGCGATTTCGGTTTAGATCCGACCTATTTGATGTTTTAGATTCGGATTTCATTGTCTTATATCTATGAAGCACGAGTACTTCAAAAATAGTACTGTATGAGTACCGGGTACTTATCAGGTGCAGGTATGTGTATCGGTACGGCTACACGCATACCGGGTACGACAAAAAAGAGTTTGGTACATTTGGTTCAATCGGGTACGACATGGGAACGTCATTGGTACGTTTTAGGTATGTCGGGGCAAAAAATCAAATTTATAAGAGAATTAAGGGTATCGGAGCAATTTATTTATATTCTTTATTAAAAAAAAAAAAATACAGGGTCATTTTGTAATATTAAGAATATAATATATACACCTAGGTTTTGTTTTGTCCCTTCTTGCATCTATTCACTTCAGCAACAGCAGCAAAGAGATGAAGCCCTAGCGCAGGCTTCTTCGTTTTCTTCTTCAGCAACAGCAGCATTTCTTTACTTCGATGTAGATGGCGACGCAATGAGATGAAGCCCTCCGGTGAGTGTTCTTCTTCTGCTCTTCGTCTCTTCATCTTCATCTCCGTTTCTTCATTTTTTTCTGTAGATCAGCAACTGGCGAGTGTTCTTCATCATCTTCGTCTCTTCGTCTCCCCTCCGGTGAGTGTTCTTTATCTGTCTCTCTCTTTTTTTTTTTTTTGGGTGCCCCTGTAGATCAGCAATTTTTGTGCCCCTGTTATTTCTTTGGTCTCATTCTATAAAAATAGCAAATAGATGAGCAAGAAAAAATATTTTAAAAATAAATTATGATCACAGACAGACATAGATTTTAAAAATAAATTAAGATTTAAAAAATATTTTCACAAATATTATTTTTAATGCTTAAAGGTTTTTATGTTGGCATTGTTGAATTGAAATATAATTTGTCTTTTAGTTTTGTAGTTCTTTTTTTAGTTTTCATATTTAATTTTAATTTGTAGGTTTGATCCTTTAACTATAATTATAATTAAAATAAAATAAAAAATATTGGTGTACCGCAATCGTACCTGTATCATACTTTTTTTGAGTTTTACTGTATTAGCCCGTACCCGTCCTACATAGTCTTATATAGTTATCCATCTCTTATTTCCCCTTATCTCTCTTTGAGTTTGGCCTTTGGGACGTGTTGGTTACGTTTGGAACATGTTGGTAGCTTGTTTTTCAAACTGTTGTTGCCCAGAATTTTGTTCTTTCACTCGAGTGACACTTCTTGCGCTCAAGCAAAGCTTTTTGCGCTTGAGCAGTGAAACTTATTGTGTTTGATAGTTCGAGTGACACATCTTGCGCTTGAGCGAGCTGCATGTATATTAGTTCGTAAAGTCACTTTTCTAAGTCACTTTTTCACCCCTCTCTCTCTCTCTAAATATTTCAAAACCCTAATTTCTGTCACTCTCTCTCTAAACTCATCTATTTCACTCAAATCCACCTAGATCCGTCAATCTTTTCACCCATGTCCCTTTGTTAAAAAGGTAAAGCTCAACAAGAGTCTCGTTCTAATCGGAGCAAAGTTGATTTTTGGCATCTTTGAGTTTCCTACATTTTCTCTCTCATCTTCTGAGCTTGAGGTAGGGATATATCCACACTTTTTATAAATTTTAACTTAGTTATTTGTTATTTCTAAACAATATTGAGATTTTGAAAGATTTGGAACAAGTCAAGGGTTTTGGGTAAAAATCAAAAGAGATATTTTTCAAATGGATCATTGAAAATGATTTTGGTGTGGAAAATAATGTTGAGTTGGGAATAAATGGTTGATTTTGATATTTGGGATTAATTTTGGAAAGAAAAGGGATTTTGCCCTAAATACCTCAAATGTTGATTTTATATAAATAATGAGATTGGTATTGAAATTATGAAATTGGAATCATGTTGATGAGGATGATGGAGTTGGATATATATTATCATTCACCTCTTGAATATTTGAAGAATTTATCTTTACTGATAATTGTTTATCTGTTTAGAAATACCTGTTTTGGGCTATTGGTGGAGGATAGTTATGATTCGTGTAGAAATTGCATGTGAATTAGGAGAATTAAAACTATTTTCTCATTCATTTGCATTGGGCATTAACTCACACTTGTACATTGGAAATATTTGTCTTTTGAGAAAAATGGGTGAATCTGAGAAACATGTTTTACCTTGTTGAAATAAGTTAGTCTCCATGGTGAATGTCCTAAAAATCGAGCGCATTCATAGGTGTCGATCCCACGGAGGAAATATCGATAAAATGGTAATAGTAGTGCTTGTATAGCCTACGTTTACATGGGTGCCAGTTTACGGTTTCCTGCGGACGAAATTTCCATGAAAAGTTGTATTGTTTCTAAGATTCCCAGAGTGTGATTCACTGCCCGATTTTTTATTGCAAAGGAAATGATTTATGAACTATGATATTAACTTGGCATTGCATGGTTTTGGAAAGAAATGTAAAATGTTTTGGCACGAGCATTGCATAATCATTCACCTTATATTTTTCTTAAGATTCATACACTTTGGATTATTTCTACTGGGCTGTGGCTCACCCTACGTGGGAAAAATATTTCAGGTACTGATGATATGTTTCCGCCAAGGTAATAATTTGGGAGGACTTGGAGCGAGAGCTTCTTTTGTGTATTTATAGTATTTATTTTTGTACAAGCGAAGGGCATTAATTATATTGGACTTAAGTCCACTTTTGTTGTAACAAAGTACTGTCTTGGAAAGTTGTAAGCCTTTAGGGCATTCATTTATCTATTTTACCTTCATATCTTATCTCTTGTTGTAACATATGTTATAGATTCAGGGTTAGACTTGTGAATTTATATCTGCATATGTCACCCTCTTGTACAAGTAATTGGGATCAATGAAAGATAATTATTTTATCATGTGTTGTTATGTAATTAATATTGTGGATGGCTTATAGCAATTATTTTGGGGTGTTACAAAATATGTTTATATGAAATAATATAAATAGTTAGATTTTTGTATGTAAATTATGAAAAAAAAAAAAAAAAATATTGAAAACTTACAATTTTATCACAATTTATGTATCAATTTTTAATTTGTCACAATTTCAATAATGTAACTTTTAACCCTCTTGTTAAAGTTTTAAATTTGGGCGAGTTGAACCTAAGCAATTCGAGTCAAGCTTGTAAATTTTTAAAGATTGTGCAACATAATTTTTAATTCAGTAAGTGTAATGCCCTCAAAAATATTAACCAATAGAAAGAGAAAATGACACAAACCAATATACAATCTTATCTTGATGGACCAACTCCTTCAATTAATATTTCATCTAAGGGAAAGAGTTAACAAAAGAAGTGTTCATATGCGATATGCATTCACCCTCTTAAGAGATGAACCCATAACATGTGCAACAATTAAGAAAGAAAGAAATAAACAATAAAGTAAGTGACCAGAGGCTACATATTCCAAGACTTAAGTCTGGTTACATAAAAAGTTATCAACTGAGACATAAAGCCATTGGCTTGCATTTACATCATACACAAAAAGGAGAGCCTCTTTCCCTCAACACACTCTACGCCTTCAACTCGGTGGAGCCACAACACCTTTTCCTGCACAAAAGCCCAATAGAGATATCTTCACAAAGTATATATGTTTTAAAAGCAATCTCGTACAATTATATGAATGTAGTGTTATTCCATATTCAATTGTCAAAGTTTTGCATCTCTTTTGAAATTCATGCAATAGTCATTTTCAAAGTTCATTTTCTTCATAAAATCCAAGACTTTAAACAATGGAGTAGTAAATACGACTCAAGTAATTCCCTAGGGCAAGTATTTGCAAGTAGGCATATCAGGCACTATCAAAATCCTACCTTACCGGCTATTAACCGAAGGGCTTAGGCTTCTACATGTGCATGTTTCTGGTCTTACACCAAGGATACTCAGGCCAACTTAATTTCTAATCTACATCCCCTAATCAGACTTGTTACAACCCAAACCTGCTCCTGTAGGTTTAGAGTCGTAACCGGCCAGTAATCCAAGATTACCAAAGGCCTGCTTAATAGTAATCACAGTAATACAATAATAGGAGTTGGCAGAAACCAATAACTAATAAAATTTATTGTCCAATGAGCTATGAGTGGACAAACTAACTTAATAAAATATATATATACATAGATATTCACATAGACCATGCCAAGCTTAACCATAGCTTAGGGATTTAATCCTGATAACAAAAGTCAATTTTATCCTTAGTCATAGTCATATAGACACGTGTTTCTGCATTACTCAAACACTTAGTTGCAAAAACAAAAGGGTGAACTCAGCCACCCAATGAAACCTTGACACTTGATGGTTCGGAATCTTGCGGTGAGGCACAGTAGTTAGCTTGACAAAACGGGATTTAGGTCAACGCCGCTAAGTCCGGTCTGGTGTGTAATCACCTACATACATATACAAACAAACAGTGAGCTAAAGCCTAGTAAATAATCTCAATGTAAAGAGGTTAAATGAATGTGATCTATAACTTGTCATAACAATATAATGTTTTTGACATAATTAAAGCATACTTCGAAAACGTATAATAGCAAATATGGATCATCAAACCTTTTATAGCTTATCCAATAGCTCACCCAATAGCCTTATCAAAACTTTGACGGAACACCACACAGAACGTTCACAACGGAATGAAGCATTTAACAGATACATGTTTAAAATATATTCAGTTCATCAAACTTGTCAAACCAACAGTACTAAACAACATATTAGCAAAAAGACCACAATGGGCCAAGGACATAAGCATAACGACCACTATGGGTTGACATATACATAACGATAGCAATGGATTGACATATACATAACGATCACAATGGATCGACATATACAAAACGATCCTAACAGATTGGCATATACAAAACGATCGTAACAGATCGACATATACAAAATGATCTCAATTGATCGACTTAGGCATAGCATTGATCGACTTAAACATAATGGGGATTTCTGAAAATTAAAACATCTGTTCATGAGTGTCACATTCAATAATCACAAAAGAAATCTCATTCATTCTTATCAACATAGTTTTTCAGAAACTTGTCAGATCATAATCATATTGAAGTTCCATAACATAACTTAACATTTCGAGAAGTCCTTGCTATATCGGACATTTTATGAACACAACATAGCTTACATGATGAATAAGCGATTGAACGGAAGTTACCAGAGCTCAAAGTACATTCTCTAGGTTGTCACATATCGTATCGTACACAATTCAAAGTTTCACCGCTTAATTTTACGGTTCCAAAATTCTTGTTCACAAACTTATCGTATCAACATTTCATAACAAAACATAGGTTCCACAAATTACCGAATAACAAATATATTACTCACAGTGGTTGGTCGGATGATACTCCTCTTGCAAACAATCTACACAACACATTTAATCATAATATCTCAAAATTCGTTCAATTCATTCAGTCAGTTTTAAACCTATTCGGTTCATTCGTTACTTATTCGTTTGGTTATTCCTATTCATTATTTAATTCCTTTTATGTTCATGACATGTATTTGAACTTGAAATACACTTGAAAACTATGCAAATTGAGGCATGAAAGTCAGAAAAATGGAGAGGAAATAAAACCGGGATCGGCCTGAAAACTACACGTGCAGAACCACCACCACACGTGCACCCCGCACGTGCAATTAAAGTAGAATGTTTGATTTGTTGTGCTCTGTTTTCCGCACATGCAGGGCTCCAAGCTGCACGTGCGGTTCTGGGTTGTGTTGAGTCCGAAAATTGCTCTTTGTTTTGAAACTCACCCTTTTCAAAATCCAACTCCAATTCCAAGAATTTCAAAGCCCAAAACTCTTAAAAGCATGTTGAATTTAATATTTCTAAGTTCAAACAAAAATCATAACTTCAAATCAAAACTCAAATTTCCAATTGAAAGACCAAACTCTTTAATTTGTTGTTAAATTCATAAACATACATGTTGAGACCATAACTTAATATTTTATAAAGAATTTTCTTCAAAACTTAGGAGCCATACAAGGAAATTAAATTTATGAACATGAATGTCTTGAATTATTGCCATGCATGGTAGATTCATGGACTAACTTCTTCAATTTACCTCTTATCTAGACTTGCATGTTCTAAACTTTCCATTACAACAACAAAAGTCCCAATTAACCATGAATTCATCTTATTTACACCTATATCTTAGAAGATTATGAGTATGGATGTCTTAATTTCAAGAAATTGGGTTGAAACTCCTACCTTGACTAGGTAATTTTTGACAATGGAAGCTTGGTCTTCAATGTCTTCTCTAGAGCTCCTCTCAACCTTGAGTTTCTCTTTAGAAAATATCTCCCAACAAAACCCACTTACTCTCTCTCAAGCATCTCTCTTCTTTCTTATAGCAACTCCGATTTTGACCTAACCCTTGTTGTAATCTGGTTACGGGTTTCTTGGTTTCGTACTGTTGAACATGTCTTGCTTCCCTTCTTTTCCCTTAAACTTGGCTGTGGGATTGTTGTGGTTGTGTTTGGAACAGGTTGGTTGTTCGGTTTCGCAATTCTTGTTGCCCAAAATTTTGCTCTTTCGCTCGAGCGAGCTTTGCAAACTCTCAGTACTTTTGCAGGTCTGCAAAACTACTGTGAAAGTGTATTTTACGCTTGAGCGGAGTTTCCTACGCTCGAACGATGTTCTTCTGTCTACAAAACTACTAGATGTGTGTATTCTGCGCTCGAGCGGTCATTTCTTGCTCTCGAGCGGAACAACTTATTATGTTTGACGCTCGAGCATCAACTCTTGTGCTCAAGCGAACTATGCGTATATCAGTTCACAGCAACCTCCTTTTACATCACTTTTTCATCTCTTTTTCTCTCAAAACCCTAGATCAAGACCCTCTCTTTCTAAAACCTATCTTCTCTCTACATTTTCACCTAGATCTGTTGGTTTCTCTATCCGTGTGCCTTTGATAAAAAGGTAGAGCGTCTCTAGAGCTCCGTTTTGATTCGTGTAGAAGTTGGTTTTGGCGTTTTTGAAGTTCTTCCATTGTTGCCTTGGTCATCTAAGCTTGAGGCCGGGACTTTCTACACTCTATATGAGTTTTAACTTGTTTATTCCTTGATGTATGAGAAACATTGGGTGTTGAGGTGGTTTTAACAAACCTAGGGTTTGGGGTTTAAATTCCAAAGAGGGGTTTTTCAAATAGATGTCTTAGAAATGGTTATGGGGATGAATGTGACCTTGGGTTATATTGAAATGGTTGATTTTTGGTGATTGAGATAAGATTGGGATAAATGGGAGTTTGTCCTAAAATGCCTTGAATAATTATTCTGTAAAAATAATGGAAATTGTACAAGAAATGTGAAATGGGATACAAAATTATATAAATGGTGTAACTAGATACGTGTTATCTCTCACCCACGGAAATTTGAATAATTTATCTGTTGAGAAGTTTGTGTATCTGTTTTGGGCTATCGGTGGAGGATTGCTATGATTGTTTTAAAAATTGCATAAGGATTAGGTAAATTGAAACTGATTCCTTATTGGTTGTTATTGAATATGACTGTGTTTTAATATATTATATATGTATGATGTTTGGGAAGAGAAATGAGATGTACTCCATGTTTTGGAGGAGAAAGGGGATGAACTCCATTAAATTAAATTGGCCTATGTGTCCTGGGTGCAAGTCCCGAAAACTGCGCGTATACATGGGTGTTGATCTCACGGACGAAATTTCCGTAAAATGGCAAAGTGAAGTGTTTGTGTGTAATGGTTGTGTGGTGAGCAAACCACAGAGTTGTAATCTTAGTTGGGTCTTCCGAATAACATTGGATATAACTCATGAAGTGAGGAGATATGAAATGACACGAAACGAATTGATATAAATGAATTGGGATATAATACTTGACATAATATGGTTTTGGGAAAAGAGTTGTGAATGATTATATCCTTGAGTATTGGTCATGTGCATCATGTTTATAACCTTGTTAAAGTTCATATATTGTGCTAGATTGTTTTTGCTGAACTTTGGCTCACCCTATTTAGGAAAACCATTTTCAAGTGCTAGTGATATGCCTCCGCCAAGGATCTAGCTTGGGAGGAATGTGGAGCTGAGAGCTCACTTTTGTTTATTTTGTATTTATTCTTGTACAAGCCTAGGGCTTTATTTGTATTGAGCTTCTAACTCGTTTTGTTGTAACCAAGTATCGTCTTGAAAAGTTGTAAGCCCGTAGGGCATTTATTTCGTTGATCATTTAGTTTGATGCCACATGCTATAGATTCAGGATAGAGCTTATGAATATATATGCATGTGCTCCTTTTGTAAATTGACTCTGATTAATGAAAGCCTAATACTCTATTTATATCATTTTGTGTTAGTCTTTACTGTTGAATTATTGTATTATTTTCGGGGCGTTACATTTCTTAACTAAATGAATAGAGTTAGGAATTATTTCATTCACTAATTTTTTGTCTTAAGCCTTAGTTACTTATTTAGCTAATAAGTTATATTAACTAAATTAATTCATTTCTCATCTTACACATCATAATCTAATTTAAATTAAACTAAATTTAATCACACTAATGTGAATTAGGCTCTAATTGCCTACTCCAAATATTTAATTCTAACTTGCTTAAATTACTGATTCAGACAGGTTCATTTCGTATTTATACATATATGTTCACAATAACACAATTCAATTAATACATGGCACATAATTAACACATAACCACATAATCATTACAAATCACATGATTAACTTAATTAATTACGGAGGTGGTTGTTATAAGACTTACCAAACGTATTTACCCCAAAATGTTTTCATCAATAACAATTGTCTTTCTCAAAATCAAGAATTTATATCAAAGTTAAGATTTTTAGGTGAACAAAATTTAAAATAATGCAAATGAGTCAATGAGAATAGATCACACATAATTATCTCATTTGTACAACATTGCCAACATCTTTCACATTTGTTCAAGTATAATTTCCACGATTCGAAACCTTCCAAAATCAAAGCAAAAATAGAAATCCTTGTGACATATGAGATTCTCATATATTCACAATCAATATCCATCATTAAATTTTCAAAGTGCCAACATGCACTTCCCATGTTTCCATGATTGTTCAATCAAAATTTTTATTTCCTTTCATACATGCCTCAACATAGTATAATGTCCATAAAGCTTTCTTCATACACCCTAAAGATTTATCATCAATTTCATAAATATCACATCTATGCCACTTTTTCTCAAATTTCCCCAAATTCTAGGGTTTTTATCAAAAATAGAATTTTTCCATTTATTTTCAAAACACTATAAGCTAACATCCCCCAAATAGTTCATAGCCCACCCAAAATAATTTATCTTGGACCAAGTCATGAGGAAGAATAGCTACGTTTGATTTCGTTTTGGAATTATGATTCGAGTGTGGAGTTGCGATTTAAGTGTGAAATTATGAGTTAAGTTTTGAAAAGGGAAAATTTGTTTGGTTATGAGCTTTGAAAAGTGTTTTGAAAAGAGTTTTTGAATTTTAAAAAGAGTTTTGAGTTGTATTTTGAATTTTGAGTTGTATTTTGAAATTTTTTATATTTATTTATTTTTAAATATTAAAAAAATGTTTAAGAAAAATTTATTTTTTATTTTAAATATATAATTTTAATTTAAATAATTTTAATTTTTTAATTTTAAATATTTTATTTTATTTTGTAAATATTTTAATTTTTTATATTTTAATATTTTAAATTCAAAACACAACTCCACACTCAAATTGTAACTAAACACATGATTCAAAACTCAATTTAAAAACTATTTTCAAAATTTATAACTGAACACATAACTTAAAACTCAACACTACGTTCAAAACTTCACACTCAAATCATAACCAAACATATAACAAAAAAAATTAAATATTTTAAAATATATTTATAAAATAAAATAAAATATTTAAAATAAAATAATAATATTTTTAATTGTTTAATATTTAAAAAATTTAAAAACAATATAGCACACAAATGTATGAAATATAGTGCACATTAAAATAAATAAATAAATATTTAAAATATAAAATATATATCCTGAAAAAATAAAATTAAGAAATATCTTAAATATTTTAAATAATAAATTCAAAAAAATTCAAAATACAACTCAAAACTCTTTTAAAAACTCATAACCAAACAAATTTTTTCTTTTCAAAATTCAACTCAAATTCGTAACTCAAAATATGACTCCACACTCAAATCATAATTCTAAAAATAATTTTAAAAAACAAAATAAAAAAATATGTTATTGTTTTTTTTTTTTTTTAAATGGAGTTTTGAAAAGAGTTTGGTTTTGAGTTTCGAATTGAGTTTTGAATTGTGTATTTAGTTATGAGTTTTAAAAATAATTTTTGAATTGAGTTTTGAATTATGTGTTTGATTATGACATTTGAAATTTTTTTATTCGAATCATACTTTGAAAAGATAACCAAACGTAGCCTACATTTTCCCAATATTTTTCTAGATTCAACTTCCAAAATCAATTTACACTAGAAAGCTTAATTGAAAAGGGCAAGACATGCTAGAAAACATATATATATATATATATATATAACTCAAAGAACATCCCTACTTTAAGAGCTTGAGAAAAAAGGATAAAAAGTTCCGAAACCAACGGTGTAAAAATCTAATCTCCATCGTACACTATGTAACCCTCGACAAGCTCTCCAAAATTAAAGAAGGCACCAAGCTTGAAATCTCAATAAATAGTGAGGGATCAAGGAATAAATGAAGTGGGTTGGAGGGTTTTTAGAGAAAGATGAGAGAAAAGAAAGTGAAAGTTAATGTAGAGAGAGAGTGTAAAGTGAAAAGTGATGGGAAAGTAGGTAAGGCTCAACTTTTGAAGTGATTTGATTCAATTTTTGGAGTTAACAGTTGACAGATTGCTTGAGCGACCAATCGTGCGCTCAAGCAAGCAATTCAATTTTTGAAAGACTGCTCAAGTGATGAAATTTGCACTCGAGTCAAAAACACCCACTTCCAGAATCTCCACACCCCTCTGGAAAAGACCGCTTAAGCGATTAATTCTTTGGTTGAGCGAAAAACTCATACTCCCAGAAGTTTAGTCTGTAAACCAAAGTACTAGGAGGTCGGATTCACCGCTAGAGCGGTCCCACCTAAAAAGTGAGACCAGGAGCCACAAGAACAACGGCCTACCTTCATGGTTCCTCTCCAACATCCAAAAGTGCAAGATGACATATCAGAATTCACAAGAATGTCCTTAACGTAACAATCACGAGGGAGAATGAATAACAACACCATTTCAAAGAGTTAAACAATGAAGAAGACACATACACAAAGAGACAGATGTTACCAATAATGTATTCAATAGCTTTAAAAGAGTCAAGACATCACAGTGAGAACCTATGTAAAATTTAAAAGTTCAAATAAATTTGAATGAACTTTTACAGAGACGCCAAATAACCTAAGCAATCGAAACAAAATTGAATATATAGATATATAAAATTATTTGCTAATTTTTTTAATAATAAATAAGGTTAATTAAAATTTTAATATTAATGAATAAAAGTAAATACACCTTTTAGATTTGGATCATCGAATAAGTTGATATTTAAAAAATTATATTTTATAATGGCACAAAATAATTCAAATATGTTTTTTCAAAAATTATTTTTAATTTAAAAATTACAATAAAATATTTAAATATAATAATTTATGTTTTATATTTTTTTCACAATTTATGTATCAATTTTTAATTTGTCACAACTTCAATAGTGTAACTTTCAACTCCTTTGCTAAAGTTATAAATTTGAGTGAGTTGAACCCAAGCAACTCGAGTCAAGCCTGTAAATTTTTAAAGATTGTACAACATAATTTTTAATTCGGTGAGATCTTATGTAAAATTTAAAAATTCGAATAAATATGAATGGACTTGGACAAAGATACCAAATAACTTGAGCAATTGAAACAAAATTGTATATATAAATATATAAAATTATTTACTAATTTTTTTTATAATAAATAAAATTAATTAAAATTTTAATATTAATGAACAAAAGCAAATACACCTTTTAGAAAAAGATCATCGAATAAGTTGATATTAAAAAAATTATATTAATGGCACAAAATAATTTAAATATGATTTTTCAAAAATTATTTTTAATTTAAAAATTACAATAAAATATTTAAAGATAACAATTTAAGTTTTACAATTTTATCACAATTTATGTATCAATTTTTAATTTGTTACAATTTCAATAATGTAACTTTCAACCCCCTTACTAAAGTAGTAAATTTGGGCAAGTTGAACCTAAACAACTCGAGTTGAGCCTATAAATTTTTAAAGATTATGTAACATAATTTTTAATTTAGTGAGAACCTATGTAAAATTCAAAAATTGGAATAAATTTGAATGGAATTGGACATTGACACTAAATAACCTGAACAATTGAAACAAAATTGAATATATAAATATATGAAATTATTTGCTAATTTATTTTTTTAATAATAAATAAGATTGATTAAAAAATTTATATTAATGAAAAAAAGCAAATACACCTTTTAAAAATGGATCATCAAATAAGTTGATATTAAAATAATTATAGTTTATAATGGCACAAAATAATTTAAATATGATTTTTCAAAAATTATTTTGAACTTAAAAATTACAATAAAATATTTAAATATAATAAAATTAAATTTTTACAAAATAAACGTAATTGTATAAAAAAAAAAAGATAAGAAGAAAATTTAGAATGGTATTCTCATATGATCTGAAAATAATTATAAATGACTAATAAATTATCACCTATAAGCCTCATTTTTTTAAATAGAAAAAGGTATTTCAAAAGCCATCACTTTTATTAGAAAAATAACTTTTATTTCTATTTGTTTTTGGGAAAACTCACTTTTTAATAATTTGAGCCAAAATTTTTTCATTTTTTATTTTAGTTTGTTTAATTGACAATTGAGATTAAATTTTTTTTTTTTTTTTTAACAGGATTTACCATGTTTCGCAAGTGTTAAAGAAGTCTAGATGAACAATAAGAAAAATGTTTGACATCTACAAACAAACACTCACAATTGTATCTACAATGATATAGTATCATATATGTCAATTCTTGATTTGTTATATTCTCAATGACATGAGATCCAACTTCCTTGTCATATTATTATGGGTGAAAGTGTGGGTTTGTAACATTATTAGAATAATAAATTATCACATATAACTCCCATTTTTATTTTTTATTATATAAAAAAATAAGTTTCACGAACTATCACTTTTAATAGAAAAAAATATTTATTTCTATTTGATTTTAGCAAAAGTCACTTCTTAACTATTTAAGCCAAAAAAATTATTTTAATTTGTTTAATTGACAATTGAGATAAACAAATTTAATAGAATCCATTATGTTTGGCAATTGTTAAAAAAGTCAATCATTTTCTTAATATTTTTGTATTTTGTTAAAAAAATATTTGCATTAAGAAAATTTATTATTTAAGTCCTTATAGTTTAAAATGACATAAATTTTTTTTCATAAAATTTAAAACCAAAAATGACAAAAAATAAAAATATAAACTTTTAATAATGATTAATAATTTGAATATGTGTATTTAATAACATATTATGTTTAGACTAATAATATTATGACACATGCAAATATTGATCTCATTCTAATTGTGGTAATATAATTTTAAAAAGAATTTAAATTTAAAATTTTATTTTATAATTTAATAAAAGATGCATAAATTAAGAAATGAATATTGATCTTATTCTGTTAACATAATTTAATGAATAATCTAAATTTAAAATCTTATTTTAACAATATAAAATTAATTTATAAACCAATCATATTGTGAAACATATTAACAAAAATTAAACAAAAAAAAATTTGCAACTTTAAGCTTTAAGAGGATGACAACGTTTTTCAATTATAGTAATATATAGATTTTGTGTGAGGTTTTGAAACTTTCATAATATCTCTTCTTAAAATATTTTTTTTTTTGTAAAATATATAAATAATATCAATGTCTTTTTTTTATGCAAAATAAATAATCTCAACATCACTCTTATTCTCCTAAATGCAAAAATTATGAGCTATTTATGATAATTTTAAATTTGTATTTAAAACTTATAAATCATGGGATAGATTATTATAATTTTAAATTTATATTGTACCGATTTTAAATTTAAATTAATAGATTGCTTTTCATATGCAATGACCATCAAATTTGAATTTTGAAATGAATTAGTATACTTTTCATTTTTTTAGATTTGATATATTTTCTATTTGAAAATCATAAATCAATGGATATTAATTTTTATTTATTTATTTATTTTTGCTTGAATAAGAGCTAGCCAATAGAAGATTTTTTTTTTAATTTTTGAAAATCAAAAAATTATAAAATTTAGATTGAGACTTATAACTCTTACAAAACTTGTGAGTTAGAAACTTTCTTCTCCTTATATAATGTATGGATAGATTGCACTCTCTTTTCATGGAAGTATTATGGAGAAGAAAATATCAAATCTATGTTGAGTGCAGAGAATAAACTACAGAATCTTTATCCCGGTATTAGACTAAGAACATTCTATATTAAAAATTCAATAATGCTACACTTACCTTATGTGTCAATAAATCCTATCATTTATGTTTATATCAAATGATGTACTACTACATGAAATGATACATTAAAAATAATATATATAGAGATGAAAAAGATCCTGATCAAAATTGACATAAATCACGTAGACAGTGGATATACATGCATTTTTAAGTTACTGAGTGAAAAATTATCATATAAGATAAATTTAAATGATTGAACAGATGTAATAAAATATTATGTTTGATTAGAATAAAAAAAAAAAAAAGAGTAACCAATTTTGATTGTGAGATGATTGAAGAAAATAATTTGGAGAAACCTATTTCTTTTAGGCCCTGTTTGATTAGGTGGAGTATTAGTGATGTGATTAATAATCTCATGGACTAATAATCTCATGGGACAATTATGGAGCAAGTTCCAACTTGGTAAAAAGCCAATCCTTTGGCTTTTTACCAAGTTCTCCCAAAAAAGTCATCAAAAAAATCAATTTTTTTGCCAAAAAAGCTAAAAGGCCAAAAAAATCAATTTTTTTTTTATCAATTTTTCAAAACACCCATATGTGTGGGATTATTAATACCTATCCTTCTTTTGGTATTAAATATAATACAATTTTGTAGGATTAAGAGTTACGTATTACTAAGCCAAATGCTGTGTGTAATCCAAACGTAGGAATATGAATTTGATAAGATTAATAGTCCAATCTTATGTAATTATCATGGAATCAAACATGCCTTAGTACTATAATTGTCGCGACCCAACCCTGGTGCTCAGGGTTAGAATCGTAACTTACTAATTAATTCTCATTTTAACAAATTAAGTGGCAAAGGCGAAGGCAGAATGAAAGTAAGGAAATAATTAAACAGATAATTAACGTCATTAATTATCCCACTATGTAATAAAAGGAAATACAACCATCGGGCTTTTATGATTTATTATTCGGTGACAAGCAATTATTATAAAAAAAATATAAAATGTTGGCATCCAGTTCCGTGCTGGTCCCACTACACGAGGTTACAATCCTTTCTTATATTTCATTACCTGAAAGGGGTAACAACTATAAGCACATAGCAGAGTGAGAGATGTTATACCAAGAGGAGTACAAAATAATCATGGATAGTTTTTTAAATTAAAACGTTAAACATGACTTAATTTGAATAAATAAATTATTTAAGTGGCAGAAATTGAAATTTAGAAATTATGTAGGTAAATAACCATAACTACGGTATAGAACAGAACAAAACAGAAGTCATTGGAATGACAATCAAAACAGAGATCAACGGATCTATAACAAACAGGGCCACAAAGTGACCAATTAGAAGTTAATAGGTTATTTAAGTCCCCAAGACATGGGACTCCTGTAGTGATATTTCCAAAATAAATATTTAAATAATCATTGTCAAATCATATCCATGAGTTTTAATTTAAGCAAAAGGGATTCATTAAATAATTAACGTAATTGAAACATTAACATAATATATAAATAAGAATTGTATAAAATAAATCATAATAATTCAAAATATACGTAAAATATTTTTTAGTAACCTAAAGTATATTACAACTTACCTAAATAATAATCCTTTATGTTTCCTTCTCCATTTATCGAAACTCTCTCATTTTATTGACTGACCACACCTTCCTTGCTCCTCTCTTTCTTGCTCCCCTCTTTCTTGCTCCAAGCATCCTTTTATAGGTGCTTCTCAGCCTCCTTGATTCAATTCACTTGCCCCCAAGGAACCACCTTGATTCAATTCACTTACCCCCAAGGAACCATGTGGCCCTTACTTTACTTGCATACTTATCCTTACGGATAACTTGATTCGGTTTATTTTATTTTATTTTATTTTTTTGAGCTGATCTACATTGAGCTTATCTTCAACAAATGTTTGCTTAATTCTAAATTGACCCTAGTTAATAAAATAAATGCACAATAACTCCTAATTTTAAATTAAAATACATTTTATCTTATACCTTTATAAAATTAAATATTTTTGTTTATTTATCATTATATTAATTCAATAATTGAGGTGTTACATTTTTCCCCTCCTAAATAGAAGTTTGTTCCCAAACGTGACGTACCTTGGTTTTTTGAAAAAGTGTGGGTATTTGGCCCACATTTGATTTTCAGTTTTCCAGGTTGCTTCTTCGACCCGATGATTTCTCCACAAGACTTTTACCAAAGGTATGATCTTATTTCGAAGAATCTGATCACGACAGTCGAGAATCCGCACTGGTTGTTCTTCATAAGAGAGATCTGCTTGAACTTCCAGGTTCTCATAATCGACAACATGCTCTGAATCTCGAAGATATAGTCGGAGCATCAAAACATGGAACACATTGTGAACATTGAACAGTTCAAGTGGCAGTACAAGGTGATATGCCACAGGACCAATATTTTCTAGTATCTCGAATGGCCCAATGTAACGTGGGTTTAACTTTCCTCGCTTTTCAAATTGGATAACCCCTCTTGTTGGTGAGATCTTTAGGAAACATGATCTCCTATTTGGAATTCCAATTCCCCGTCTTCGTGTATCTGCATAGTTTTTTTTGGCAGCTCTGAGCTATGCGAATTCGCTATTGGATAAGTTGAATTTTGTCGCTTGTTATTTACACGATTTCAGGCCCAATAACTTTTTGTCTCCAACTTCCGCCCAGCACAAGGGTGAGTAACACCTCATTCCATATAGTGCTTCGTATGGTGCCATTCCAATGCTTGCTTGGTAATTTTTGTTATAGGTGAATTCCATTAAAGGTAGGTGCTCATCCCAATTACCCTTGAGGTCTAGCACACAGACACGTAACATATCTTCCAAAATCTGGATAGTTCTTTTGGATTATCTATCAGTTTGCGGGTGATAAGCAATGCTAAACTTCAGTGTTGTTCCCAAAGCTTCTTGCAATTTGTTCCAGAAGTGAGATACGAAACGGGGATCTCAGTCAAACACGATTGAAACTGGGTGTAGCTGGTTTTCGCACTCCTCGAAGGGCTTTAGTCTTCTTGGATGTGATTGCCCTACAGTTCGGACTCCCGTGGTTCTGAATTTGATTTCACAAGTGCAATGTGAAACAGGAAAAAAAAAAAAAAAAAACAAATGAGAGTCTAAATCCAACAAATCCTAGAAAATCCATTAATCATCAAAGATGCCAAAAATGGACTGTATTTTCAGATTTTAGAGTTTCCACTTAAATATTTTTGGAAAATTTAGGAAAGTTGTGACTCGTGCCAAAGGCCACTTGTCCGTCGTAACTAAATTTCTCTCGGTTCGGGAACTTAGGTATGAGAGGGAAATGTCATAAATTGAGCACCCCTCTCACCCGATCAAAGATCGGCCTCTACTAAGCATGATGTGATTTTTATCAACATTATATGCTCTTGTTCCGATTTTATTATGCTAACTTACTATGTGAGGTACACAAGTATAGACTGTTTCGCTTGCTGTGGAAATGACTTGGTTTTATGTGATTTTTATTAAAAGAGTTTTGAGTACACATAACTCAAGGGAAAGAAATGAGCTCGTATATACGTTTGATCAAAATCATCCCCAATGCAAATAAAATAACTTTTATCCACATGCATTCAAACAGTTCATTTCAAGTAAGTACGTAGCCTCATGGTAAGATGCTAAGCATGGCAACAATCATACACATGAATATACTATAGCCAAAAATACTTACCTAGTATTCCGAGGTAGGCCAAATAAAAAGAGAGCAATTAGAAAATGCATGCTCCTAATAATATGCAAAGTGACTAATGCAACACATGCGAAAATAAAACTACTGAGTTTGGCTATTTAACATGTCATATTGATCAACTCAAAGCATGCGATAACACACGTATTCAAGCAAGTAAGACATGACAATGATATTCAAGAATGGTGAACCAAACTTTAATGCACGCAAAAATGGATGCAAAGCATGGTAATGTTATGAAACAAAAAACATGATAATATATACAACCACGGTAAGCATATAAATAAAAAGGAGAAAGAAGTGGGAGTTGGAAGACATATAAATATTACAAGTTTGCCCTCGTGCAGGAGGGTCCGAATGCCTAACCAACTAATTATTACAAACCCAGATAAAAGCTACTAATTATTACAATACAAGCGAGTAAATTAATTAGTTACATGAACTACTTAATTACAAACACAAATGACTTGGCTAACTAATTTAATACAAAATACAAATTGAAGTAGCTAAATTAAAAGGATCAAATGAGAGGTAGGGGATCATGCGAACACGGGTAAGAACATCCTCCAGAAATCCCTATTGTTTACTGCCAGAAGTTGCTCTATTCACAGTCTGGAAATGACTATGTTTTGGGCTTCAGGATCTGCTCTGTTTCACTGAAAAAGCACCACAGCCGTACAAAAAAAGGGACCAGCTAGCCTTAAGAAGTGGTCGACTGTACAGAGTTTTGGTCAGTCGGCCATTGATTTTGGGAGAGGATTTGTTGTAATCAAAACTGGAACAAAGCAAAAATAAGGGATTTCCAAAAGATGTTCATCCATCATGCTTCCTCATGTCATGAGGATTTTCAAGGAGGGAGTAGGTTTGCTTCTCAAATCATCAATCATTGCAAATTTGTTGCATGATGATCTTTAAAAGCAAAAGGAAAAGACTTGGTTAAACACAAAACAAAGCTATTCTCCTTACCTCCTTCTTATCATGAAATGTATTCAAGGAAGAGGTAGACATGCTTAACTCACAAATCTTCAAGTCACAAGATGCTACATGATGATCATAGAGCAACCAAAATGAACAAAAGTAACAACTCAAAAAGTGTTGTCAACTCATCTCCCCACTCATGAAATAGGGATCCATGCTTCAAAGTGGAACTAAGAGAGAGTTTTCGACACTTCTTAAGAAAGAGCTCTCTAGGAGCAACAAAGCAAGTAAAGAAAAAAGACAAAAAGCAAGCTATCTATCAAAGCTTAAACACACAACTAGCCAAAGTTATTGACAACTCCTATTTTTCATGGAACAAGTATGAGACATCCATTTCCATGTTTTGAAAATGATCGATAAGAGAGTTTTTCAACACTTTGAACATGGAAGCTACTACCTAGATTCAAGATGGACAATAATAATATGAAAGCAAGAAATTTACACTAGACAAGTAAACTTGTGACAGGGTGGCTATGCCTAAGCTCTAATCCTCCCATGACCACAAGGTTCCAAGTTACATAAGGAAAGCTATAACAAAGTAAAAATGATCAACTCAACAGATTGGCCGCTATATCTTAAACATGCCAAATTTGAGAGGACTTACAACAATACAAATATGATATTTAAAGCATAGAAAATAAGAACACATGTAGCGGGAAGGACTAGGACCCTTTGATAAGCCCATATTCAAGTCACATCACACAAAAACAACCTAAAAACAGTGCTAAAAAGGTACTGAAATTTAACCAAATGAAGTGAAAAGCAGGTAAAAAAATGAAAGAAAAACAAAATGATGCACAACAAGTGAACTAGCTAATGAAAGGGTAGCTAGCTCACTCACGTTTACCAAAGTTTTTAAGTTTAAAAACAACTCTGAAATCAGTATGAAAGTACAAGAAAAAGAGAGAGAAAGATGGTTGAAGAGTTCAAAGATCACCTCTTAAAAGAGAGGATGTTCTTCTTAGTTCACAAACCACAAGCCAAACACTCTCAATGAGCTGAAATTGTGTTCAAGA
This sequence comes from Camellia granthamiana, assembly GCA_036172215.1. Taxonomy (NCBI): domain Eukaryota; kingdom Viridiplantae; phylum Streptophyta; class Magnoliopsida; order Ericales; family Theaceae; genus Camellia; species Camellia granthamiana. The sequence continues at coordinate 114,451,453 of CM069905.1, forward strand.
ATCTCAGCAAAAGCTTCAAGTTTAAACTTGTAAGGTGTATGTATTGTGTATGTATATTGCAAGAGGGTAGAGAAGATGGTTGGGCAAGCTATAGACTCTTGGAGAATTTTTCTAACCCTAAATTCAGAGGGAATGTGGTCTTTTTATAGAGTTTTCACTGCCTTTCAATGTAAATATCTGCAAAAGAGAGAGCTGGTTCAAATCTCATGCATGGAAGTAGTTGGCTGTTGCAAAATATTTGCTCTCAGTAAACATGGTTGGCTGGCCATGAAGATGTACGGCCGGCCACATGAAAATGGCCTGCTGGCCATCTGTTCTCTGAGTGATCAGGCTAGAAAAAATAGGGTTTTGGTCCAAAGGGGGTGCAAGGTTTAGGTTTTAAAGCTTGAAATTGAATCCTTTTGCTGAAGATTCGAACAATTGCATAGCGTAACATTTCATCATCGAGTGTTTAGAGTAAAGTGCCTAAGTCTTAAGGGCGGTCAAAATGGGGTGTCCATTGGGGTACCATACAATCGAATGATTTCCTTGATGTATAAAGTGGCAAACTTATTAAGGGAGTACATGATTTTGATTGGTAGAAAATGCGCCGACTTCATCAATCGGTCTACTATAACCCATATTGCATCATTCTTCGAGACGGACTGTGGTAACCAGACCACGAAGTCCATAGTAATGTGCTTCCATTTCTATTTAGGAATAGGGAGCGGTTGCAATGTTCCTGCAGGTCTCTAATGTTCTGCTTTAACACGATGACAATGCAGGCATTTGGAGACGTGACTTGCTATGTCTCTTTTCATTCCTGTCCACCAGTAGTGTTCCCTCAAATCATGATACATTTTTGTATTGCTAGGGTGGACTGCAAACCTCGAGCTATGAGCTTCTACCAATAGCTTTTTCTTGAGTATTGGAATGTCGGGTACGTAAATTCGATTTCAAAATTTTAACATCCCATTGCTTATAGTGAAGTCAGAATCGGGCGTATTTCTTTACTCCTCGTACTTTTTCTTCAAAAGTTTATCTTTACATTGGTGTGCTCTAATTTCTTCAATCAACGTGGGTTCCACGAGTATATTGGTGAGCAGTCCATTGATCTTGCGGGGGACGAGGGTATATGCCAAACTTCTGGTAGTCTTTCGATTCAATGCGTCTGCTACCACATTAGCTTTGCTTGGATGGTGATGGATCTCTACATCGTAGTCCTTTATAAATTCTAGCCATCGCCGTTGTCTCATATTCAGTTCTTTTTGTGTAAATAGATATTTAAGACTCTTTTGATTAGTGTAAACCTCACAGGTTACTCCGTAGAGATAATGAAGCTAGATCTTAAGGGCGAAGATCACCGTAGATAATTCTAGATCATAGGTGTGATAACCCTGTTCCGTATTATGCTAATTGATCTTCATTATGATTGTGATTATGTGTTTGCTATGATTTTGAGTGCCATTTGTATGAATATATGTGGTTTTGAATTTCTATCTGTTCACCGTAGAAAAATCTGTTTGATTATCTGCTTCGGAATTTAAATTGAAGGCCTTATCGGCCACAGAAACCGAAATTGACTACGCCATTGTGATTAGCGTAATTTTTAGAGCCTGCGGTGAAATTTAATTGAAAATTGATTCGGATCAAAATAGTTAGATTCAGAACGATTAATTAAGTGTCATTAATTGGCTATAATCAAATTTGATTAAGTGGGGCTATAAAAGGGCCATTATACACTCAATTCCTCTCTTTTTATTCAACTTGGCTGAGATTACTCTAAGGAGAGAGAGAGAGAGAGAGAGAGAGAGAGAGAGAGAGAGAGAGCCGGCTAGAGAGGGAGAGAGGAGAAACAATTGGAGATTTGAGCATGATGCTTGGAAATCTTGGAGATTAACTCAATAATTGGCTAGAATTTGGGTGTTTGAAGCTCATAGGTGAGTAAATTCATGGATTTTTGTTTGTAACTTTATGAATTCAAAGTTGAATGATGATCAAGAACATGAATGGAATTAATTATGATGAGATTGAGTTGGTTTTGATGAATTGGAAGTCAATATACACATGCATGTAGGAAATTACCATGAATTTGTATGTTTGAGCTTGAAATACATGATCCATGTTGAATCTTTGATGGAAGTTCATGTTTTTGATAATCTCTTCATCATTTAAATTGAGAATGAGAGCTATATCTCACATGCATGTACAATTCATAGGAGTATGAGTGTTGAATACATGAAATTGATATGTTGGAAACAAGTTTGGTGTAATTTGGGGCATGCATGTAATTAATTCATGAAATTGAGCTTCATAAGGTGATGAATTTGGTGTTGGATCATGTTAGTAAATGTATATGTGAAGTTTGGGTCATAATATGCAAGATATGTTGATTTGAATGCAAGTTTGAAGCTCAAGAACAATTCTGGATTTTCCAGAATTTGACATGTCCGCTCGAGTAGGGAAGACGCCGTTCAAACGGGAAATACGAGCTCCCAGAAGTTTTGCAGACATGGATGTCCGCTCGAGCGGGGATATTCACGCTCGAGCGGGGAGCCATGTAGTGAGACTTTCAGCTCGAGCATCCGAATTCACGCTCGAGCGTAAAAATGAGGCAACCAGTACTTTTGCAGACCTAATGGGTCCGCTCGAGCGGGAAAGTCCACGCTCAAGCGGGGACCCCTGTTTCAGAAAATTTGTAAAGGTGTTCTGTGTTTCATTTTCCGTTCTCTTTCACTTCTAAGTACTCTTAGGCATGCATTGAGCATTATGAATGAATTAAAAGAATAAGAAAGAAGCCTAAGAGGGATGTTTAAATTAAGAACAGATTGAATCGTTTGTGACCCATATGTGTTATGTAATGTGTAGGGTCGAGCTCAAGGGTGAATCCACCGGCAGAACACTGTGAGTAATATCTTAATAAAGATATCTGAAATATGTTATTTGTTCAATTGCTTACTTTCATATATGTCTTGTGAGTTTGTTACATCGAATTGGGGACAAATATTTGTTATGCCATATGATTGGGCCAAAGGCCGTCTGACATGAATGATAGTCTGACACGAATGATAGTCTGACATATGAATGAATGGGCCAGATGTCGTATGACATGAATGAATGGGCCAGAGGCTGTATGACACGAATGAATGGGCCAGAGGCCGTATGACACGAATGAATGGGCTATAGGCCGTATGACATGAATGAATGGGCCAAAGGCCGTTTGACACGAATGATTGGACCAAAGGCCGTCGGACAGGAACGGTTGGGCCAAAGGCCGTCAGATACGAATGAATTGGGCCCGAGGCCGTTTGATGTGTTTGGAACTGCAGTCACTTGACCTATGTATATATATATTAGATAGAAATGTGAATTGAGCCCAAGGCCGTCTGTTGTATATTGTTCTAGTGTATCTTCTTTACTCGATATTATTCACTGGGCTTTCGCTTACGCTCATTCATGTGTCTGTAGGTAAGCTAAGGGAGGTCCAAACCCAGTCTCAGTGAAGTTTGTATGAAACAGTTAAGGTTTTGAAGAGTCAGCCCAAACGTCTCACGCACGAGACTTGCCTTCGCCTCTTTTGCTCTTTTGATTTGGTTTTGTTATATTGGCGAAAGCATTGCATTACTTTTGTATATAACATCGGGTTTGACCGACTTAGACTTAATGATCCTGTATGTACAGAACTTTGTGTTATTACTTATTTTGACGTGAGTTATTAACATGTATGTATATGGACTGTTATGATGTGCCATGTAAGCACAGCTCTATGGACAATTTGTAAGTTTGCTTCCGTTTGGCCCCTTTACTTTGATGGTTTATGTCTGGTTTGGTTTGAGGCCGTAGGTAATCCCTTGATTACTGGCCGGTTATGTCCTTAACCCATAGGGGCGGGTTCGGGTCATGACAATAGGTTGGGTAGTTCTTCTCGTGAGTCTTTAGTTGACGTAAGGCATATGCAATGACTTTTCCATTTTGCATAAGAATGCAACCTAAACCATTGTATGAGGCATCACTATAAATTACAAACCCATCTATGCCCATAGGGAGTGCAAGTATAGGAGCTGACACAAGTCTGCTTTTTAACTCTTGGAAGCAATGTTCCTATTTGTTAGTCCATTCAAAGGGTGTGTTCTTCTGAGTTAGCTAGGTCAAGGGTGATGCAATCTTCGAGAAATCTTGAATGAAGCGTTGGTAATAGCCGACTAGACCCAAGACGCTTCAAATTTCAAACATGTTAGTAGGTCGTGGCCAATCCACGATTGTTGCAACTTTTTAGGGTTCAACCGAGATATCATCCTTTTTAATAAGTGACTGAGGAAGTGTACACAAGTGATCCAGAATTCACATTTCTTCATCTTGGCATAACGTTTGTGATCACGTAGTGTCTGTAAAACTCTTCGCAAGTGGTGTTCATGATCTTCTGGTGATTTGAGAATATGAGAATGTCGTCAATGAAGACAATGACGAACTCGTCAAGATAGGGTTTGAACACCCAATTCGTGAGGTCCATAAAGGCTGTTGGAGCATTTGTGACGCCAAATGGTATGACGAGGAACTCGTAGTGCTCATAACATGTTCTGAAGACAGTCTTTTCGATACTCATTTTGACTTTTAGTTGATGATAGCTAGAACGCAAGTCGATTTTCGAGAATACTTGGGCGCCTTGAAGTTGATCAAACAAGTCATCGATTCGTGGCAAGGGGTACCGGTTCTTGATGGTGACCTTATTCAATTCTTGATAATCGATACACAATCTAATGGTACCATCCTTATTCTTTACGAACAGTACCAGAGCTCCCAGGGCGAGATACTTGGTCGAATGAAACCTTTGTCCAGTAGTTCTTGGAGTTGGGTCTTCAGTTCTTTCAATTCTATCATTGACATACGGTAAGGAGATTTTGATATTGGTTGTGTACCAGATTGAGTTTTAATGGTGAATTCAATCTCCCGGTTAATCGGGGTACCAGGTAGGTCTTTAAGAAAGACATCCGGGAATTTTTGAACCACAGGGATTGCATCAAGTATGGGGGTCTCTTATTAAGTATTGATCACATAATGGATATAACTACAATAACCCTTCCTTAGAAGTCGTTAGGCTGTTATGGAGGATATAACACATGGAGGGGGTAAACTCCAGTTCAATCAAAGACAAGCTCGAGTTGGTTTGGTAATTGGAGGGAGACCTTTTTGGCTTTGCAATCGATAGAGGCGTGATTGGCAACTAGTCAATGCATTCCTAAGATGACATCAAAGTTACCATTGCGGAGGGGAATCAAGTCTATGTATAAGTTTTCTCCCTTTAAGAATATGGCACAAGATTTGTACACCTCAGTACTAAGGACAGAATTACCAAGAGGAAAAGACATAGACAGTATGTATCCTAAGGGTTCAGGTATCGATGCTAACTTGGAAGCAAAGTGTCTTGCAACAAAAGAATGAGTTGAACCAGAGTCAATGAGAACATAAGTCAAATGACCACAGACAGAAAGTGTACTTGACACAATGTTCTCAGTAACCTCTGGGTTTCCAGGCACTAAGACAAAAGCTCTTCCATGGTGTTTTTGGTCCTTCCTCGCTCCTCTAAGTACTGTGGGTTTTAGGGCTGGTTTAGAGGAGCCTATTATAGGATTGGTAAACTTTGGACAATCTCGCAGCAAGTGGCCAACTTGACTGCATCTAAAGCATGCTCCTGTGCTTCGATGGCATTGTCCCCAATGAGCTTTCCTACAAGTAGGGCAACTTGGAATGGTGCCACTTCTGGGTTTAGTAGGACCTTGATTGCCTAGACTAGTTGAACTCGTATTTACCTTTTTGGGAGGCGCAACACTAGATCTTCTATTGTCTTTTTCCCAAAATCGTTTCTTTTGACTTGTTTCTCCAGAGTGCGAGGCTTTAATTCCTTTTTCGGCGATGTATGCTAGATCTATCACTCCTGCATATGTTGGTATCTTCAAAACTTCATTTCTATTTTTGATGTCATCATCTAAGTCTTCTTTGAACTTCCTAACTTTTAAGGCTTGTAGCTTGCTTTTCGTGCTCCTTTCGGATACGACTAGCCCTACAGTTCAGACTTTCGTGGTTCTAAATCTGATTTCACAAGTGCAATGTGAAATAGATAAACACAAATAAGTCCAAATTCGACAAATCTTTTTGGAAAATCAATGTTTTAATGAAATGCCAAAAATGGACTACTTTACCAGGTTACAGAGTCGTCACTTAAATATTTTTGAAAAATTTAGGAAACCCGTGATTCGTGCCAAAGGCCACTTATCCGTCATCACCAAAGTGTCTCGCTTCGGGATCTTAGCTACGAGAGAGGAAGGTCATGAATTGAGCACCTCACTTGTCCGATCAAAGATCGGCCTCTACTAATCATGATGCAATTCTTATTTACATTATATGCTCTTGTTCCGATTATTATGCTATCTTTACCATGTGAGGCATACAAGTATAGACTATTTCACAAAATTTGGAATGTTTGATTTCATGTTTGTTTGAAAAATTGATTTAATATGTGTCACTTGAAAAGGTGAGTTCGTACATTAATCAATTTATCCTAATTTTAGCAATTAGTCTTCATCCACTAGCATTCAAACAAGTATATCATTTAAGCAATTAGCCTCATGGAAAGCATGCTTGATATGGCAACACAAACATACGATGTGATATGCTAAAACAATAAGTGCTCACCTAGTACTCCAAGGCAAACCAAATAAAGAAAAATGATTAAAAAATATGCATGTTCCTAAACAATACAATGTGACTAATGTAACGCACACATTTATGCAATTTTTATAAGCTCGACTATGAGCATGGTATATGATCCAATTCAAGACATGTGATAAATCACGTTTTTAAACAATGAAGTTGAAAATTAACATTGGTTAGTATGATGAGCTGAACCCAAATGTATATGAAACGAGTGTATGCGAACATAGGAATGCCAAGTAAATATGATGCTTTGTGCTACCATTATAAGCGGGTAAATAAAAGGGAGAAAGAAGTGGGGTTGGAAGACATACACCATTATTACATATTTTTCCTGATACAAGAGGGTGCGAATAAATGTCCGAGTGTCCGAATTAAACTTAATTATTACAAATTCGAATGAATACTAACTAGCTAAGTTTATTACAACAAGGATAATAAGCAATAAATTAGCAATCTACTTTTACTAGCCATACAATTACAAATAAACAATAATAATTACTTAATTACAACAATAATAAGTAATTACATCAATCATAATGAGAATGCTGATTCAAACAACCAGGAGACTCAATTATCGCATGCACAGTGCTCAGAAACTGCTCTACCTCACTTTCAGCCATTGCCCTCTGTTTATGCCAAAAGTCTCTGTTTACCAAACATTGGGAGCCGACCATCCCTAAATGAGATCCAGCTGGGTCCAAAAAGAGTCGCTCGTACCCTAATTTTATGCCAAAAATGTTTTTGTGCTTTGAGATGAGAATAGTGCAGACAGAGCCTTTCTAAGCCCTATTTGTTCTTTCTGCTCTTCTCTGTCATGGGAAACTCAAGAGAAGAACGATTTCGAGTCCGAAACCACCAACAAGCACAATTTGATGGCTTGATAATTTCGAACATGTTTGGAAAAAATTGAATAAATGTAATGGAAAACCACTCCTCCCTCTCATCATGAAGGCTCAAAGAGGGAAGTAGACACGCCCCAAGTCTTATTAACATATCATGAATTGATAAGTGACAATTCTCGCAGTGATGGACTTAGCATAACGTCCGGCCAAATCCAACAAACTCTAAACATTGTCTTTATATTGGTTTAGTTCATTTTAAGCCGATTTTATTAGTCTTTTCCATTCTTTAATCAATTTGTCCGAAGTAATGGTTGAGTCCACTAAAAGAGAAGAAATATCAAACGAGAAGTGATTCTTGGCATGAAAGAGAGCCTATGCCTTAATGATAAACCTCCGTAGAGATTAAGCCATTGAGCATAGGTCTCTTTCCTATGCCTTGAATAACCATTAATCGTTTGAAATAACTCTCAAATGAATGAAAAAAAAAGAAGAAGAAAAAAGGGAGGTGGCAGAAATGATCACATGAATTTGATTATTAGGATGAGACTCTTGATATGAAAATTAACCAAAGAAAAGTTATCAAAGCATGGGTAACAAAATACAACACAACAAGCGATATGAGGACTTACAATATAACAAGCTAGATATTCAAAACATACACTAATTAAATAAATCAGGATAGCCCTAAAACAGCCCCTAATATGCTAAAAACAGTGGCCAAAAATCATGTTAAGAGCATAAAAAAGTAGGAAAGAACAAAGAAATGCAAGGCTAGTGAACAAGAGCAAGGAGAGATGGCTAACCTCTCCATTTTTTAGACCTTCAACCATGTTTTTTTAGTCTTTTTCAAACTATGAAAATCAGTTTAAAAGGCAAAAAAAATAGTGCAAAACAAGGGTGTGAGCTATGAAGTAGAGTGCAAGAAAAGGTGTTAACCCTTTCTATCCTTGGGTAGCTATTCAAACCCAAGTTCCAACACTTGAAATAGGATAAAAAAAAAAAACAAAAATACAAGAAACAGGCAGAGAAAGATAGAAATGAAAGCAATATAAAGGTGGCAAGCTTATACCTCTTGAAGAAGGTAAGCTCTTGTTTGTGAACCAAACTTGGTCCAAGTACACTCTCAAGCTTGAATTGTGATTCACAAAGCTCAACCAAGGTTCTAAGTTATGGCTTCATGGTTGTATATAGTGTATAGATATGGTGTATGGATGATCAAATGTTTTAAAGTTAGCTTGCACAAGAAGAAGGGGCTCTCAACTATGTTTTAGCTTCTTTGAAAATTTTCCAACCTCTAACATTGAGATATATGCTCGTATTTATAGATTTTAAGCAAAATGGGTCAAAAATAACTTCAAAAATGGACAGTTGGTTGATTCCCGCCCAAAACAGTGTTTCTCGCTAAAGAGAGTCGGTTGGCTCCCCATGGCCACGGCCAACTCCCAATGTGGTATGGCCGGCTCCAAATGTGCACCTCTGTTCCACTGTTTTAAACTCAGTGTAGGGTAGCACAATGTTCAAAAATGAATTTCTGGGGTAAGAACAGTATGAATATGAAGGGTTTGGGATTGTTCTAGAGTGCGAGCTTACATTCCTTCATTGAGAATTTGAATCACACACAACGTAACTTTCATCATCAAGTGCCCAGGACAAAGCGCCTAAGTCTTGCAAGCGGTCAAAAATGGGGTCTCTACAATTGCTCCTCTTTGACAAAGCTCAAAGTTATGGAATGACGTGAGTGAATGTCAAAACCCAAAGACGACCCATTTGACGAGGCTATAAGACTTGGGGCAAGAAAATAAAGCAAAATACAATTGCCAAAAGTTGAACCCGAAGGCTACCTACATATCCCCTTTGCAAGGAATCAAACCAGCGTAGTTCAAGGACGGAATGCAAAATGATATGTAAGAAACATAACTTATGATCATGCAATGAAACAATAATGTAAATAAGAAGCGAAGAAACAATGCTATAAGTAAAAGCAGGTATGCAACATCTAAACAAAAGCAAAACAACTCAAGCCTCGTCTCATACGGAAAGAGGTGAATAAACAAACACGGGGACAAACAGAGTGTGAACCAAACCATGTCCTGTGTAGGAAAGACGCCATCCTAACTAAGTCTCACATAGGAAAGGTGGAGGGCGATGCGAACACCGGGCGTACCCAAGGTTTTAACTGAGGAACTTGAGATCCTAACGCGTCTCACGCAAAAGAAGGAAAGGTGGTGTGAACAAACAAGTGCACCTGCTATTTTTAACCAAGGAAAACAATCCTAGCGCATCTTATGCAAAAAGAGGAGAGGGTGGTGTGAACAAACAGGCGCACCTGCTGTTTTTAACTGAGTTGAACAAGCTTAACGTGTCTCACGCGAAAGGAGGAAAGACGGTGAACACCGGGCACACCCGATGTTTTTAATCAAGGAAAACAATCCTAACGTGTCTCACGCGAGAGGAGGAAAGGTGGTGAACACCGAGCACACCCGATGTTTATAACCGAGGAAAACAATCCTAACGTGTCTCACGCGAAATGAGGAGGGTGGTGTGAACAAATAGGCGCATTTGTTGTTTTTAACCGAGTTGAACAATCCTAACGCGTCTCACGCGAGAGGAGGAAATGATGGTCTGAACACCGGGCACACCCAATGTTTTTAATTGATTTGAACAATCCAAACATGTCTCATGCACGAGGAGAGGAGGTGGTGTGAACAAACAGGTGCACGTGCTGTTTTTAACTGATTTGAACAATCCTAACATGTCTCACGCACGAGGAGGAAAGGTGTGAACACCGAGGAAAATAACAACCCTAACGCGTCTAACGTGAAAGGAGGAGGTCAAATCGATGAAAAAGCAGACAAATTCATAATAGAGCGAGATTATCTCATCCTTCGGAAGGCCTCCGAAAACAAAGCGATGAAGTCCACAAAGATAACAGTACAAAGCATAAACACGAGTTTCCACAATTCAAAAAGAAATGCACAAATCCAAAACCAGGCTCGAATTAGCAAATTTTAAGAGCAAGTTTGCCAATATTTAAAATAGACTTAGCTTGAATAATGGAACACATTACAAATTCTCAAAACAACGAGATAATGGACCAAAGCATGAATTAACGAAGCGAGTAATGAAATAATTATGACTTCGGAACAACTTTAGACAAAACAAATTATGACCCCAAGCTAATTAAGAAATTACCTAACTACAAATTAATAAACTACGAATTAAACAAATTACGAATCTTAAACTCCTATGGATTAAACAAATTAAATTGATTAAAACCGAGCAAAGTACAAAAACTTTTTCCCTTCTTTTCATTTTTATTTTTATTTTTATTTTTTTTACGCTCTGTCTTTTCCCTTTTCATATATATTTTCTTGATTATTCTCCTCTTCGTTTTTTTTATTTTCTTTTTCTTCATCTTCCTTTTTACTTTTTTTTTCTTCAATATCCTCTTCACTGTTTTTGCTCCCCTTTTTTTTATTTAACACCTTCCCTAAACCAAATTAAAACCCAACACTGAAACACACTGAAATAAACAAAAACCAAAACTGGGTTTACTTTTGGAGCCAGTCGGCTCTCAACGAAGTACGACTGGGCTCAAATAGAGTCGGCCGGCTCGCGATGCTGGTAGTGGAGCAGTTCGGTAAAATCACCCACCGTGGTTGTTTAAAACAAAATCCAACCCTCATTTTGCACACACCCTTACCTGAAATTCACTCTCCCCTCTTCCTAGGCTTTCTCTCTCTCTCTAGATTTTCCCTCTTTTCACTAAACCCAACAAACCTTGTGAATTTTTTTTCCTAAAACCCTTCTCACCCTCTACACTTTGAATCGAACAAAAAGTGATTTGGTTGAGTTTTGGGATTTTCCCTTGGTTTTTCTTGTTTTCTCACATATTTACCCACACTTTCCCCTCTTCCTCTTAGTTTACACTTTCTCTTTATTTTCTCTCTCCTAGGGTTTGGGATTTTGGAGTTTTTCACTCCAACTCACTCACCTACTCACTTTTTTCCACTTTTCCACTTTTCTCACTATGGCTAGTAATGAGGTTCCCATCCCCGACACCATCGTGGGTATTGGTGCCGCCCTAGGTGAGGACATAGAGGCCGAGGATGTCCTTCCTCCCATCCCTGAGCCGGAGTTGCCTTCCCTTGCAGATAGACCATTTGATGTAGCCACTTACTAGCACGTACACATGCCCTGACCTCGGGCAGTATCCTACAATTTGAGGGCCTTATTCCAGGGATTGACGAGGATATCTTATTGCAGGAGCCCAACGAGCATTTGTCCATTGATGCCTCTACAGTAAGCAATTTCTTTTCTTTGTTTGAACCTATTTGAATTCCTTTCAATGCACTGCGAATACTAACAACATAATGGCTAGGAGGATTAGAGGTTATAGGTCTATTTCTAGCCCCAGGCACTGGTATGAGAGGCTTCTTGTGGAGGTCCGTGCATTAGTCGATGTGGCTGGCTTCAGACTTTTCTGCTTAGGACTGGTGCAGATAAGGGTTGACCCATTACTTCACAGGGCCCTGGTGGAGCGATGGTGGGACACCACAGACTCGTTCCACTTTTTTTCGATCAGAGAGCTGACTTTGACCCCGTAAGACTTCTCGATGCTCACTGGCCTGCGGGTCGGGGTTGGCAGCCCGATCCCTTTTGATCTAGACATAGCACAGTGGAAAGCTGCACAACTCCATCTCCTTGGAGTGATCCCAGACGCTATCGGTCCTATGATGGTGAGATATAGTTGGCTTCTGGAGCACTTCTCTAATCTTCAGCCAGTTACTCTGAAGGAGGTCGCCCAGTACACCCGCGGGTTCCTCATGTATCTCCTCAGTACTACTCTGTTTGGGAACAGGGAAAACCATGGGGCTATATCTCTTGGGAGCACTGGTGCATCTGCAGCGGGTGGAAAAGTATGACTGGGGTGGCACCGGCCTGGCCACTCTGTACTATTACATGAGCTCTGCATCCCGCCGTAAGACGGACTTACTTGGTGGCTATTGGCGAGTTTGGGAGGTACGCTTCACGCTTCCCTTTCCTGCTTTGCCTTATATTTCCTGTTTATATCTGCTTATCTGCTTTGTTTATAATTGCTTTTTTACTTTTTGTAGCTATGGGTTTAGACATATTTCACCTCCCTTACTCCGGTCCCAGTACGGCCACTTGAGTTGTAAGTACTCTGCTCTCGGTACTACAACTCTCGATTTGAGCGTCGCTGGCGCATAGATCGAGATTTCTTTTATTTTTGCCGCTTCTTCGATATCGTCACTGCAGATCGGGTAACAATACTAGTCTTTAACTTTTACATATTATGTGCATACTACACTGTTTCCATACTATTGTCTTATTCTGCACTGTTTCCATACTGCTTAGACCTTTGACATCGGCCACTTGCTTTGCATATTTTGTTCATAGGTTCACTGGCACTCTTGGGTGGGCATCCCTCAGGCTTTGAGGGTGATTTATGCTGCTGCATGGGAGGCCTCCACCATGTAGATCCTTTTCGAAGGCCCTTTTGGCAGGGCATACTATTTAGAGAAGCGATTCATCTGCCAGACCCGAGGCCAGGCTGATCCTAATGTTCCACAACCTCCTCCTCCCGGTATGAGGATTGCCGATGATCTCCAGGACGGATGCCTGACCGATCACTTAATGCAGGGAGAGGATAGCGATAGACATAACAAGGCCGGCAATTTCACTGCATTCTTACAGACTTGGGTGATGGTGCCTCTTACTATGGGTGTAGCCCGCCTACTTCCTGAGGCTACCGCTACTGTTGTTGGAGGTGCCCCCGCTGCCACTCCCATTCCTGGGATTCCTGCGATTCCTACCGAGGTCGTATACATGTGACCAGACGGAGTGATTGAGCAGATCTCCCTTGAGCACATTGAGGAAAGGGATTGTAGACTGGTGATTGCCCCCGGCATTGAGCAGGTATATGTTTCTTTATACTTCTACCCACTGCACTTTATTTTTTTCTTGTCATTTGTTATTTCTGTTTACTGTACCCTATTATTTCTGTCCACTCTTCTCAAATTCTCTTCTTTTTGCAGGTACTCGTGGCGTACGCTAATGACCCCCTCCGGACGATTGACAGACTGCTCTTCATGGTGCGGAGGAGACAGACTGCTCTGGTTACTCACGTGATTGAGGTATACTCTATCAATAGTTCACTGTTGTTTACTGGTCACACTTGTCACGACCCAAACCCGCCCCTATGAGTTTAGCGTCACAACCGGTCAATATTCCTTGGATTACCGAAGGCCTCTTACCGAATAACTTATAAGTAGGGGCTGCAAAAGCAAATATAGAAACATACATAGTCCAATGAGCTGTGGAGACATATATGGGATAGATAACTTAAAACTTTTATAAACGTACGAGTGACGTCAAAAGATATAGTATGTACACATCACTCCATGAACATGTTGTTAGAAATCTTGCCCAAATACAAACAAAATAGACATAGTCTGGTACAAATCCAAAAATAGCCACTAAGCTTGACTTCATCTGGAAACTCCTCGGGAGGCGCAAAGGTTGGCTTATAAAAACTGAAACATTGACCATTAACTCTGCGCCTGGTCACGTGCCTGCTCACCTACATACATAATATAAATAGTGAGCGGAAGTCTAGTGAATAATAACAGAGTAAAGATTTTACTGAATGATGTCCATACAGAAACAGATTCATAAGCACAGTTACATTTGTATTCAAAGCTTGTATACATATTATATCATAGTATGTGGCACATCCATTAGCATTAACAAATCTGATGACCTGCAAGGGACTGTCGAAAAGGCTTTCTGATGACTCATGTGCACAAAGACGTTTTCAATGACCCAAAAAGGGACGGCCATAAAGGCATTCCGATGACCCATAAAGGGACCTGATGACCCATAAAATGATGCATATCATATGATGCTAAGGATGCCACGAATGCATTTTAGAATCTTGGACAATCATTCATTCATTTCGAACATAGCGTAGCATTTCAAAAAACTAATCATTTCATACCATAATGTTCAAAAAATATATAACGTTGAACATAACTTTACAAAGTTATTACTCACGGATAATTGATAGCTCCAAATAGACGGCAATGTAGGCAATTCACCTATCTTGAGTCGCGTGACCTACATAACATGGCAGGTTCATACATTGAAACGCACGCTCGAATTGTACATAACTTATTTCATTTGTTCTTAGTGTGTTTCTAGCATTTAACCTCATTATGCGGTCTTAATCATGGCCTAGGAGTGCTTAGGATGAAATGAGGATGCTTGAATGCACTTGAAATACTTGACAAAAACTTTGCTGAAATAGGGGTCTCGCTCGAGCGTGGTTTTCTTCACTTGAGCGGACATGCCAAATGTGAGTGGTCGCTCGAGCGCACACTCCTTCGCTCGAGCGGCCTGCAAAGTATGAAAAAGTTTTGGTTGCGTGCAATTTCCGCTCGACGGTCGCTCAAGCGTGAGACCCAAGTCCTCGCTCGAGCGTAACTCTTGTCGCTTGAGCAGACTGCAAAAACACGCAACTTCTGAGAGCATGCAATTTACGCTCGAGCCACCCTTTTGTCGCTCAAGCGGGAATGCGAAAATAAAAGTGGTCGCTCGAGCGTGGAAACCTTCGCTCGAGTGCGGAAGCAAAATTCTGGGTTTTCCAGATTTGCCTCCAAGCTGAAATTCTTGAATTTAACACTCCAAAACTCATCCTCTTGGGCCAAAATTCTGGAAAACATTTAGGAACTCACAAAACATCAAGATTTAAGGATCATTTCATGAAATTAAGGCCCAAAAGCATGCCAATTGTACACAAATTCAACTTAAACTATATAAACGTTCTAAAAACATGATATGCATGAAATGATTGAGCTTCAAGTCTCCAAATCATGATCAAATGAAATGAGAGGATGTAAAACATGATGAATTTCTATAACTAAGCTCAATTTATGACATGCATGAGAGAACTTCCTAGTAAACATGCTCCAATGTATTGAAATGTACATGCATGTATGAATTGATCTTCCTCTCTACTTTTTAAGCTTGATTCTTACATCTCTTAGCTCAATTTACTTGAATTCATGGATGAATTAACTCAATTTCAAGACTAGAGACTTGGCTTCTTGCCTTACATGCTCAATTGGGTCTTAGGTGCCAAATTCTTGAGCTAGATGATCAAATTTCCAAAGTTCCTTCTTTTTGTCTAGCAATTCCTTTTAATTGAGTTCAATTCTCAAGCCTAGGACCAAATCTTCCTATTCTCTCCCTCTTTTTCATTTTGAGCACCAAATTAAGGAAAAATGAAGTGTAAAGTTGAACTAGTGGGGTCAAATATGGCTCATTTGGTGGTAAATAATCAAAGTTAATCAAATGGCATTAAATTAATCTAATTTAATCGCTCCGAATCAAATTTTAATTAAACTTACCATAAGGTTCTAAACATTCCGAATAACACATAAATCAAATTAATTTCTATATCGGATGCCGCTAAGGCCTTCAATTCACAGACCGAAACTAAAACATGAACAGATCTTTCTACGTTAAACAGATATAACCACAAAATGATGCAATGCACATGTAATTAACTCAAGATTTCTTCTTAATTACTTATTAGGCATACATAAACATGAATTAGCGCTAATCATGGGTTGGGGTTGTTACAACACTCCTATTGGTCTATATTGATATCAATGCTCTTTTCAGCTGGAGCCGGCGCCAACTGCACCTGCGGGACCTCCTCCAGCCGGGAGGAGAGGAAGACAGGACCTAGTAAGGGGCAGAGGCTGGACTGACTGGGGGAGAGGCAGAGTGAGGCAGCGTTCGCCATCTGAGGAGTCTTTTGATGGGTACACGACCCCCGAGGATGAGGGAGATAAGGTCGACATGCAGTCTAGCAACCTTAGTGATGATAGTGATACACCTCCTCTATAGCGGAGGAGGAAGAGGGTGATGATGGGTTGATGATTCACTTTTATTTTCTTTTCTTTTGCTTTGTAGTTAAGAACTAGCTTCAAATAGACCCTTGTATTTTGTTTTTAAAGACTTTTCTTTTGTTTTTGCTTGTGTAAGACAATGATCGGGTTTGGACCTGGAAGTTAGGAAAAGAAAATTTTGGATGACTTCTCTTGCATTGCAAAGCATGTGATGACTGTATGGCACAACCGTTGCATGATAATCTTGTACAAGGCTTTTAACAACTGTGAATGCTTGCTCTTGAATTGATTCTTGAATCAGATAACAACTTACAACCGGTCAAAATACAAAATATAACTCGATGACAGAAAAAACAAAATGAAAACAACCTAAAAACACTAAACAACACTTGATATAAACAAGACAACTTAATACACAGCTCCGGTACGCCAAGGTGAGAACCTGCCTTCTGTGCAACTGCTCTAATCTGGGCAGTCCTTGAGAGCTAGCCGGCTCTAAGTAGGTACGGCCGACCTCCAATGGGGTACGGCCGGCCCTAAAAGTGATGTCTGTCAGTGCAGTCCAATTGTTATACACTACTCCTTCTCAAAGTCCATAAAAAGTGATCCTAAGCTGTTTCCTTGGCAAAACAACAAAATTTTGATATATTTTGCTTTCAAGATGGAGATTCTTCTCAACAATAGGCTTTGAGATTGGATTACCACTTTAGATGGCATGGAAAATGTGAATTTTCGTGGTTTCGGCATAAATGCTTTTTTCCCTTTGAGTCGCACTTCACTTTGTTTTACGTTCCTCCATGCTACAGGTCGATGTTGGAACCCAATTACACATGTATTTCGCTTCGGCTCACAAGAGATGTGTCCAACACTCGAAGAATTTCAAGCATTGATGGAATCCCAGCGTGACGAGAAAACTATGCTGCAACCTCGTTTTGGCCATGCTCAGGCACTCAGATAAATGTGCAGGCTTTCATTACACAAGGCTCGGTCCCTAGTCATGATGGGGAATTGGACATTCCCAGTTTAGTGCATCGATTTTCTGCCATTAGAGACAGGAGCGACCTTCTCTGGCGAGGCTATCGCCAACATGCTCTGTGTTTATGCCTACTTACGCACTTCCTTCTTGCTCCTAGTTTTTGGTGGAGCCAATATCCGGTTGATCGAAGTGGTCCAATGTCCAAAAGAGGGAAAGAGTTGCATGGGTTTGGCCCTGGCCGAAACCTTGATGGGCCTTGATGCTTTCCGTCAGCGAAAGACTACTCGGTTTGCAGGGAGTCCACTGCTTCTCCAGGTTTTGTTTCCCACCCTTCTTATTTATAATTTCTCACATCCCTCGGCATTCACTCTCTATTTTTCTCTTAAAGCCCTTTCCTTACTTTTCTCTCAGTGCTCATCTCTCTATTCTTTAAACTCTCTTATTTTTATCCCATCCTAGATATGGTTAATGGATAAACTAAAAATGGTGGGTCCTTGCCCCGAGTACTCAGCTAGAGCTTACTTCTTTCACCAACGGCTAGTGGACTTCCCTTCCGAGGAGTTGTGATGTGATTGGATGTGCAGCCGATCCTCAGCTAACATTGCTTGGCATTGCCTCTGGCTTAATTTGACTGAGATGAGCTACAACATGTCATGTCAACTAGGTATATAGTTGATTAGCCTCACTGTAGACGTCCCCGAACGTCCCGGGAAAATCCCGTTTTGTTCATTTAGGCTTACTACAGTTTGGACTCAATGTCACGGTCCTATATCTAATCTCGTAGAGTGCAATGTAAGATCGATGAATCATCAAAGAGTCCAAATCCGACAAATCGTTTTGAAAAACTGATTTTTAGAAAGAAGTGCCAAACATGGACTGCTTTGCCAGATACAGAGTCGCCACCTAAATATTTTGTTTTGGAGGAATTTAGGAAACCCTGACTCGTGCCTAAGGCCATGTGTCCGTCATCACCAAAGTTGCCTCGGCTTGAGAACTTGGGTACGATTGGGGAAGGTCACTTTGTGAGCACCCCCGCTCGCCCGATCAAAGATCGGCCTCTACTAACCATGATATCGAGTTTTGAAAACATTATGTGCTCTTATTCCGGTTATTAGTCTAGAATTACTATGTGATGCACACAACATACAAGTATAGACTGGATTGCTTAAGTTGGAACAAAGCATCGCATATCCGTTTGTTTTGCAAATGGTTCGAAGTTTGCTACTCGCAAGTAGGCTAAAATACGGATTTTGATGAATTATCCCAATTCAAGCAACCCAACCTTCACCCATAGGCATTCGGGCAGTTATATCACATAAGCAAGTAGCCTCATGGTAAGCATGCTATCATGGTAGTCACTCACACGCATGCAAGGATGCTAAAGCATAAATATTACCGAGTACTCCAAGCCAAAACAACAGCTAGTTAGTAGTCATTCATGATCCTAGCTATGTTAAGATGCCGAATGCAACACATGCAAAATGCAGCTAGAATAGGCTCGGCTATCTAAGAATGGCATGTGAAATGCGACAACTCGATACACGTATTCAAGTTGGAATTGAAATGCTATGCAATTAGTATGATGCGCCGAGCCCGGTGCGTGCAATACGAATGAATGTATGCAAACATGCTAACATGAGGTATGCTAATCGAAACATGACCTAAAACTAACCATAAAAAGTAGGTAAGTAAAAGGGAGAAAGACGTGGGGTTGGAAGACATTCACACACGCACGTACGCACCCTTATTACAAATTTGCCCTCTCGACGGAGGGTGCGAAAGAATAATACAAACCAAATAAATAATTAACTACTCTAGCTAATTAATTATTACAGACCCTTAATTAATTAACAAATTAATTACAAAATAAACTAAGTATGAAATTCGAAAGGCCGCCGCAGCTCCGCCTCGAAATGATTGGATGATGCATGCTCGATTTGCCGTGCTCAGAAACCCGTTGCCATGCCAACTGTTGCCTCTGTTTGCACTGTTCTGCACCTCTGAGAATTGTGAAAATCCTAAGGTTGCTTTTGAACCACTCCCTGAGCACTTTGGGATGCCACCGGCCAGGAGAAAACACCACCGGCCATGGAGATATGGTCATCGACCAAAAATGGGATCACCGGCTTTATTTTGGTAGTCGGCCGGCACTGAAATTGGCCGACCGGCCATTTCTTCCTGCAGAACACTGGTTTTGCTGCAGCGGAGGACAGACAGTGCATGGCAAGGCATTTACAAGACAATGTATGCGCGACCACCCTCCCTATCATGCTATGGACTCAAGGGAGTGTGGCCCTCGACCCTTGGGCCACCAATCGCGCATTTCGATGCATGATGGCCAAAGGTGTCAAAGGTGCACATCAATATAGAATGAATGCTACACACTCTATCATGTCGGGTCAAGAGTGTCGGCGGCCGAGGATTGGGGCACGTTTCGTCACTTCAAGTATGAAACGTCCCTTGGTCCTCATGTTTGGTTTGACACCCTAAACCAAACATAATGCAATGTATGCATGCCATATATAATGCAAAGCATGTAACCAAATGCAATGCAACATGGGAATGTAAGGCAATGTAAGATGAGTATGTCAAATACAACATGATGTAACCTAACATGCAAACATCATGGCAACGCAACAAGTATGCGATACTACAATGCAACCTAGATATGGGAATACACGAAGTCATAGGCATGCGACAATGATATCAACCACAAGGATGCAACAACATGCAATGCGGCAAGCCTACAACAATACATAAATGCATGATTCATGGACTTACACTAAGGATGGATAGGCCTCAGCCATGTCCAAAACAGTGGCCAAAACACCCAAATCAAAAGACCAAAAGGGGAGGAGTGTACACCCATACATTGGTCCATAAGCTAGACCACAATGCACAATATGCAAGCATGAGCAAGATGGGGTGAACATGAGGATATGTCGATACAATAAGCTTTGAAATCATGTCAATGATGATGCCGAATCATGCACATAAGATAAGCATGGCATGCTAATGGACTTAAAGCTCAAAGCTAGTCAAAGGACTTGAACCATGGCCATGTCAACCAAACCCCAAAGGGCCAAGGTGTCCCAAAACAGTCCTAGGGCAGACCAAAACATGGCTAGAACATGCATGGAATGAGGCCAAAACATGCTATAAAGGTGAGCACAAAACAAGACGCATACAAGGCCCAAAAGGGGAAATACACCACACCTCTTGCAACCGAACATGGCATGACCTAGGCCAATAAAATCAGAGGTATAATAGGCCAAAATAAGCCCCAAAATCCAATGGGAAGGCATGCCAAAGACCTAATCATTGAGGCATATGCAATGGTCCAAACATGGAGCACAAAACAACAACTCCTCAAAGCATTAAAAGTATGGCAAATACAAGCATACAAGCATGGAATATGGACTGAAATATCATGACAAGTGATGCCAAATCACTGAAATGGCCCAAATAAAGCATGCTAGTGACTCACATACCCGAAGCTAACAAGCTAGAATGCATGGAGGCTATACAAAACAAGTCATGAACGACCAAAACAACCAAAATCAGAGCTTTAGCATGTTAAAACAAAGCTAGAAGCTTCATGAAGTTGAGCCCAAAACCATGCTAGAGAGACATGTTACAACATGATGCATGTTAAGGCAAAACATGGGATTACAAAACAAGTATATGAGACAAGTAAGAGGCTACCAAACCAACTTTAAACAGAAGTAAGGCAGGTCCTAAAAATCACTAAAAAGTGCTGAGATGGGACCAAAACATACCAAGCAAACATGCTAATGTTATAAGCCAATAATACAATCATGTGAGACACAAAGGGAAGGGGGTGTCCCTCTCCTATACAAGACCTCAAAACCACTTCTCCACCACTAAAAATCCCCTGGATTTTAGTGGTGAGAAGGCCAAAACAAAAGGGTTACAAAGCCCAAAGAGGAAAGCACAAAAAGAGACCAAACAAGGCTTAAGAGGGGGTGGATGACCCCCAACACAAAAGTGACCTTAATGAAACATCTCAAGCATGAAAATACAGAACTTTTATCAGTCATACACTAAGCTCGAAATAATATGCAAATAGGCCTAAAACCTTAAGCAAAAATGGGGAATAAAAGGGTAAGTTCTCACTCTTGAAGAACACTTCAAGAACACCAGGTCCAGCACCTCCTTTTGATCAAAAACCAACTCAAAACTCTGAAATCAACCCCTTAAAACCTCAACAACCAAAGCATAGTGTAACACTAGGTGTCTTAGTGCAAAACTAAGAACAAAAACCCCTTTAGAACACTACTACACACACAAATATAGAGAGAGAGGAATATATAAGTTATATATCAGATGAATCAACCTCTGGAAAGGGAGGGGAGGCCCTCCTCTTATAGGCAATGCAAATCCAAGCTTCCAAAGGAAGCTAAGTGTAAGGATGAAATCCCTCCATACACGTGTATGGAGGGCTGGATTTGTGCTCACCTGCTGGCACAGCTGGCATGCACAATGCTTGAAAAAGGCAAAGAAAAGGTCTTGGCTAGAAAATATGGCCGATCGACCAAATCAATGGCCGGCCGACCAACTATAGTGCCGATCGGCCAAAATCATTGGAAGGTAGCAATAAAACATGGTCGGTGACCTCAGACCATGGCCGGTGGGTTGAGGAAATAGCAAACAAGCCACCCTCTTCCCTCAAAAAAGAAACACAAATGCTTGGTCCATAACCAAGCACAAAACAGTCAAGTTGAGAGGTCTCGAGGCGAGGCGCGTGGCCGAGACCTCCGAGAACTCAAAACGAACACGAACATGGATGATCACCGAGTGTTCAAATGGTGACATCCAAGTCTTGAGGATGGTCAAAAATGGGGTGTCTACACTCACACACTGCGTGTTCTATTTCCCCTTCCGGTTCAAACACTAGTTTGGGCATGATCAGACGCGTCTAGATGAGGAGGTGGAATACCCAGCTTCATTTCCCATTCGTGGTTCACACTTGATTTGATACCTCACTGTTTGGAGGATGAGGGAGCTTCGGGCCCTTGCCCCTAGCTTCAGTTACGCCCTTTCTGGCGAGTGCTTGGCTTGGCTTGAGGACGAAGAACAAGTTGGGCCATCTTTAGCTACAAAAACTTCCACGAGTGCAAGCAGAAGACATACAACTACATGACTTAGCTGTGCCCCTAGTTTTACTTCTTTGATCTTTCTTTTCAAGTTTTATAATGTAAAAACAACTTTGATTTAAATCAGAGAGTTGGAGAATGTACTTGTGTTGAAATCAATGAAATTAAAGTTACGAGCATTGAAAATTTTCCTTTTGGTCCTAAAATGGTCTACGTTGTAAAAGGTAAATTTTGAGAAAAATCAATTTATTAAAACTTTTCAAAACCATTTTCGGGAATGATCACCACTTGACACACATAGAATCTATCCTCAAGATGTATAACCCCGGATCACCAGATCATAACTGCCCATAACTGCATCTGCCATACCGGCCTTCCTGCCCACATAAAGATCACACAACCGAGCTGATTGATAATAGAGAAAGATAGCCAGATCAAATAGGCGAAAATGACAGTTGAGTTGGAAATGGTTGTGGCCAAACTTCAGGATAAAGTTGTCTACGTATCCCAAAGATGGAAATCAGGCTTTACGTAGTTCGGTTCAGGTTCACTTGAGTATTAACTCTCTCCTTTTGCACTCTAACTTTTGCCAAAGTCGCCCTTTCGGGTTTTCAACCTTGCAAGCTCAATTTTTTCTTTATTTCTAATTTTTCATACTCTAACTTTTGCCTAGGTTGCCCTTTTAGGTTTTCAGCCTAGCGAGCCTTTCAAGGGTAATATTTCTCCAACTTGTCCAAGTTGATCGACTGTGAAAACTCCAAGCCATCAAAATCCATGAGAATAATCGCTTCTCCTGACTAGATTGACTTGATGATACAAGGACCAGTACAATTGGGTCTGAACTTGCCCCTAGGGTCATAGATGGGAGCTTAGTTGTCTTGCAATACCATATCCCATTCTTTGAGATTCTTAAACTTAACTTTTTTATTAAAAGCCCTAGCAATTCTGTGTTGGTAGCCCTGGATACGATATAATGCCCTCAACATCCTTTCGTCAAATAGCATCAGTTCCTCAAACCTGCTCTGTTGCCAGTCCGCCTCCGTTATCTGACATTCGACCATTACTCGTAGCGATGGTACCTCAATCTCAATCGGCAGAACAGTTTCCATTCCGTACACTAGGGAATAAGGGGTTGCCCCTGTAGATGTTCGATTTGATGTCCTGTGGCCCCAAAGTGCAAATGGCAGTTTATCCGGCCAGTCCCTATATGTTTCAACCATCTTTCGAAGGATGTTCTTCACATTCTTGTTTGCGGCCTCAACAGTTCCGTTGGTCTGTGGTCTATACGTCGATGACTTATGAAAAGCCACATTATATTTTTCAAGCAAATCTGCCACCTCTTTCTTGAAGTGCGAGCCGTTATCGAAGATGATCTCATTCGGAACTCCGTAGTGGCAGATGATATTGTTCTTGATAAACTTAGCCACATGCGATGCCTTTAGTACAGAGTAGGACTGGGCCTTCACCCATTTCGTGAAGTAGTCAATTGCCACTAGGACAAACTCATGCCCATTCGAGCCCTTTAGCATGACTGCTCCAATTACATCGATTCCCAAATGGAAAAAGGCCGGGGTGAAGTCATGTTGTAGAGCTTTGATGGCGAAATGTTCATGCGATTAGCATGGACTTGACATTTGTGGCATTGTCGAACAAAACCAATACAATCCTCCTCCATAGTCGACCAGTAATAGCCTTGTCTGAGAATCTTCCGAGCCAGCATCACACCATTCATGTGTCCTCCACACTCTCATCCGTGGATGACCTCATGGGATGCTTTGATTCTTCTTCTTTGACACACAACTTGTGCATTCTCAGATGACCTCTCTTGTACAGCTTACCCTTGCAGATAATAAATTGGACGACCAAGTATCGTATCTCCCGTTTATCTTTGGTATTCGCCCCTGGTGGATACGTCTCTTTTTTTAAGGAAATTTCAAATGTCGTAATACCAGGGATTCTTGTCTTGAACCTCATTTATTGTGGCAATGGTCTAGTAAGCAGGCAGGTACTTCTGCTCAATGATGATTGGACTCATTTTTCCCAGTGAGATGTCTACCATGGATAATAGAGTTGCTAACGCATTAGCAAACCGGTTGCTCTCTCTCAAGAAATGTGTAAATGTCAGTTTTTCAAACCTAGGAATTAGAATATCTAAGGCCTGATGATACATCTTCATGTTCTCTTCTTTGACCTTCTAATCCCCGTTAGCTTGAGAGACAACCAAATTTGAGTCCCCAATAGCGTCCAACCTAATTGCCCCTAGTTCTAGGGTAGCTTCCATACCAGCAATGTACGCCTCATATTCTGCTTCATTGTTGGACAGTCTGAACTAAAGTTTGAATGCTAAAGGTATATAGGAATCATCGGGTGCTAGAAGAAATACACCTATCCCATAACCGTACTGATTAGCCACCCCGTCAAAGTACATTGTCCATGTTTCCTCTTCTGCATGCAGAATGTTTTCATCTAGGAACAGGTATTCCATTGCTTCATCTCCTTCTATCGGGTGGTCTGCCAGGAATTCCGTTATAGCTCTCTCTTTAACAGATTTGCACGTGACATATTTGAGATCAAATTCAGAGAGAATAAGCAACCAACGAGCTAGTTGACCCGTAAGCACTGGTTTCTCAAAGAGATATTTAATGGGATCTAATCTTGAAACCAAGATTACAGAATAAGCTAACAAGTAGTGCCTCAACTTCCTGGTAGCCCACACCAAGGCTAGACAAGCTTTCTCCAAAGGAGTGTAGTGGGTCTCGTAGTCTAGCATCTTTTTGCTCAAGTAGTAGATGTCCTTCTCCACTTTGGCCTTGGATTCTTGAGCTAGCATGCATCCCATAGTTGAATTCGTCACTGAGAGGTACAAGATCAATGGTTTTCCTGGTTTTGGTAGTGATAACACAGGTGGATTATGCAAATACAGTTTGACCTGTTCAAAGGCATACTGACAACGATCGTCCCATTGGAACTTCTTTCCCTTTTTCAGGAGACCAAATAGTGGTTCATAAGTCAAAGTTAGTTTTGAAATAAATCACCTTATGAATTGCACTTTACCCAGAAAGCCATACACCTCATTTTCAGTCCTTGGTGGTGGCATTTCTAAAATGGCCCTGATTTTGGACGGATCCACTTCAATTTCCCTCTGTGTGATTAGGAAACCTAGCATCTTCCTTGTCCCCAAAGGTGCACTCCTAGGGGTTCAGCCTCAATCTATACTGTCCAATCTATTGAAAGAATTTCTCCAGTGCGGTGTAGTGGCCTTCTCGCTTTTTGGACTTAACAATCATGTTGTCCACGTACACCTCAACTTCTTTGTGGATCATGTTATGGAAAATGGCGGTTGCAGCCCTCTAGTAGGTAGCCCTGGCATTCTTCAACCCAAATGGCATGACTCGGTAGTAGTAGGTGCTCCACGGAGTAATGAAAGCAGTCTTCTCCCTATCCTCGGGTGCTATCAAAATCTGGTTATACCCCAGAAAACCCATCCATGAATGATAACAGCGCGTGGCTGGCGGTGAAGTCTACTAACTCATCTATGTGTGGCAAAGGGAAGTCATCCTTTGGACTGGCCTTATTTAGGTCCCTGAAGTCAACACAAACTCTGATTCTGTCATCCTTCTTCGGAACTGGAACAATATTGGCCAACCATGTCAAATACTTAGATACAAGTAAGAACCCTTCCTCAATCTGTTTGGTGACCTCCTCGTTGATCTTTAACGCCCAATCCGAGCGAACTCTGCGTAGCTTCTACTTAACTGGTCGGGCCTCAGGGTCAAGAGGGATCCGGTGCTGTACAATCTCTGGATCGATTCCAGGCATGTCTTCGTAGGACCATGCAAAAATATCTTTGAAATCTTTTAATAAAGCGATTAAACGCTCACGTTCTTCCGAAGACAATGTGGACCCGATCTGGACCAAGTGGGGATCCTTCTCGGTACCCAGATTAATTGTAATGATTTTATCAGTACAGGGCTTAACACGCCTCTCCTCCTCTTGGTCAACAAAATTCAAAGCTCGAGGAATTTCTTCTTCTTTGTTTAAGTCAAAATTTTGAAAATCAAGATTAGTACAACAAACCAAAGGCACAGAAAAATAGGCAAAGTCTACTACATTCCCTTCAAATAGTCTGGATCCTCGGTTACAATTGACTTAAAAGAAACACTGAATGATAACCTGGATAGAACCTTGGTATTTGGGTTACCACTCCCGGAAGTACCAGACTCAGACAAACCTGAATCTGACTCCAACTCCACATACTTGGTGGAATCAAATCCGGACTCAGTATCCAATTCAGACCTGTTGATGGCGCCATTCTCAAACTTCCAGACCAGGCATGGAGCCTCAGACGCATCCACGATAAGATTGGAGAAATCCACTGCTAGTTTATCCCCGATCATTAAGATAGTAAAACTATCCCCCAAGTTGACAGGCTTAACGTCTACAGTAGAACTCGCTAGTAAGTCAGCCAGTGCTTTTCCCAACAACTTTTCTTCTTCAATATCCAAGCTTACTATCCCCCCTTGATCTGTGTTAGGGCGCAGGTCTGTCTGTTTATCCTGTTCTTCTGGTAACTAGTGTCCGAAGAAGATCTCGAATCCCAGATACCTTATCCTTATTTCCCTATCAAACCAAGGCTCTAGAAATCCACAAAAGGGGAAATCTTTCCCTTGGCAGACAAAATGCCCATTCAAGGTTCCCCATATTGGTTTGTGGCCTAACTCGTACTGCTTCCCAGTCCTTTTTGCTTTGATTCTCCCTCTCAACTCCCGCTCCTTCCTTTGCTAGTCTTCAGCAATAAATTTATATCCCAGCCCAAAAACATGGGGGTTGTGACTCATCTCCTTGGCAACAGTACCTCCCTATCTGCCACTCTTGCCCAGTCCTGCTCTAGGAATATGCCCTTGTTTGTTCATCATGTAGATGGACTAGTCACTCACGTAAGTCCCATCGTCTTCTATCATGATGGATTGGACCAACTGAGCCTCTGCTAGTGAGAAGCCAGAGAAGAATATGTCCTCTTCCCCATGTATGATTTCTAACACTGGTGTGGTAGTTCGCTGGGAAAGATGGATCGTAGAATTGCCGTACGCAGTAGTAATCCCACCTTTAAAGGGGTACTTCACCAACTGGTTTACCGTTGATGACACCGCTTTCATCTGATGCAGCCAAGGCCTTCTTAGGAGTAAGTTAAAGGTTGTCGATACATCCATTATATGGAATTTTACCTCATGTTTAGACGGGCCAATTAGCACTTGGCTTTTGAATATCTCCATAACATCCCGGCTAGTGTTGTCATAGGCTCGGATGGCTTGGGTTGTAGGCGTAAAGTCAGCCGGTCTTAAACCTATGGCATAGGCGGTCTTTTTTGAGCACACGTTGATCGCTGAACCAGTATCTACCAGCACCATCAGAATCCACTTTTTCTGACTTTCCAAGGTCATGTATAGGGGTTTGTTGTGGTTTGCACCCTCGGGTGGCAACTCTTTATCCATAAAGGATATCACTGGTGTAACGTCTCCTGATGTGACCAACAACACCAATTGGTCAGCAGTGGTGTCAATAGGCAGTTTTGTCCGGTTCATTGCCTTTAGCAGTGCTTGCCTATGCTCCCGAAATGCCATTATCAGGCCCCAAATTGATATGTATGCCTGAATCTTCTTGAGCTATTTCAAGATCAGGTTTTCTTCAACATCCTTCTCTTTTAACTTCTCGGCCTCTTTGTTGGAGGACTCCGCCTAATCTAAGGCCGTAGATTTGAAGCACCAACCATTCCAGGTCATGTGGTTAATCTTGTCAGTATACCACTTGTCAGTAGGGGTATCAGTTTTCCACCCTTCATTAGTATACACATGACTTAAGTCACTATCTTCCCACCACTCCCCGGCAGCCATGGCTGGGCTACAATCAGGTTCTAGCTGAAGCACATTCATGTCAAGCTCTCCATCATCATACCACTCTTCCTCCACCACAGCTTTGGTTTCTGCATTCCAATACTTTTTGAGCTTCCTTGGCATTCTTTTCCGATCACTGGACTCCCATTCCATCTTTTTGGTGGTTTGGACATCACCCACTATTGCCTCAGTTTCTTCTTTCCCTTTCCCTTTTTCTTGCTCCAGGGCTATTTTCCTCTGGATTTTCTCTATTCTTTTCCGTTGGAATTGCTCCAATGCCCGTTCTTTCTCGGTCAGAGGTGCAACCACAATCTTGTTGCTACCACCAATTTCCTCTTCTTTCCCAGTCTCTCTTATCTGTTCCTCTACATCTGACTCCTCTTCACTCAACCACATGTTGCTTGTTTCTAGCTAGCTTAGATCCCACCACCCCAATTGTACACTGCTTGTATCCACTTCTTCAAAGAAGTAGAGGTTGTCTAGATCTTCTTCCAGCTCAACCAGGTCTTCTTCCAGTTCGGCCAAGTCATTTAGGCCCTGTTCTGACCAATTGTTCTAATTCTGCCCTAACTGGTCCTCCATAATATCATTAATGCTGAGGAAGTCCGACAATATGACTACTGGCTTCGGTTGATTAACGGCCACGATGTATAACCTAGGGTCGTACTCCTCTGCGAGTGAGGCCCCTTTCTTTATAACTTGGGCATCAGGCAAACCTTTCTCTAGTGCACTCTCTTTTTTCTCCGCCTCTGCTGCCATGGACTCGAGTTGGGTTTACGGTGCTAAGTCCATGCTGCACATGTCCATGCTTTCTAGACTATTCACCTCTAGCTTGGATAGATAGGATGGGGTAATATATGTACTGAAATTATAGGTGGGTAGTAGTGTATGGATTTGGTTAATGTTTCTGTGTAGGGGGGCTTGGTTATGTGTAGGAAGTGGGTTGGTAGTTACGTTTGGTTTGGAGGGTGGAATGATGACTTTGTTGTCAATGGGATCCTGGATCTCATAACGTAAACAATAGCATAGGTCTGTGGGATGACCGTGTTATTGGTGGAAGATACAATACTGGGTAAGGTCATGTTTGGGTGGTAATGGGTCAAGAAGTGGTCGAGGATCGAGCGGCTTGAGATGCCCTTTTTCCATTAACAATTTGAGGGTGCAGACTGGGCTCATATGGAAGGGGTAAAGGTTCTTCGGATTTGGGGTGGGCTGATGGTTTGTGAAGGTTGCGAGGTTACAGTGGCAAAGGGATCAGCTATTTTGGTCGCTGTTACTGACATCTGCAGGTCGCAGAATAGTGCTACTGCTAGCATTGGTACCCTGGGAGAATGGCCTTCTTGCAGGTTCGCTTGGTCTGTGAATAATGTCCTTCTTGAATGCACTCTCAATCTGGACCCCAACTCGTGTAGGGAAGCAAAGGTGGATAACAGTGCCACTATCATTCTCTGCAGCATATCTAGTTCAAAATTCTAGACCACCAGCCTGACTTGTTCTCTTTCAGAAGGTCTATTTGTTATTCTTGCTGTTTTTGCCCTCTATCTGGCAACAAAGCCAATGAATGATTCTTTGGGGTTCTGGGTAGTAGCCTCCAAGTCACTAATGGTTACCTCTATTTGAGTGTTATATTAGTACTGGTTAACAAACGTCTCAAATAGCTCTTCCTAATTCCGCTTCGTAGAATCCTCCAGTTTAACGTACCAGATGGCCACGACATCAGGCAGAGTTCTCCCGAACAACGATAGTTTTTGAGCCCGAGACAGGCTTATCGGTCTTAGCACATCTGAAAACAGGCAAACGTATACAATCAGATCCCCACTCCCATCGAACCTGTCGATGTGGGGCATCTTAAATTTTTTTGGTAATCTGACCAAAACCTTAGTGTACCGATCTTCAATGTCGGGAATAGAGTTGAAGCCCTGGGATTTTTTCAGCGCTTTCTCTAGCCTGATAATCTTGATTAAGGTCGGATCAATCTCGTTGATGTCTGACATGGGTAAGCCCATAAAGGGTACAGCCCACCACTTAGGGCCCAATGCCTAATTCAAATACTAAAGCCCAGCATCGCTGGAGCTCAATATGGCATCAAGAACCAATGACACTTAGACACGTGGCAGGTGAAGGACAAGCCACATAAGCAGACAAAGATCCTGCAAAGTTATTGCACTTGCACATCAGCCACTAATGAAGCCCTTACAGCATTTATTGCGATAACCCCTCTCCGTCAAGACAGAACGGCCTCACCATGAACAACGCAAGCTAGAGCATAGACTTTCGGCCAAGACGCCAGGTCGAAAGGGACAACGAAATGATTACCAGAGGATATAAGTAGATGTTGAAGACAAGAAGAAGGTTAAGCTTTCTATCTCTAATCTATCTCTACATTCCACCTCTCTTTCTAACTTGCTCGTCGGAGGGTTTGCTAGGGGACTCCTCGTTCCCTGTTGAACTCTTGTGCAAGTCTTCTGGTGGGCTTGGTACCTCGGGCATTGGTTTGGGAAGCGTGGATCAGTCTGACCCGTTCTATCTGGAAGACGCTGCATCATCAATGTCAAAGGAAAGGATTCCTATAGAGGGTTGCGCCAAAGGCCTATAAGCTGGAGCCGAGGCAAACATTTCTTGAAGATCTAGGACCTGGAGATTTTTCACTAGTGGAGGTGGATCAGGGTTCGGCTGAGCAGTCGGGATTAGATGTACGGTTGATGCGGATGCCCCAAATGTGCATTGTAGATTAGCGATAATTTCATCCTGTGCAACTATTCTTTAGTTCACGATATCCATGGTTCTCTAGAAAGTTGCCATCATGGCAGCAAATTCTTCTGTGTTTTGTGCCATTGTTGGTCTAGGTGAGTTAGATGCCGGTGAACTTATCGGGTAAGAACGAATAGGTGTTTGCTGAGTGCTTTGTATTGATATTGCTGACTGTCTGTTCTGTCTTCGTCGAATAATTGGCAGAAGTGAGACTAACATTGGCTGACCACTAACAAGGTCTTGAGCTTTGCAAAACCTGCCAAAGCGAGTCCACACAACTTGGGCAATATTGTGTCTTTCTGAAGCTATGATGGTAAACTACATAGCAAAAGACAGAAAAGAAAAACCATCGATCAAAAATGGACGGTACTTCAGCCCAATTTATAATAAAAACATCCCCATTGAACTCTGTTCTCAAACTGATATTCATTTGTACCACTGATATGAACCATTTTGTACACTTTCACTATAAAAGCACGTATTAGATAAAAGAACCAAAACATCCCTATGAGGGGGTAGGGCTACCCTGTCCTAGTTTTGTCATGAAATAGGATTCACTATATTAATCAAAGAGTTTCACAACATCCTGCATATGGGTAGCATCCTATCCTAATTTGGGATATTCCCTATGGCTTTACTAGATGAAGCTAGGCCAAATGGTCAAAAGGGTACCTCGGCAAGACTACCTAATATACTTCTCACACCTAACACCAAGAAGTGAAAGGAGGATCAAGCGGTACAACGGTAATCTAGATCCAAGGGTTGTGTTTCCAACATGGCAGAGGCCATGACCGGCCAGCCTTTTGGCAAGCTTTTAGGCAAACCTTCGGCAAGCCGTTTAGGAATAGCAGATGGAGAACACAGTGACTTAAAGTAACAATGCAAATGCTATGCAAAGAACATGTACATGTAGATAAAATTTTACATCATGAGTTTCAAGTTAAGTTCTCTATTTCCCTAGCAAAGTCGCCAGAAACTGTAGCTTGCTTTTCGTGCTCCTTTTGGATACGACTAGCCCTACAGTTTGGACTTCTGTGGTTCTAAATCTGATTTCACAAGTGCAATGTGAAATAGATAAACACAAATGAGTCCAAATCTGAAAAATCTTTTTGGAAAATCGATGTTTGAATCAAATGCCAAAAATGGACTGCTTTGCCAGATTACAAAGTCGCCACCTAAATATTTTTAGGAAATTTAGGAAACCCGTGACTCGTGCTAAAGGTCACTTATCTGTCATCACCAAAGTGTCTCGGCTCGAGAACTTAGGTACGAGAGGGAAAGGTCATGAATTGAGCACCCTACTCGTCTGATCAAAGATCGGCCTTTACTAATTATGATGTGATTCTTATTTACATTATATGCTCTTGTTTCGATTATTATGCTATCTTTACCATGTGAGGCATACAAGTATAGACTATTTCACAAAATTTGGAATGCTTGATTTCATGTTTGTTTGAAAAATTGTTTTAATACGCATCACTTGAAAATGTTAGTTCGTACATTAATCAATTTATCCCAATTTTAGCAATTAGCTTTCTTCCACCAGCATTTAAACAAATATATCATTTAGGTAATTAGCCTCATAGAAAGCATGCTTGATATGGCAACACAAACATACGATGTATTATGCTAAAACAATAAGTGCTCACCTAGTACTCCAAGGCAAGCCAAATAAAGAAAAATGATTAGAAAATATGCATGTTCCTAAACAATACAATGTGACTAATGCAACACACAAATTTATGCAATTTTTATAGGCTCAGCTATGAGCATGGTATATGATCCAATTCAAGACATGTGACAAATCATGTTTTCAAACAATGAAGTTGAAAATTGACATTGGTTAGTATGATGAGCTGAACCTAAATGTACATGAAACGAGTGTATGCAAACATGGAAATGCCAAGTAAGTATGATGGTCTATGCTATCATTATAAGCGGGTAAATAAAAGGGAGAAAGAAATGGGGTTGGAAGACATACACCATTATTACATATTTGCCCTCATACAAAAGGGTGCAAATAAATGTCCGAGTCTCCGAATTAAACTTAATTATTACACATTCGAATGAATACTAACTAGCTAAGTTTATCACAACAAGGATAATGAGCAATAAACTAGCAATCTACTTTTACTAGCCATACAATTACAAATAAACAATAATAATTACTTGATTATAACAATAATAAGTAATTACATCAATCATAATGAGAATACTGATTCAAACAACCAGGAGAACCAATGATCACATGCACAGTGCTCAGAAACTGCTCTGTCTGCCCAGACTACTCTGCCTCACCTTCAGCCACGCCCTCTGTTTCTATTAAAAGTCTCTGTTTACCAAACATTAGGAGCCGATCGGCTCTAAATGAGATCCGACTGGGTCCAAAAAGAGTTGGTCGTACCCTAATTTTATACCAAAAATGTTTTTGTACTCTGAGATGAGAACAGTGTAGACAGAGCCTTTTTAGGCCCTATTTGTCCTTTCTGTTATTCTCTGTCATGAGAAACTCAAGAGAAGAACGATTTTGAATCCGAAGCCACCAACAAGCACAATTTGATGGCTTGATGATTTCGAACACGTTTAGACAAAATTGAATAAATGTAATGGCAAACTACCCCTCCCTCTTATTATGAAGGCTCAAAGAGGGAAGTAGACACGTCCCAAGTCTCATCAACATATCATAGATTGATAAGTGACAATTCTCGGAGTGATGGACTTGGCATAACGTCTGGCCAAATCCAACTAACTCTAAACATTTTTTTTATGTCGGTTAAGTTCATTTTAAGCTGATTTTATTAGTCCTTTCCACTTTTTAATCAATTTGTCCAAAGTGATGGTTGAGTCCCCTAAATGAGAAGTATTATCAAACGAAAAGTGATTTTTGGCGTGAAAGAGAGCCTATGCCTTGACGATGAACCTCCGTAGAGATTAAGCTATTGAGCATAGGTCTTTTTCCTATGCTTTGAATAACTATCAATCGTTTGAAATAACTTTTAAATGAAAGAAAAAAAAAAAGAAAAAAAAAAAAGAGGGAGGCGCCAGAAATGATCACATGAATTTGATTATTAAGATGATACTCTTGACATGAAAATTAACCAAAGAAAAGCTATCAAAGCATGGGTAACACAACACAACACAACAAGCGATATGATGACTTACAATACAACAAGCTAGATATTAAAAGCATACACTAATTAAATAAATTAGGATAGCCCTAAAATAGCCCCTAATATGCTAAAAACAGTGGTCAAAAATCATGTTAAAGAGCATAAAAAAGTAGGAAAGAACAAGGAAATGTAAGGCTGGTGAACAAGAACAAGGAGAGGTGGCTAACCTCTCCTAAAAAATTTAGACCTCAAACCATGTTTTTTTTAGCCTTTTTCAAACTCTAAAAATCAGTTTAAAAGGCAAAGAAAAGAGTGCAAAACAAGGGTGTGAGCTATAAAGTAGAGTGCAAGAAAGGGTGTTAACCGTCTCAACCCTTTGGTAGCTAACCCAAGTTCCAACACTTGAAATAGGATCAAAACAATACAAAAATACAAGAAATAGGCAAAGAAAGATAGAAATGAAAGCAATAGAAAGGTGGTAAGCTTATACCTCTTGAAGAAGGTAAGCTCTTGTTTGTGAACCAAACTTGGTCCAAGTACACTCTCAAACTTGAATTGTGATTCACAAAGCTCAACCAAGGTTCTAAGTTATGGCTTCAAGGTTGTATGTAGTGTATAGATATGGTATATGGATGATCAAATATCTCAAAGTTAGCTTGCACAAGAAGAAGGGGCTCTCAACTATGTTTTAGCTTCTTTGAAAATTTTCCAACCTCTAACACTGAGATATATGCTCGTATTTATAGATTTTAAGCAAAACAATTCGAAAATATCTTCAAAAATGGACAGTTGGCTGATTCCCGCCCAAAACAGTGTTTCTCGCTAAAGAGAGTCGGCTGGCTCCCTATGGCCACGGCCAACTCCCAATGTGGTATGGCCGGCTCCAAATGTGCTCCTCTGTTCCATTGTTTTAAACTCAGTGTAGGGTGGCACAATGTTCAAAAATGAATTTCTAGGGTAAGAACAGTATGAATATGAAGAATTTGGGATTGGTCTAGAGTGCGAGCTTACGTTCCTTCATTGAGAATTCGAATCACACACAACGCAACTTCCATCATCAAGTGGGCAGGACAAAGCGCCCTAGTCTTGTGGGTTGTCAAAAATGGGGTGTCTACAGGGCTCTAGTGGGAATGACATATGTTGCGAATCGGGTTAGTTGGGAGAATTTGCTTTCATATTTGGCCATCGACATCGTTCCTTGCTTTAGATGTATGAATTCCGATGCCTTTTGTTTTTGCAGTGAATCTGAAAAGTATTTTCCGTAAAGTACTTCCAAGAATCTTGCCCAAGTCACGATTTCTTTTTTATCTAGGGTGAGAAGCCACCATTCTTGCACATCATTGTCATGACCTAAACCCGCCTATATAGGTTTAACGTCGTAACCAGCCAGTAATCCTGAGATTACCAAAGGCCTCAGAATAGATTAACACATAATAAGGGGTTATGGAAGCAAATATAAAAAACATACATAGTCCATAGAGCTGTGCAGACATACGTGGGACAAAACTTTAAACCTTAATTAAACACATACGTGACATCATTAACAAAGTCTTACGTCTCTGTCACATGTACACAAAGTCAAACTGGGACTTAGCCTGAGAAATGGTTATACAAAATCTTGTCCAAACCAAATAAAGAAAGTAGAAAACTTATACATAATTTACAAACTCAACCACATGACTTTTTTTGAAACCTCCTCGGGAGGCACACAGCTTGGCTGACAGAATAAAATTCCAGGCAATCATCATTGAGCCTAGTCGTGCGTCTAATCATCTACATATATAGATAATAGAGTGAGCGGGGGGCTTGGTGAATAATAACAGAGTAAAGGGATTTAAATGAATGATGTTCCATATCAGATTCGGAAAGCAGATTCATGTTTATCTTAGAAATAGAAGCAGATCCATATTTACATTCTTATTCAAATCATATATAGAAAACATGGATTCATGCTTAATCATACGTGGTATATCCATTGGTGTTAACATAACAGATACAAAATAGATACAGAGCAGACACAGAACATATGCAAAACAGATGATGGTTATAAGTAACTAGTTCTATAAAGGAACCTTCGCATCCGGATAACAGTTAATAGATATACTGAGCTCCATGATGGAGCCTCCGGTACGAGTAACAGATATTAGATACACTAAGTTCCATGATGGAACCTCCGATACCAGGTAACAGCTAACAGATATCATATGATGCTAAGAATATCACGAATACATTGTCAGAATTTGGACAATCATTCATCATACAAAATATATCATTTCAGAAAATAGATCTTATTTCATCATACAGAAAATAAATAAATTTAAACATAGCTTTACTAAGTTATTACTTACAGATGGCTCCAGAAGCAGACAGACAAAGCAGACAGATCAAATAGCTCATTACGTGTGCCTTACACAAACAGATAACAGATACAAACTGAAACACATGCTTGGAAAATACTTTACTCATTATATTTCATTCTTAGTGTGTTTCTAAGTCTTATCCTCATTATTGTGTCTTAAATAAGGCTTAGGAATGCCTAAGATACAATGAAGATGCCAAAAGGTGGTTCGAAACACTTAGTCAAATTTGTTGAAAATAGGGTCTTCGCTCGAGCGCAACTTCCTTCGCTCAAGCTGAGGTTCAGAAATAAGGGTGATTGCTTGAGCACGACTGTGGTCGCTCGAGCGGTCTGCAAAACTCTGCAAAAGTACTAGTTGCATGATTTTTCTGCTTAACGGAAGCTCGACAGTCGATCGAACGCAAAACTGAGTATACAGCAAAGTTCTCGCTCGAGTGCAACTTTGGTCACTCGAGCAGTCTGCAAAATTCTGTAAAACTTTTGGGAGCATGAATCTTATGCTCGAGCCAACTTCTTCTCGCTCGAATGGAAATGCAAAGTAAAAGGTGGTTGCTCGAGCGTAGCTTTGGTCGCTCGAGCTGTGATGTAGAATTCTGAAATTTTCAAATTGGAGTTAAAGATGCAAAGCCCAATTCCAAAGCTTTAAAACACATCCTTTGGGCCCAAAACTTGAGAAAACATGCCCAAACTTGTAAAACACTAAGAATTAAAGATCATTTCATAAAATCAAGGCCCAAAGGCATGCCA
Source organism: Camellia granthamiana (assembly GCA_036172215.1). NCBI lineage: Eukaryota > Viridiplantae > Streptophyta > Magnoliopsida > Ericales > Theaceae > Camellia > Camellia granthamiana. Next base: position 114,488,875 of record CM069905.1, read on the forward strand.
ATTGTTCAAAATAAAACTTGAAATTGTGAAAACTTAACATGCATGTAATGATGCAAGTTCAAAACTTCTAAAACATGAACAATTGAAGGAATACAAGTGAAACCAAGTTGGATTTTTCAAAGTATGCAAGTAAAACTTCATGCATGTGTGAATGTTTGGAAATTGAACTCAAAACTTCATGAATTATGCATGGATGCATGAACTATTCCCAAATTACTTAATCTAAGCTCAATTCTCATGTTAATTCACCTAGTTCACTTAATTTCACATGCTTAACAACTCAATTACATAACTAAAAGGTTGAAGTCTTACCTTTAAGTCTTAATTTGCAAGAATTCCAAGTTGTTCTTCTCAAATTTCAAGACTCTAGCTTAGTTCAAGCTAGTTCCTTAATCTTCATCTTTTTTGGTCTCAGTCTCTCTTGGTCTCTTTCTCTCTCACGTTTTTGCTCTCAAGGATGACAAAATGAGAGTGTTTTGTAATCTAAAAGCCTTATATAAGCTTGGTTAAACTTAGGCTAATTAATTGTAGTTAGTGCTAAATATTTTATTCTAAATATTTGATTCCAAATCGAATTTCAATTGAACCAACCGTAAAATTCTAAAAATTCTAAATAACTCATATACTAAGTCAAATTCGTGATCGGAAGTCGATAAGGCCTTCAATTCGCATTAAGAAATAGAAACAGAAACAGATCTTTCCACAGCAAACAGATATAAACACAAATAATGCAATACACATATAATTAATACAGAATTTCTTCTTATTTACTTATTAGGCATTCTAAATCATAGGTTATATGCTAATCACAGGTCGAGGTTGTTACAATCATCTTTGAAAGTGAAAGTGGCAAACTTTACCTTCTATCTTTCTGTGCAAGGCAGAAAAATCTTTTCCATGTCCCTAACCCAGGCTTCTGCTATCAATAGGTTTGAGCTGCCGATGAATGTAGTGGGCTTCAGATCCTGGAGTTATTTTATCGTAACCGGCTCTTCTCGTAATTCTGGTATTCCGTTGTTTATGTTGGTTTGCCGAACCTGCAAAAAGCTGGTCACTACTTTTACCATAATCCTTTCCATTGACTGTTTTCCGCTGACTAACGACCCAGTTCCGTTACCATCATTGGCTATTGCTACAAAGTAAGATTTTTAGTAATTTAATAAGCATGACATCTCATAAAACATCATATATATATATATATTTAAACACCAGTTTTACTATTTATACACATATGGCGTTAATACTACATCCTTATTAAAAATTAAAAGTTAAGTTAGTGTCTAATCCTTTTAGTACAAAAATAAGGATTAGAACTAATTGTGGTTAGTTGACAAAAAGGATCCTTCTCTCTAGTGTCTAGATTGGCCAGTCAAATAGCCACAAAAAGTACTGCTGCATGAGAAGCTCGAATTCCCATCCTAGCTGCATTACTCCGAAACAGGCTCATACTGCCTAAACTATATAAATGGGGATAGACTGTAGGTATGCTCGGGCAACGATCCACCAAGGTCTCTCCATGATATGTATACTAAATCATCAAGATTGCCCTACAGATATACTGGTCGATCCATCAGTTGGTCGAGGCCCGAGTATAGCTGTCTGACTATGTTCTCGGAGTCTCCCCATCCTTCTGGCAAGGTGGGGGTGTGGTGCGCCCCTAAAATCCCCTCCAGACTCAGGGTCTTGAGCTCATTCCAGAATGCCTCACTGAGAATTGGCTCTGACATCCCTACATCACATAACAATTAACTATCGTGCAAAGAAAAGATCTCTAATGTCAACATATTCTAGAAATATTAATGTCTAGATACATATAATTTGGCTCTGACACCACCTTTGTCGCGACCCAACCCCGGGTGCTTAGGGTTAGAATCGCAACTTATTAATTCTCATTTTAACAAATTAAGTGGTGCAAGTGGAGGCAAAATGAAAGTAAGAAAATAATTAACAAATAATTAACGTCATTTATTATCCTACTATGTAATAAAAGGAAATACTACCATCGAGCTTTTATGATTTTATTATTCAGTGACAGACAATTATTATAAAAAAAAATATAAAATGTTGGCATCAAGTTCCATGCTGGTCCCACTACACAAGGTTACAATCCTTTCTTATATTTCATCACCTGAAAGAGATAACTGCTATAAGCACATAGTATAGTGAAATATATTATGCCAAGAGTATAGGGGCACAAAATAATCATGGATAGTTATTTAAATTAAAACATTTAACATAACTTAATTTGAATAAACAAATTGTTTAAGTTTCAGAAACTGAAACCCAGAAATTATGTAGGTAAATAACCATAACCAAGGTACAAAATAGAACAGAACAACGGTCACTAGAGTGACAATGAACAGAGGTCAATGGATCCATGGCAAATAAGGCCACAAAGTGACCAATAAGAAGCCAATAGATTATTTAAGTCTCCCAAGGCACGAGACACCCGTGGTGGTACTCACAAAATAAATATTTAGATAATCATTATCAAATCATATCCATGAGTTTTAAATTTAAGCAAAAGGGATTCATAAAATAATTAACACAATTGAAACATTAGCATAATATATAAATATTTATTTTGTGAGTACCCCCCCATGAACCACGTGCATCACCACGTGACCCTTACTTTACTTGCATGCTTATCCTTACATGGACCCTAGTTAATAATAAAAGGATAAATTACAAATACACCTCTTGAGGTTTGCTTAAAGTACAGATTGTTTCTTGTAGTTTAAAAAATTACAAATACTCCCTCTTTAAAAAAATTTATTTAATAGAATTAACTAAAAAAAAGAAATTTATAATTGTTCTTCTATACAATAATAAAATTACCTAAATTATTAATTGAAACATATTTAAAACATAATTAAAAACTGTTAATTGACTTAATGATTTATTAATAAAATGGGTGATTTTACATATTTAAAACATAATTAAAAACTGTTAATTGACTTAATGATTTATTAATAAAATGGGTGATTTATTATGAAATTAGAAATCTCAGGGGGTGGAATGTAATTTCTAGAACCACAAGGGGCAATTTGTATTTTAATCAAACCTCAAGGGGTATATTTGTAATTTACCCTTAATAGAATAATTCCACAATAACTCCTAATTTTCAATTAAAATTCATTTGATCATATACCTCTATAAAATTAAATATTTTTGTTTACTTATCATTATATTAATTCAACAGTTTAGGTGTTACAATAATTTTTATTTTTTTGATATTATTAATACCTTATTTTTATTTATTTAATCCTCATACAAGTATTAAAATTATTGAAAGTTTTGATGGTTATGTTTGGTTTGGTTTTCACTTGTTTCATACATTTTTTTTCTAAAAAATTATAAATTAATTTGATAAAAGAAATAAAAAAAATAAAAAGAACTTATTATTTTTATATAATTTTATCTTTTGAGAGGAAAAAATAATTTTTAAAAAATTAAAATAATTTTTTATATTTATTTTTATGAAATTAGTTTCTAGTTTCTAGTTTTTTTTTTTTTTTTTTTTTTAAATCTCAATTTTTTTATTATTTTTTATCTTTTATAAGAAGCAAAAGAAACATGGCCAATATTTTGATAACAAATAATTGAGAGTGTTTGTGGATTGGATTGGGTTAGGTGATCTCCTATTTTCCATTCATCCGAATTTAAGTTGATTGGAAAAACTTAATTCACATCCGTCTGCTTAGTTAGTAGATGCGAATTGAACAAGTTATGCAGATTGATTTAGCGGTTTGGGTTTTACTATTTTATGTTTTTAAAAAACTATTTTAGAGTAATTTTTTTATTATTTTGGGTCTTATTTGAGTACAAAATTTTTTTATAATTAAAATAGAGGTCAAACTTTCATATTTCATAAACAGTTAATATTATTACTAAATCAAATGTCTTTTTTTTTTAACATATATAAAATATAAAAATATAACATCATTTTCTTAAGGATAGTTGACAGATTAAGTTAAGTTGAGTGGTTTCTCATCTGTCATTCGTCCAAACATAAGCAGATTTAAAAAAAATTTCTTCCACATCTGTCCAGTCATACTATCAAAACCGCTTAAAAGGAAATGAATTGGATAGGTCAGTCGCTTTTGATGAATCGATTGGATTCGTGAACACCCCTACAAACAATGGACTAAAAAACATTTGGGACTTCACTAACTTCCTCCCTTAATCTTCCTTCTTATACTACAATTAAATGACAAACTACTTTGTAGGTGAGGATCGGTTGTCCCCTTCACCACTTATCTTAATCTTTTATTTAGTGAGGCAATCAAACGTGATCTTAAAATTAGATCTAATTTGGGGACATATTATTTTAGTAATTTTTTGATTTTTATGAAAATATATATAGAAAAATAAAGAGAGTAGTGATATAACAATTTATAGTGATTTTTTGACTAAAATATTTAGTCTCCAAACAAGACCTTAATTACATTTTAAGCCTTATATCATTTTAGAGAATGCTTCACACTATTTATGGGGTGTAAAATGTTTTAGAGCTGTAATTATAGAGTTCTAATCATAGTTTTAACATGCTGGTAGTAAGTCAAACCCACTGATAATGTGATACATGTGTATATATATATATATATATTTTTCCCTCTACCACATTAGTGGAGCTCAGATTAGAGCTCCACTATTAGAGGTCTAGATCATGATTCTTATGGGGTGGCACTTATTTAATTATATCTTAAAAAATCAGCAAAAATACTAATTCCACGATTTTAATCAGTAAAAATCATTTTAGCTCACCCCAAAGTATTTGCCCCTAAAACACTGTATAATTTTCAGGATAGGAACTCCCATCTCCATCAATATAACGTGGACTATCTCATAAGAACGTAACCTAATCGCCACGTAGACATGCTTACGTGGAAATTTTAATCATTTTCCTATCAAAATTTTAGTAAGAAAATATAAAATAACGGTTTAATCGTCTCCACTATGCTCACAGTCCTATGATTACATGGTCAATGCACCTTCTTCCACTGTGGGACCCAGACCTCAACAATTTTATCGTGACAATAAAAAATCACAGACAAGTGCAAAAATCACAACCGCCGAAGCAAAATACACACGCATATATGGATGTGTGCATATATTTTCTCTACAACGTAAGACTTTCGTTCGCGGCGATTATAGTTGGATTGAAAATTTTCTCTCTCGATTTTCCGGGAAAATTTTCTCAGGTTAGACACCTCAATTTTTTTTTCGACAACTTCTCTCGCATATGAAATTTTGTTGTTTTTCAACTAATATCGAATTGTATGATCGCTTTGGGGCAATCAAATGTATGCTTTGATTTTCTAGGGTTTTGTAGCGTTTTCTGCCTTTATGCTTTTGGGAATTTGCGTCTTTTTTAATGCCTTTTCTTGTTTGGTAATGCTGCGATTTGGAGATTAACTGGAGTTTCCAGAGTTAGAATTGCTCTGTTTGTATAGACGTGTATGTGTATGACTGTTAGCTGGTAGATTGGTCCCTGAGCAGTTTGGAATGAAATTTTATGCTGAAATTATGTCATTGCTTAAGATTATTGTATTTTAGTTTTTCATATTGATTCTTTGATGCACTTTAACTATGCCATGCCGTTATCTTGTCATCATTGCTCAATTGATTAAAGATTTTTAATACCATATTTTAAACACTACCGCTCCTAAGCCAGGATAAGGAGGAGTGTTGTGTGTTTTTTTTTTTGGTAGGTAAGTCATAAGTTATATACCAAAATATAGATATTACAGTGAGGCTTGAGTCTCATTACACGCCCAGAGGCAACACACCTTTTGAGGAGGGAAGAAAACAAGCCTAGCTTGTACACAAAATCTAACAAGTAGATTAATATACAAGGAGAAACCAAAGCTAGGCCAAGCAATAATTAACGGACACACTTGCGATTTCATAGGAGTCTTACAACTTGATTTCTTAGACTTGATAGAGAGGCTACCCTCTTGAGCAAGTTTAAGATTGGCGATTCTCTCAAGAAGTTTTTTCTTGTTTTCTACTTTTGAAGATGGGTTTGTCCATGGAACAACGAATGTTCCATCTGAAAGGGATTGAGGAGCTCCTTTAGGATGTGAAGATCGTCTAGTGGCTAACCCATTTATATTACTCACATCCCCGACAATTTCTTTCTCTTCCTTTGAAGCCTCTACATTCAGAATATCTTCATTTGCATTAAGCACACTCTTAAGATCCGCACAAAAAGAAACCTCCTCATTGGTTACATAAGTATTGAGAATATCAAACGCATTCGATGAAGATTGAGGAGGTGTAGGAACAAAGTTAACCATAGGAGCATCAATGACGTCCTTGCCTTTTTCTTTTTCACTTCAACCCATTCATTTGGCTTGACTCCCTCCTTCATCTCGGCTACCTTGGCCTTTCGCTTTTGTTTGAGTTTACTAGGAGCTTGAGTTTTCGATTTACTTGGATACAAACTTGTAGCATGACCAAATATTTTGCATTCTCCACACACGTGGGGTTTCCAAGAAACTTCCACTTTGATTTCGAACAGTTCTCTATATCCTAAGTTTACAACAAAGGTGGGTGGAATCTCCTTAGTAGCTTCTATCTCAATACAAATTCTAGTAAATGTTAACCGGCTATGGTTTTTGAGTAAATTCATCAAGGTGCAACGGATTACTGATAAAACTTGCTATGTAACTCAATCCCTCCTTAGTCCAAAGTTCAAGCGGTACATTGAAAAATTTCACCCATATCGGTACACTTGAGAAGACATTTTTAGTAGGGGTCATACCGGGGTGCCATTTCTTGATAACAATCAATTTGCTCCCAATATAATAAGGCGCCATCAAGAATGGACTTTAAAGCTTCTTCATTTTTAGTCTTGAATACAAAGTAGCCATTATCTAAGGTTACAACCTTTTCAAGATTTTCCTTCCACAATTTGTAGGCCCAAGTCTTCACTTGGAAGAAAGACAATTTTCTATCAATAAAATAACCCACAAGAGCATGTTCCCATTGCTTAAACCCAATTTTAGAGATTTCCAATGGGATTTGAAGTTGATTGTTCTCATAACCCATCGAGTATCTCTTGAGACTTTTAACTACTTTTTTCTTAGCAATATCAGATTTAAATAAACCACTCCAAGGCATAGAGATAACATTATGGGAAGAAGACTTACCCAATCCATTGGAACTATGGCTTTGGACCATTTTTGCTTCAGTCTGAGAGTCCATAGAAGCCACATCTACCAAACCTGCTACACACGACATTCGAACCCGAGCATTCCCTTTTGCCTCATTGTAGTCCTGCACATTTGTGGTTGGGGTACTTCCCTTTGTTGTTGTCTCAATATCCATCACAATAAGTCTCTTCAATGTCAAAATCATCATGTTCAAACTCAAGTTCTAATTGCCTTTGCATATAGTCTATATTATTTTGGTTTTTATCATTGGCTTGATTTGAACTATTAGGGCCCAATTTCTTTTTCACCAAGCTAGAATGGAATTCTATAAGAAGGATTTTGGATGAGCTGCCCCTTTTGTTTTTTAATTTCTTACCCATTTTAGCAAACAGATTGGGGAAAATGGGGAGGAATCACAACCCAATAGCTATCAAGGATAAATCAACAACAACGGAAAGATTTGAAACCTGTAACATGCATTGGCTTCTGCTGCTGCATCTTCATCCTCCAAAACCCTAAAGCCTACCTCCAAAACCCTAGCTCTCAATCTTGGGTCTCTCTCTCTCTCTCTCTCTCTCTGAACCAACGAATGGAGAACTCACTGGAAATACCGTTGATGTATGGACACAGACTGTCAATCGCTGGTTGCTAGTCGCTGCGCTGGTTGCCGCCGGCCTCCTTCGTCGCCGCCGGCCTCCTTCGTCGCTATCCCATGGTTGCCGCCAGGTTTCTCTCTCTCTCTCTCTCTCTCTCAATTACTTAGTGTTGTGTGTTAGGTAGCCTGACAACATGTAAACCTAATATGAATATGGAAGTATGGGCTTAGGAGTATCTCGTAACCGATGCACTATGAGGCACAGATATGGGACATGGCGATTTAAAAAAAAAAATCAGGATATAGATACCAAAAAAAAAAAAAAATTGTATATGTTTTTATTTGCTATGGATACAAATATTACATTCATCGACGACCAAAATTAATGAAATTTAACACTAATGTAACATGAAAAACACACTAAATTTAAATCATTCTGAGACTAGATTTGTGTTACATTAGGGCTCATCGTTAGAACTTAGAAGCCAGTCTCTCATCTTCACAACTGTGGTTAGATCTATGTTGTTATGATTATTTTGAAAATTAAATTGTTGATGCTATATTCTTGAGACGGTAAGGCATGAAAGCTGCAATTGAGAAAACTTGTGAAATTTGATTTCACCAACGTTAACTGTGTTTGACTTAGAATCTACAAAATATTTTGAGCGAGATTATGGAAGCAAAAATCCATGCGATAGATACCTAATAGCCCAGGTAGATTCCAACACTACTGGGGTTTGTGTTAATGGAGTGGGAAGTATGCTTTGCAAGTGAGCGACTTTGTTTTGTATGCTCCTTTTCCTTTAGATCATGAATGGTATATTTCTCTTCTGTGAGTTTTATTGTTAAACTTTTGTAACTAGTGTAATTCCATTGTTTAGAAGTTGTGGTATGTTCAGTATAATAATGTTTTTTTCAATCAAATATGTGATTTTGTATAATGGTCTGTGGACTTCTTTTCCATGTCTGGGGCAGGATTTCTGGTGCTGCCCCTTCAAGCTTTTTTCATTCCTTTTCCGTATCAAGCTGTCAGTACTTACATCTGCAGTATATTTATGTGGTAATTCACAAAATTCTCAGGGTCTTTTTGTGCCAGGCAATTGAGCAGGCTTTTGTCAGTCACAATATCATGCTTTGGAAAGATAGGCAGTTCGGTAGATTCCAACCAAATTGAAGGGTGTAGATAGAATTGTAAAAGCATCTGCAACTCTTCTAGATGTTTTATTGACACAAAGCGTGGATCAAGTGCTGCATGCCTTCTATCAAACATGTCCCATTCATTAAAAATTCAGTAAAGTCAAACATAGAATTCTGCTGATGAGTTGGAAGGAGGTTTTATTTTCATTATTTTTCCTTCTCACTCTGGCAGAGTCGTCAGGCAGATCCAGCAAAATGTGGTTAATTAATCTGGGTGCTGGGTCAACTTTGCTCTACAGCTGGACAATCTGCAGCGCAGGCATATTCGTACTTGTTGCTCTTGTTCTATCCATGTATCTTATCTTTGAGCATTTAGCAGCTTACTATAAGCCTGAGGTTCGTTCTTGCATTCCTTATAATTATCTGGAGTTTGCTTTTTCTGCTTGCTTCATGACTTTGGTGCTATGAACTTTCTTTATTTCCTGATTATACTATACTAGACTTTTTTATAAACATGCTTAACTTCTGTTTTTCATCTTTGGTATCTTGGTCAGTGGCTTCTTCATAACTATGATCATTATATTTTGTTATTCCTTATTATCTGGAATTGGTTGCTTTGAGGTTGATATTTGATTTCAGGAGCAGAAATTCTTAATTGGACTCATTCTGATGGTTCCTGTTTATGCACTAGAATCGGTATGGAGAAAACTGCCTGTATTATTTATATTCTTTTGTTTTCCATCAATCTATCAATTCTATGAACGATTTTTAGCTTGGGAAAATTGCATTTAAATGAGAACAACTCAAAATAATTACATTTTTATGGATGTGCAAGTAAGCCTGTGTCCGGTGCAAGTAAAAGTGTGGCATAGGACTCAGCTCGCCCTTGCTCCAACTTCACCTCCGTGAAAGTACAATTACTTTGAGTTGTTCCCACTTAAAAGCAATTTTCCCTTTTAGCTTCTATCGAAGTCATTCAGTGCTAGTATGCAACAAAGAGAAATCTGTAGCCGACAATCTTCTATGATTTTCCAGCTATTAAAGCTGTAAGAGACATGGATTCGTCATGATATCACTGCAAATCCAAGTACATCAAGGCGTGGCTAAGTGCTGATTTCTTGTTTTATATTCTTCGGGAAAATGGTGTTTTACAGAGTTGTCAGCAAAAGGGTGGCTTGGCCTACTGGTAAGGCTTGCCGTTAGTGTCCTTGGTGGCATAGGTTCGAGTCACAAAAACAGCTTCTCGGGAAATGGAAGTAAGGCTATGTACATCTTGCCCTTCCCGGTGTCCCTGGTGGCATGCGTTCGAGTCACAAAAACTGTCTCTCCAAAAATTTGGGTAAAGCTGTGTACATCTTGCTATCCCTAGACCCGCTTTAGCTTATCCTTGTTTAGGGGGTCAGTTTTATTTTTTTTATTTTTTTATTTTTTAAAAAAATTTTAAGGAGTTTTCAGCACAGGTACATTTATTTGTAGCATCCATGTATGTGATAGAAAGGAACACATTAGTTAGTTTTAAGTTCACGATAAAGTAGGCTTGGAATACGCGACATTCTTGCTGGGTGTGATGCCAGCCAAACATGTCAGATTCGTACTAGGTGTTGTGCTTTTAACTTGGCTGTTCACATATATACCACACATGTTTTTCTAGTTATTTCTAGTAATTGTGAGCAACTCATTCTATTGTTGATTTCTAACACATCTATTTTTTCCCCTTTTTGGCAGTTTTTGTCACTGTTGAATTCAAATGTCGCATTCAACTGTGAAATAATCCGAGACTGTTATGAAGCTTTTGCATTATATTGCTTTGAGAGATATCTGATAGCTTGCTTAGGTACATTGGAAGACCTAATATCCTTGCTTTATCTTTAGTGATAGCCATCTGTATAGAACTTCATATGTGGAAGATTCAAACTATGAAATCCTTAATGGATCCCATCTATCTCCAAATTTTATTCATGTGTTGAGAAGAATACTTTGTTCTGGATAAATAAACCTCATTGGAAACTTTTTTTTTATTATATGGGTTTATGTATGTATGTGCATAATAAAAGAATTGTACTTCTGGTATGTATACAACAGTTCTTAAAACCTTTGCCAATTGACGTGATTTTTATTGTATAGATATATGTATAATATACTTTGGTGTTAGTTATCACTGGTGTAAACACCTATTCATAAGGTACAGTTGATTAGTTGAATGACATCGCTTTAACTTGCATAAGAAAGTCATTTTGGTTTTGTTTTTGGAGACTATCAGTTGGTGGCTTGGTGCAATGGATAGGGAAATTGTAAGATCAGAGCAATGAAATGGCCTCAAGTTCAATGTTGTATCTTCTTAATGAGGTTCCTTGAGTTTGTTTCCATTTGAGTATTGATTAGTGTTTACACTGGGGATGAATACTGGTTATATATTGTGCTACCCCTCTTGTGGATAAGCAATAGAGTAATCATAGACTAGGGAGAAATTTCCAACACAGGTTATATATAAATGCACAAAGTGAAGCAGTTTAGTCAGTGTCTAGAGGATGCCTGGGAAATCAGATCTTCGTAGGCAAGGCGTGGCTTGGGAAACAAAGAACACCTTTGTAGGTTCAACTTCATTAAACTTTTGCATTTTTTGCATGCACACGTCTATCTATATTATGTAGTTTAGGAGAGTGTTATGGCCTCTTTGAATGCCATGTGGTAAATGAAATATTCTAATTTTTTGAATTTTAAATTTAAAAGAAAACATAAGAATGCCAAAATCATAATAATAATAATAATAATAATAATAATAATAATAATAATAATAATAATAATAATAATTTCTTAGTTGGTTACAATGAAAGTCAAAAGCTCCCCCAAGTAAAGAATATTCTTAGGAAAAAAAAACTAAATTAGGTCTTTGATTAAAGAAGTCACCCCTGTAACACGTGCCTAGAGAAACAAATTCATCCAATCAATGGTTTCTTTGTACTTCTTTTTTGTTTTTTTGGTGTCAAGACGTTTAGAAACACATTGAAGCATAAATTTTGAATAGATTTTGTTTACCGATTTTGTGCATACTATGGAGTGATACTTCATTTGAAAAACAGGAAAATAAAGTGACCAACGAGGTGGGTGAACACTTGATTTTTATTAAATATATTCAATCAAATTACATGGAAAGTATTTTACATATAGATTATTTGTACAAGTCTGGTGCATCACATGGATTATTGCTAGTATATATCCTTGTTGCATTGCATTTTAGGTGAACTATTATTGTTAAAAATATGATGTTTATGGGAAAATATGGTCTAAAATCACCTGTTCAGTTACCTAAGTATGCTTTATGCAGTATACTTGGTGAGAAGCATCTGATTGTGGGTGTGACCCATTCAAATTGGTTTATGTTGCTTGTCTAATTGGAATTCTTGAGGATCCTTGTTTGTGAGAAAACACATAGGGGATTCCTTAAATGCCTATTGCTTTATGTGCTCTACATTACTTCTTCAAGGTGATTTTTGACCGCAACTTATGTGAATGTTTACTACACCAGTATTTATAGCATCTATTGTATATAATTGTTCGCACAAATGATACATTAAGCACCTGTCATGCATGAAAAGCAAAATAGAAACATCTCTTGAGGTATGATGGTCAAATTATCAACAACAAAAGTGATTATGTGTATCATTCTTGGAACCTTGCCAGCCTTACATTTAGCTTGTTTAGCTTGAAATTTGTTTACTCATAGTAGTTATTTGCTAATTGTCTGAAATTTTATGGTACCCTTGATGGAACTTCGGCTATGTTTTGACAAATGTATTCTACTTGAAGGCGGTGAGGAAAATACAATTGAATTCATGGAACGTCAAAGCCTTTCTTCTTCCAGCATACCTCTTTTGGAAGAAGCTTATGCTTATGGAGTTGTAGAACATCCTTTCCCACTAAATTGTTTCCTAAGGGACTGGCATCTTGGATCCAACTTCTATCAAGCTGTTAAAATTGGCATTGTTCAATATGTATGTACTCTTTTATATCTTAGACCCCTCAGTGTATCTTTTCTTTCCCCAAATTTGACAAATGTTTTAGGGTCTTTTTTTTTTTTTTTTGGTTTTTGTTTTGGTTGGCAATAGTTTAGGTTATTTACCAAGACATTTGTTTTCCAGATGATACTGAAGTTGATCTGTGCTCTGCTAGCTATGGTCTTTGAATTCTTTGGGGTTTATGGTGAAGGGAAATTTGAGTGGAGATATGCGTAAGACATCCTTAATTATCTTGTCATTTTGTTTTTTTCAAGATATTAAAGCTTATAGACCCTACAGTCTTCTACTCTTTCCACTGCTCTACTTCTTTATTATGGCATTGTCCAGTTTGAATGGAAGATCAAGCTAGTCACTATATTTCAAAGTACTCTTTGTTCTATTCGCTAACTTGTTATATGCCTGGAACAATATAATTTTTAAATTTAGTGGACTAATATACTTTCACCGAACTTATGAACTGAAACTCTGTAATCTGGTTGCAGGTATCCATACTTGGCAGTTGTTATTAATTTTAGTCAGACCTGGGCATTGTATTGCCTTGTACAGTTCTATTCAGTCACCAAAAATAAGTTGGCGCCGATTAAACCTCTGGCCAAATTTTTGACATTCAAATCGATTATATTCTTGACATGGTGGCAAGGTGTGGCTGTTGCATTTCTTTTTTCAATGGGAGCCTTCAGAGGGGCTTTGGCACAGGAGTTGAAAACACGGATACAAGACTATATCATCTGTATTGAGGTGTGTAGTGAGCTGATTCTATTTGTGAAATTTTGTTCATTGCTTGGATTGGTGTTATTTGTGTGTATTTATATTTCTATACTAAAATAGAAAGGGAGAATACCAAATTGGTGTTCCTCTGTTTTTGAAGACTTGTTAATAATTTGTTTTTCCTAAAACTAATAGACATGAGTATTATGTGAACTTCCTATTTACCTTAAGGCTTATTAATAATTTTCTGGCCTTCCGTTGTTAAAATTGGAGCTTCAGCTGGACTAATTGTACAATCAGCTGAACTCCTGTCTAGACCTAAGGCATTCCCCTGCTTCCTTGCCAAGCATAATTTACAAACAATAGGGATATAAGCTATACACACCAAACTACAACAGGTGAAACACTATGTTTCCAACCTGAGTTGTAAGATTTACTTCACTTCCCTGCCATGTACTAAATTGTTATACTCCAAATACTGAGACAGTAGCATAATTTTAATTTTTTTGGTTTGTTAAGGGTCAATTAATTTGACAATCTGTGGGTGTAAATAATAAGTTAAATAGTGCATGATGCATGAAGTTAGCCTTCTTAATATAATGCCTTTATTTACTTTTTTGTTTTGTTTTTCATTTTTGGTTATTTGTTTTCTGTTTTTTCCCACTCCTTTTGAGTGGGATCTCTCATTGGTATGCATATTGAGATATAGGTTCCTTCCTTCGGAGGTTATTGTTTTGGAGGATTATGACGATAAACTATGTCAAACAGATGGGTGTTGCTGCAGTGGTCCACTTTTATGTTTTTCCAGCAGTACCTTACAAGCGTGGAGAAAGATGTGCGCGTAATGTGGCCGTGATGACTGACTATGCATCCTTAGGATCACCTCTCGATCCAGAGGAGGTTCAAGACTCTGAACGATCTACTAGAATAAACCTTGCTCATCACAATGAGAGAGAAGAGCGTCTGAGTTTCCCCCAGAGTGTTCGTGATGTGGTCGTTGGAAGTGGTGAAATAGTGAGAATACTAAACTTTGCTCTCTTAGTTACTGATTTTCAAATTTCTAGCTCAGTTCTGATCAGTTTCTGCTATGTTTGTGTGTGGCTTCTCTGATGTGTCTAGATTGTTGATGACATGAAGTTCACGGTTTCACATGTTGTGGAACCCGTTGAAAGGGGAATTGCAAAAATAAACAAAACTTTTCATCAGATATCCGAAAATGTCAAATGGTTGGAGGAGCAAAGAAAGAACTCTAAGGATGATAGTTATCTTATCCCCTTGAATTCCCAGACAAAGGAATTTTCTGAATTAGATAATGATGACCTTATCGGAGGGAGTGTTAGTGACAGTGGTTTGTCCAACGGGAATAAACAACGTCACCACACCAAAGCAACAGCATCTCGGTTTATTAGATCCAGATGATCCTCTCCTTTATTCATTACAGAAGTTAACATTTATCTGACAGTGTCAATATACTTTGGTAAGTATACTTAATCTTGGATGTTTTCATGGTTTGCCATTTACTTTCAGATGAATTAATAAAATAGATTAGGAAATATAAAATTATGTGCAAATTAGTTTTGATGCATGTTCTCTTTCTAGGTGAAGTACTAAAGTGATCAAGAACCTTGATACGTTTCGACTGGGAAAATATGTGGAGAATTCTGTGGAGCATGCTTTGACTGACGGCTTCTTGTTAAAGATTTTGCTACAGAGCCTGGGAATTTATTAACGGACTGCCATTAAAATGGTAATTGTTATAACATACCTAGAAGATGAAGAGCAAAGACCTCAACAACTGAATTGTAAATCCAAAAATATGTACAAAAGCATGTGTAATAATGTACAATTGTACACTAACCTTACATGGAAATTCTCAAAAAAGGTCTTTCCATTGAGATTTTATTTTGTCTGCAAGCTTACTTGTGATACTACTTGACTTAAGCTTCAAGGTGGTTTTCTTAAGATGATAATATAATTTTGCATTGTTTGATTGCTGTTTTTCAATATCCCATATATGTAGAGATTTGTGGGGGAGAGAGAAATCGTGAAAGATAAGAAAAATTTTGACTTCAAATTTAATTTAATTTTTTTTTAATATTATTTATTTATATTTATTATATATATACATATATGGCATCGTTTGGAAAGTTGACTATTTTAATAGGCTATTTAGTTTTTGACTATTTTAGTAGGTTAAATTTTTGAATAATGTTAGAGACTCTAAAAATTTTATAAAATTTTTATCAAAATTTTTATCAAATGTCTCACCTTAGGATGGCATATCCTTAAAGTGAAGAACGAGGTTCAAATGAGGAAAGGCTTATGGTGGATAACTAGGCACTCAGAGACAAGAAAGGGCGTAGTAAGCGATGAAATGCTTCAGGTAGTTGAAATTAAGCATAGATCCAGAGATTCTCGAATAGGTCAACCTTTTGAACTGCTACTGAATTCATGGGCAACGTTGGTCCCACACTTATGTAAGGCATGGTAGAAACTTTGGTAGATTTTTGGGGTCTAGCATTTTTGTAGTTTTTTTATGTTTGGGAAGATAATTAGATTTTTTTTTGTAATTGAATGTAATATTTGTGAGAGAAAAGTGAAATGATTATAGGTTTGATGGTACATTTTGTCTTATTGATTATTTTAACATATTTTATCTTTTTGTAAATTTTAGTCCAAAAAAAGTAAAAAAGCTTCTTGCCAAACAGGGCCATTATATTTTTAATAATATGTGAGGAGCAAGGTAAAAGAGGGTGGAACATGTAGGAATTAAAGAAGTTTGTATAACTTCATTTTTGGCGAAATTTGGACTTCTGGGGTGTGTTTGAGAGGGTTGGAGCAATTCCATTGACTTACGCTTGACTAGAATAGATTGTGTTAAAAGCAAGCAACTGACTAATTTAAAATTTTAATCATCATACATCTTTAATTATCTATTTTATAAAAAAAAATTAATTCTAAACTAGTTTAGTTCATATTCAGAAACTCTCAAAAGAGGCCATCGGGAATAGGTGAAATTGTATTTTTGCAATTTGTGTCTTTTCTAATTGGGGTATTGAGAGGGGAAAAATCCAATGTGTAGAATGGACTGAGCTATGTATGTGCTCGGTGGAGAAGTGTGGGCCGAGCCATGTATGCAATTGAAGGGAATTTACACCGAACAAAAGACCGGACTATATGTGGAATGGGCCGACCTAAGGATAGTCCGAGCTAATGACATTATCCACTGTATAGACCGGGCAATATTTGGCCGAGTCGCGGTTGACCGGTTGGACAACTTGGAGCTAAGGCGATTGATGGAAGTTGGTAAACGGCCTTGTGCTGAGTTATGGGTAGCATGGCAGGAGTCGCTACGTGGCCCAATTGGAGTGCGAGGACGAAAACCCACCAATAGTTGCGTGTATATACTATTTAGCGGTTTGGCCAAATGTAGTTTGGTAGTATTGACACGTACACGTATAAAGAATATAGAGGGTAATACAACCACGCGTCCAGAAAAAGGACTAGCGGAGTGGTGCGTGTAGAAGCTATTTAAGCTGTGCGGCGCCTCCATACAACAAGTCTGAAAAAATCTGGTGATTAGAACTCAGTTACCACTTTGTCTCCTCTCTTTCTCTCTTTCTTTTCCTCTCTAAGGGTGTTAACTTGATCATCATAAAGGGGTTTCCGGCAGCACACTCGCCGGGTAGCTTACCATCGTTGTATTCTCAGGTTATTCAGAGCGAAGCGAAACTTGGACACGAGGAGTACGGACTGCGGCGAGTATTTGCTCCCCATACAGGTATGAAGTAAATTTTTTAATTTATTTTTTAACTAAGTTAAATTTGAACATATTTTAAATTTTTTTAATTATATATATATATTGTAGAATTGTATAAAAAAAAAAATCAAACTCAATTAAAACTCATTTAAGATCGATTTGAATAGTTAAAACAAAAAATTAAATTTAAACATATTTTAAAATTTTGAAATTAAATTTAAACAATAATATATCAGCTGATGGCAGCCTGGCAGTGGTAGGCAAAGAACGAAGATAAAACGGCGTCGTAAAAGTCAACTGGTTGGGTGGGTGTAGTGGGAATAACGAAAACTTTGCGAGGGCAAAAACGAAATCACGAATCATAGTTAGAGATTAGGGTTTTGTGTTGTTTTGAAATCTCTTTGTTCGCCTCTTCGTTATATATATAGAGCAGTACAACCCCTCCTCTTCCCTACGGAGCTCTCATACTGCAATCTCTCTCTCTCTCTCTCTCTCTCTCTCTCTCTCTCTCTGGTACTTTTTTTAGGATTTTGATTTTGATTTTGATTTTGATTTTGATTTTGATTTGTTGGGGTGGCAATGAAGAGGAAAAGTCGTGCACCACTCTGATTTATTAATCAGTGATGATAAACCTTCTTATACCCATTTTTATCTGAGCCCCTTCGGTTTTCTTCAATCTTCATCTGTTTTGATTTGTTATTTTGTTTTTAAAAAAAAGAGAGTCTATTTTGAGCTTTAGTAATGGAGCTTTGCTTTGAAAGTTGTTCTGAAATAATAAAAATTTAAATTTTGCATGTTAATCTGCATAGATATGTGTAAGGGAAGAGGAGGATGAGGATCCAAGTGATGCGGTTTTTTCAGTAAAACCGAAACCATGATGCGGACCGTACAGCTTCAAAAAAGCTTCTGGGGATACACTTTTGGTTGCTGATGGTTCCTCTGTTTTTCTTCATTTTTTTTTTTTGGGAGTATTTTTTAAGGAGAAATTGACATTTGATATTGTTTTTTTATTGTGTGAAATTAAGTTTTTGTTATAGTTTACTACTATAATTATCCCTTTCTCGTGTTTTATTGTTTATTTTGATCTGGTGCTCCTTATTTCGTTACTTTTCTTATATCTTTATTTGAAGAAAAAAATTACAAGTATATAAAAGTCATGTACGATACGGGATCTGTAAATCCACAGTAATTTTTGTTTGTTTGTTTGTTTGTTTTTATTATTATTATTATTATTAGATTGAAGTAATTTTGTTGCTTGAAACCATGAAAAATTGACTTCGATTGTATATGTAGTATGGGAAATTCTATGGTACATGGGTTTATGTTATGCATTTTTTTATGCTAAATGTAATTTCCCAATAGAATTATCACAGTTTGTGATTTAAATTTTTTTTATCTAAACATTTTTTAACCAAAAATGGGAAACTATTTTTGAACTTCAAAATCTTGTAGCATTTTTGTTATTTTTAAAAGAAATTTTTTTAGATTTAATATTGTTCGCATTGTCTTTTTCATTTATTTATTTTCTTATGAGATTTTGATAATAAAAAAACATAAAAAGTAATTCAATTAAATAAATAAATAAATCAAAACAATTGTAGTTAAAACATTAAAAAAAAAAAAAATCATATAATTGAGAATTATGTTTTGCTAGAATAAAAATAATATTTTAATATTAACTCATCGACAAAATAAAATATAAGATTTAATTATTTAAGTTTCTTATCAAATAAATAAATTTAATATCAAATGTAAAAAGAGAAAAATGTATTAGAATTGTATAAAAATATACCAAATTAAATATTACAAAAAAATATAAAAATCACAAAATTAATTGAACCCATCGTTAAAATATCGTCAAAAGATAAAATTTTAAGCCAAAAAAATATAATGAATACTTAATGACAAAGTTAAAAAAATATTTCTACAACTCCAAGAACTGTTGTTTTTGGGGCAAAAATCAAGGAGGTGGACAATTAGTTTCTGAAATTACCTATTTCTAACAAAGAAGTCTAACAAAGAAGTCTGGGAAGCTGTTAAGAGTATCAAGGCATACAAAGCCCCTGGTCTGGATGGCATCCAAAGCCCCTGGTCTGGATGGTATCCAAGTTGTCTTCTACTACAAATTTTGGGACTTGGCAGGTACTTCTGTTTGTCAATTTGTGAAGAATTGTTTTGCTACCAACAAAGTCCCTGAGGAAGCAAATAAAACCCTCATCTCTCTTATTCCTAAGGTGGGTAATCCTTATAATATTAAGAAATTCAGATCTATCCACGTGTGCAATGTGAGCTACAAAATTGTCACTAAAATTTTGGTTAATATCAAAGTTATTTTGTTCCAGGTAGATTAACAAATGATAACATCATTATTACTCAGGAGATAATCCATTCTCTTTGGCACAAGAAAGGGAAAATATGTGGCATGGTGATTAAAATTGAATTAGAAAAAGCTTATGACAGAATCTCTTAGGCTTTCATTCGACAAACCCTTTGTGATCTTAATCTTAATAGTGATTGGGTTGAGCTGATTATGAGTTGTATCACTTCTGTTAACACAGTTGTACTTTGGAATGGTCAAGCACTCCTTGAATTTCCCATGGGCAGATGCCTTAGGTAGGAAGACCCACTCTCTCCCTATATATTTATTCTCTGGATGGAAAAACTTTCTAGCATAATCAATAGCGAGGTTAATAGTGGTGACTGGAAAGATATCAAAGTTTCTCGAAACTGTCTTCCCATTTCACATTTATTCTTCGCCGATGATCTCCTACTCTTTGCTAAAGCTGATACAACTAGTTGTGAGGTGATTTTGGATGTTCTTTATGAATTCTGTGAACTCTTGGACCAGAAAATTAATCCCTATAAGTCCAAAATTTTTGTTTCCCAAAATGTGTCTAGAACCAAAGTTAAAGAACTCAGCAATATAAGTGGTTTCCTACTTACTCAAAACCTCGGTCGCTATTTTGGTACACCAATTCCCCATGGCAGAGCTAGTAGAAATTATTTCCAATTTATCATTGAGAAATTACATAAGAAATTGTCTGGTTAGAAAGCTAGTGTCCTATCTATGGCGGGTCGAGCCATCCTCATTCAGTCACTTTAGCAATGCCTTCTTATGTGATGTCCACGGCTAAACTTCCAAATAACATTTGTGCGGATATTGATAAAAAACATAAAAAGTAATTCAATTAAATAAATAAATAAATCAAAACGATTGTAGTTAAACATAAAAAAAGTATCATATAATTGAGAATTATGTTTTGCTAGAATAAAAATAATATTCTAATGTCAACCCATCAACAAAATAAAATAAAAGATTCAATTGTTTAAGTTTTTTAACAAATAAATAAATTTAATACCAAATGTAAAAAAAGAAAAATGTATTAGAATTGTATAAAGATATACAAAATTAAATATTACATAAAAATATAAAAACCACAAAATTAATTCAACCCATCACCAAAATATCCTCAAAAGACAAAATTTTAAGCCAAATAACTAAAAAAAATAAAAAAACCAACAACTTATATCAAAAAGTCAAAATTTTTTTTTTTTTTTTTTTCCGGAAAAAATCAAAAAGTCATCTTAAATATATTAGTTTTTTTATATCATTTTTATTAAAAAAATTAAAAAATTATTAAAAAAATCTGTTCCTAAACGAGGCTTAAATTATTAACTGTTCGTTATTTTTTGAGTTTAGACCCAATGGTCTTGGTCTTTCATGATTAACCTATTATGTTAATTTCACTCTTTACCCTTCTCTGTCTATATATATAATTTTATATTGTTATGACTTAAATGCTTCATACATTTATAATTTTTGTTTAAATTTTAATTTATTTTTACAGGTGACATTATAATTTAGAGGTAATTACTTAAAAGTCCTATCAATATGTTTGGTTGTAGCTTAGGTCCCACCAAATTTTTTTTGAACCAATAAGTATCATTTGTAGGTAAAAAGACGTGTTTGCCCTTTAACAAAAACAACTGTATATAAAATTTCATTCACGTTATTTACTAGAAAGAAAAAAGAAATCAGTTAACAGATCAGTTATGGAAGTAGCTGAAGATTCGAATCGTGAACGATCTTGAAGGATTTATTGCTTTGGTTCGCTATTATACGTAATTGATTTCTCGATTTTGATTCGAATAGGAAAGGATCTTGAAAGATTTCTTAGTTTGGTTCGCTTTTTGAGTTGAAATCTTTTGGAGTTTGTTATGTGCGATTTCGATTTATAAATTGAAGAATTGATTTGCTGGATATTTGATCTTCGATTTGGTTTATAGGTATGTATTGTTTCGATTTTGTATATTATGTTTTTTTTATAATTTTCTTTAGTTTTGATTGAATTTATTTATGAGAATATGTTGAATAATTTTGTTTTTACAAATTGAAGACGTGATTTGTTGGATGATTTCTCGGTTTGGTTATTTATTTTATGAATTGAAAACGTGATTTGTGAAGTATTTGTATTGTTATGAAGTTTTTTGTTCTGGTGTTTATTGTTATGAAGTATTTGTGAAAACTGAGAACGTTCTTAGTATTGTTGTAAAGTATTTGTTCTGGTTTTTATTGATGTGATCTTTTTTTCTTATTTAGATTGAAAGATGAGTGAAGGTTGTACGAGTACGCCTATTTTTTTGTTGTGCAAGTATAATGGTTGCACATTTGCAATTAAGATTGATCAAAATGTTACATATGATCAGTTGGTTGAGAAGCTATGTTTGAAATGGGATAATTTGCAATATGATAATATTTGTCTATCTTACTCATTGCCTGGACATCCTAATTGTACGTTGGACAACAATGAGGAGTTAGATTTGTTGTTGGCATTAGTTGTGCATTTTGATTCAAACTGTATTGATGTTGTTGTGAGAGTAAAAGACTCAACCATTGACTATGGTTATCTCAACAAAAGATTGGATTATGGAGAAAGAGAGAGTTAATGTTGGATCTTGAAGTTTGTGATATTGCATTGTCTCATGACAGCAGTAAGTCTGTGAACTTGTCAAACAGAGCATCTACATCCTCCAAAGGGAATTCGAGGTTGGAGGTTGAAGAAGAGGTTGATATGTTATCATCATTTTGTCGACACAAGGAAAAAGTACTGTTGTTTGCTGGTTGGGCAGTTAGTATTACACATGTAGGACATAAATTTGAAGGTGGAATTGTTGAATTTCGTAATGCATTGTCAAAGTTTTCTATTGAGTGTGGATTTGAGTTCATATTTGTTAAGAATGATAAAGTTCGTGTTATCGCACAATGTTTGTTTAGAGAGACAAAAGGTTGTATGTGGAATGTTCATGGTAGAGTGGAGAATGCTAATGGGTTCTTTTATACAAGGAAGTTGAACAATGTCCATACATGTGGTGCTGAAGTACGTACGATGAATCATTCTTGTATGAGTTCTAATTTAGTTACTGATTTGATTGTTGAAGGTGTTCATGATAATCCATTGACACGTCCAGTTCATGTTGTTTGGGATTTTAAGTTGAGGTATGGGCTGAGAGTTAGTTATCGTCAAGCTTGGTTGGGGGTAGAGAAAGCAAAATGTGAGATTTTTGGAAACTACTTAATGTCATTTGACCAGTTAAGATGGTATGTGGATGTTGCAAAGAGTTGCAATCCAGGGAGTTACATTGAGTTTGAGTGTGACGATGATACTAAACGGTTTAAGAGATTATTTGTTGCTTTTCATGGTTCCATTAGTGGATTTGATTATTGTCGACCTCTCTTATTCCTTGATGGCACATTTTTGAAGGGAAGATTTAGAGGAAATTTACTTGCTGCTACAGGAAAAGATGGAAATTAAGGTACATAAGAAATCTGTTTTCTCTGTTTTGAAATTGAGGAAGTTCTCAATTAAAAAATATCATTGAATGTTTTAAATTTATATAATATTGTTGTTGTATATGCATTTTTTATTTTTTCAGTTATTCATTTTAGTATTTGATATTTTGAATGTTAAAGTGTTACCATTTTCTAAGAATAATAGAATATTTTCATTTTTTCTATTTTGTACATACAGGGTTCTTTCCTATTTGTTTTACAGTTATTGGCTCAGAGAATCAAGATAACTGGCGTTGGTTTTTGGAGCATTTGAGTAGAATTGTTTCACCAGAACGAAATATTACATTTGTGTCAAATCGTAACCTTGGATTAGTTGAAGTGTTGCCAAAGGTTTTCCCAATAGCTTTCCATGCTTATTGTTTATATCATTTGAAGATGAACTTGAGGCATCATTTGTGTGGGATGTTTCATGGATTGAAAGAAAAATTGATCACTCTGTTTGGGAAATGTGCATATGCTCTAACTGAAGAAACATTTCATCAATGTTTGGTTGAGTTAAAGACTGAAGGTGGGTCAAGAGTTGAAAAGTTTTTAGATGACATACCATATGTGTCACACCCCAAACTCGCCCCTAAAAGTCTGGGCATGACCTATTCAGAAATGGACAGTTAACCTGTTATACATAACATATGGGGCCTGAACGGAAGCATTAAATATTATAAAATAACATGAAATAAAAAGAAGCTACATCCATTGAGCGACCACTATCATGCCAGGATCATAAACAGTACATCAGATGGTAAATATTTACATACACATATACAAACCCCGCCCCTTATTTAGGTGTATAACAAAAACATTGGAAACTTCAACTTATATAGACAATCAGAGTACAAGCCAAAACTTTAGCAAAACTCCACCAAAAAAATGGGCAGGCTTCATCCAAATGCCTGGACACACAGAGGTTGACAAAAGAGAGACGAGCATCGGGGTTAAGGCTGACCTCCAGATTTATTACCTACAGAATCAGACAAAATACAGAGTGAGACAACCTCAGTGAATAATAGTACTTTAATAAGTCAATGATCAACTTGAATTATAATGCACATCAATGCATATATAAATGCAAAAGACATATAATTAATCTGATACTGTAATTATTTCCAGAACGGCCTTGGGCCCAGTCTTTAAATAGAGTGGCTTCAAGCCCAGATTAAATAGAGTGGCGTTAAGCTCGGATTAAACATAATGGCATTAAGCCCAGAGATATACAGAACGGCCTTAGGCCGGACAAATTTCACAGATTGGCCAAAGGCCTAACAGAGTCCACAGATTGGCCAGAGGCCCAGATGTCATTATAGCATACTAGTTACAGTGTCACACAGAGTTCCAGAGTTATATGGAAGTTCACACCTTCTTTCAGACGTTCACAAGTTACCATAGTTGATATGCAATTAACAGAATGCCAATAGTAACTATTAGTGATAAGTAACGCGTACTACTACAGTAGTACTACTCACTGTGTCGTGGCGGAGTGCTAGTTCCTCCAGGAGTGTGTCCTACGCACATACAAAGTCAAAAATTAATCCAATTCTTCCTTAAACTCACATTTGATTCGGTAACTTTCAGTAAATTAAAAAGCATTCTAAAGATTTCTGATATTAATTTTCACCATCCCAGAGGATCAAACACGTAAAATGGAGTGGCCGAAGTTTTTTAGCATGGGCCGCACGTGCGGCTGTGAGCCCCGCACATGCGGCAGTGATGCCCTGCACGTGCTTTTTAAGCAGTAGCCACAGCTCAAAATTTCACCATTTCCCCGCACGTACGGCCATGACTCCAGCACGTGCGGCAATGCTCCTGCACGTGCGGCCATGACCCCCGTACGTGCGGCGATTTCCTGTGTTGCACAGTCCGAAATTCACATAAAATCCAATTTTAGGTGCACATTCACAAAGCTCAAAATAGACTCTTTAATTGCTAAAACATGGGCCAAAAATCATGTAAATAGGTAACTCATACACATATCAAGTTCAATATGAATTGATTTCTCAATTCTTTGCAATTCACAACATAAGTTAAACACTTGAATCCCTACTATATAGTTCTCAAATATAGATGTAATCGTCCAAATCATTCCAATCCACAAATGAGTTGAAATAGGTAAAGATAAGGCATAAAATGAGAGTCTTCTTCATATAACTCAACTTAACTCCCAACCAATCCAATGATAAAACATCTTTTTAATTTAACCAATACACACCCTAATTTGCATAATCATCAAAGAAAATCTCACTCATATTCAAGAGAGGACTTAATTCAAGTAAAATACACATACCTTGAACTTTAAACCCTACAATCCCTCATAATTTCCCAATCTTTCTTTTTGATGACTTCCTTCTCTTCTTTTCAACCCTCTTCTTCTCTAATTTTTCTCTCAGGAGATATTTTGGAGTAGAGATCCTCAAGTCAACATATGGAGATAGATATATATATATATATAAAATGTGAATAGAGACGAAATTTAATCAATTTAATTGTTCCAAATCAAATTTTTACAGAAAATCATATTATGCTCTAAATTGTGCTGATCTCAAATATAAAGTCAATTTCAGATAATTAAGCTTCTAAGGCTTCCAATTCCTGATTCAAACATTATAATTGTAACAGATATTTCTCTTATCAGACAGATATGCATCCATAATCATAGGGTTCACTTAAGTAAACGTAATTTCACAGTAAGCATTTAAAGGCACAAAATGTAGAGCTGAAATTATACCAAAAATACATATAAGGGTCGAGTTATTACACTCTCCCCCCTTAAATAAGTTTGGTCCCTCAAACTTGTTTTACCTTAGGATAGGAACAGATGCGGATATTGGTGTTGCATTTCTTTTTCTTTTTCCCAAGTGGCTTTAGTTCCGTAATGTTCCTGCCACTCAACTTTTACCATTGGAATTTCTCGATTTCATAACTGTTTCACTTGCCAGTCCAGAATTCGAATTGGTTTTTCTTCATAAGTTAACTTGTCATTCAACTCAATTTGATGGTAATCTATGACATGAGACGGATCCGAAAGATATCCTCGAAGCATAGAGATATGGAATACATTATGTACTTGACTCATACTTGGTGGAAGGACAACTCGGTAAGCTATCGGACCCACTTTCTCCAAAATTTGGAAGGGACCAACGTATCGAGGTGTTAACTTACCCCTTTTCCCGAATCTCGGATGTGCTTTCATTGGGGTGACTTTTACAAAAACATGACTATCTACTTCAAATTCCAAATTCCTTCGTCGGTTATCCGCATAGCTCTTTTGCCTACTCTGAGCAGTTTTCAATCTTTCCCGAATAATTCTAACCTTCTTAGTTGTCAACTGAACAATTTCGGGCCCTAACAAGGATCTATCTCCAATTTCGGCCCAACATACGGGAGAATGACACGGTCTTCCATATAGAGCCTCATAGGGTGCCATCTTAATACTCGAATGGTAACTATTATTGTATGCGAACTCTACCAACGGTAGATGGGTTTCCCAACTTTCTTGAAAATCTAGCACACACATTCGGAGCATATCCTCTAGTGTTTGTATCGTTCTCTCGGATTCCCCATCAATTTGTGGGTGGAAGGCGGTACTAAACTTTAGTTCTGTACCCATTGCGTTCTGTAGACTTTGCCAGAATCTCGAAACAAATTTTAGATCTCTATCTGACACAATTGAGACCGGAACACCATGAAGTCTCACAATTTCATTCACATAGATCGCAGCGAGTTTATCCGCATTATATTGAGTCTTCACAGGTAGGAAGTGAGCGGACTTAGTTAATTGGTCTACAATGACCCATATAGAATTCATACCCCGAGGAGTCCGTGGTAACCCTACAACGAAATTCATGGTGAGATGTTCCCACTTCCATTCCGGGATTGGAAGGGGTTGCAATAGCCCTGTTGGTCTTTGATGCTCTGCCTTTACTTGCTGGCATTGCAAATATTTAGAAATGAACTCCGCGACTTCCTTTTTCATACTCGGCCACTAAAAGTTTTGTTTTAAATCCCGATACATTTTAGTACTCCCCGGATGCATTGAGAATCTTGAGGTATGTGCTTCTTCCATCAGTTTTCGTTTGAGTTCCAACACATTGGGGACACATATTCGGTTTTGAAATTTGAGTACTGAATTCACCAAACTGAACCCCGGTTTTGGTTTTGTCTCTAATTCATCACATATCTTCGATCCGTGTTTCATCTTCTATTTGATGTAGCTGGATCTCCTCAAGTAAGGTCAGTTGGGTCATTACTGCTGCTATTACGGCCTCCTGTCTACACATCACAAGCTCTACATTCATTCTATCCAATTCGATCACCAACTCCTTTTGCTCCGTAAATAGATTTGCCAAATTCCCTATATTTTTCCGACTACGTGAATCTGCAACTGAGTTAGCTTTACCAGGATGATAATGGATCTACAAATCATAGTCTTTAATAAGTTCTAATCATCGCCGCTGCCGCATTCAACTCCTTCTGGGTAAACAGGTACTTAAGACTCTTATGGTCGGTGTAGACTTCGCAAGTAGTGCCATACAGATAGTGTCTCCATATCTTCAAAGCAAAAACTACTGCGGCTAGCTCAAGATCATGTGTGGGATAATTCTTTTCATGGGGTTTAAGCTGTCAGGAAGCATAAGCAATAACTCTTCCGTTTTGCATAAGCACATAACCAAGTCCTTTATACGAAGCATCACTGTATATCACAAATCCCTCAGTACCAAATGGCAAGGCAAGGACCGGAGCGGTAGTTAGCTTCGTCTTCAATTCCTGGAAAGCAGATTCTCGCTTTTCTGACCATTCAAACGCAACTCCTTTTTAAGTCAATTGTGTAAGTGGCACAGCGATTTTGGAAAAATTCTGAACAAACCTCCTGTAATATCCAGCTAACCCCATAAAACTACGTACCTCAATCACATTGGTAGGAGTTGGCCAATTCACGATCGCCTCAATTTTATGTGGATCAACAGAGACTCCCTCCTTTGTTATAACATGCCCCAGAAATGCCACCTCTTGTAGCCAGAATTCACATTTCTTCAACTTTGCATGCAGTTTCTTCTCTCGAAGTGTTTGAAGAATTAAATGAAGGTGATTCTCATGAGCCTCTGCACTCTTTGAGTATATAAGGATATCATCAATAAATACCACTACAAACTCATCCAAATAGGGCTTGAAAATACGATTCATCAAATCCATAAACGCTGCTGGTGCGTTAGTAACTCCAAAAGGCATAACCAGAAATTCGTAATGACCATAATGGGTTCGAAAAGCTGTCTTCTCAACATCATCAGCTTTAACCTTCAGTTAGTAGTATCCAGATCGTAAGTCAATTTTTGAAAAGACCTGTGCCCCTTGTAATTGGTCAAATAAATCATCGATCCGCGGCAGTGGGTACTTATTTTTTATTGTTACCTTATTGAGTTCCCTGTAATCGATACAAAGTCGGAGTGTTCCATCCTTCTTTTTCACAAACAGAACTGGTGTACCCCAAGGAGAGACACTCGGGCGAATGAACCCCTTATCAAGTAAATCCTGCAACTGAGTCTTTAATTCCTTCATCTCAACTGGTGACATTTGATATGGGGTCTTAGAAATGGGTTGGGTTCCCGGTATCACTTCAATTGTAAATTCAATTTCACGATCTATTAACTCTCCCGGTAACTCCTCCGGAAAAACATCCGGAAACTCACAGACAACTGGAATCATATTAATACCCCCATTCATTACTTGTCCCTCCAAAACACTGCATAAATACCCCTGACCCCCTTTCTGAATTAGTTTACAAGCCTTTGCTGCAGAAATTAAGTATGGTGGAGAAGTTACTCCACGTCTCTGAAAAGTAGATTCCGATTGTCCCGAAGGGCAGAAGCTAATTTGCTTAGTCAGACAGTCTATAGTTGCACCATATTCACTTAACCAGTCCATACCCAGAATAATATCAAAATAGGTCATGTCAAGAGGTAATAGATTCGCATATACCCGGACATCCCCAATTAGAAGTTCACAAGCGTAATATACAGAGGTACAGATCATAGAATCCCCCAAGGGTGACGACACACATAGCATATAAGATAATACTTCTTCAGATTTATCTAGATTGGGAGCAAATAGTTTCGACACAAAGGAGTGGGTAGAGCCAGAATCAAACAATACATGAGCAGAATGACCGTGAACAATAAATGTACCTGACACCACTGTTGCCGCGTTTTGCACATCTCCCGGGACCAATGCAAACACCCTGCCTTGTCTTGCAGTGTCTTTGTTGTTAGTAGATTTGGCAGCTGGCTTGGTACTGGGAGTTGGTGTAGATCCCGCTGAACTGGTAGCAGCTCTATTGCATCTTGTTGATTCCGCTGAGGGCAATCCCTTACCAAATGACCTGTTTTGCCACATCTGAAACAGGCTCCAGACTTCCGATAGCACGTTCCACGATGCTTCTTTTCACATTCTGAACACATAGGAATTGAATCCTATATAGGGGTAGAAGTATTTGAAGTCCCTGAATTTTGTTTCTTGGTTGGTGGTGTAGTTGACCCTTTTAACCATTGATTGTTCTGCCTCTTTCCTTTTCATTCAGAAATCCGATTCTGAGCAGCGATATTCCCTTCCGCTATAACAGCCCTCTCCAACACATCAACATAAGTGGGTAACTTCAACATATTGACTCGGTCCAGGATAGCACCCCGTAATCCCCCTTCAAATTTCCGCGCCTTCTTATAATCTGTATCCACCATATGAGGTGCAAACCGGGCTAGTTCTGCAAATTGGGCCTCATACTTTGCTACGATCTTGTTCCCTTGCCTGAGAGTTTCAAATTCTGTCACCTTCTTATCTCGCATATTTTGAGGAAAATACTTGTCATAAAACAGTTCTAGGAATTTGTCCCATGTTAATCCCGGGTGTATAGTCCTCGTAAGCATCCACCACCTCCATGCTTCATCTTCGAGAGTGAAGGCAGCAAGTTGTACTTTTTGAGCTTCGGTACAAGGAAATACTTCAAACAGTTTTTCTATGCCCAACACCCACGCTTTAGCTTTCATCGGTTCTATTCCTCCCTTGAATGATGTCGGCTTCATCTTTTTAAATTCCTTTGTAAGTGTAATGGTTCGGTCCTCAGCTTGAAAATCTTGTATCACAGGTGGAGGTATCGGTGGCGGTGGCGGTTGTGGCTGTTGCTGTTGCTGTTGTTGCTGTAAGGTCTCCGCCATTTCCATAATCATTCTTTCCATCCTGTCCAACCGTGCAGTAGTAGCATCTTTTGGGTCTTCCGTTCTTGTTCTCACCATATTCTACATAGCAATAAATTACAATAGGCACAAGAGATACACAATATGCATGGTTCAAAATTGTTAGCGTTAGCAGAATACATTTAACGTTGCCATCGATCTTTTCATATACTTTTAGAATGTTATGCATGATGCCTAAGTCTTTTCTAGACATCCTAAGGCTCAATGGATCCGTGTGTGAGATAGCAACTCGTGCTCTGATACCACTGTCACATCCCAAACTCGCCCCTAAAAGTTTGGGCATGACCTATTCAGAAATGGACACTTAACCTGTTATACATAACATATGGGGCCTGAACGGAAGCATTAAATATTATAAAATAACATGAAATAAAAAGAAGCTACATCCATTGAGTGACCACTATCATGCCAGGATCATAAACAGTACATCAGATGGTAAATATTTACATACACATATACAAACCCCGCCCCTTATTTAGGTGTATAACAAAAACATTGGAAACTTCAACTTATATAGACAATCAGAGTACAAGCCAAAACTTTAGCAAAACTCCACAAAAAAAATGGGCAGGCTTCATCTAAATGCCTGGACACACAGAGGTTGACAAAAGAGAGACGAGCATCGGGGTTAAGGCTGACCTCCAGATTTGTTACCTACAGAATCAGACAAAATACAGAGTGAGACAACCTCAGTGAATAATAGTACTTTAATAATTCAATGATCAACTTGAATTATAATGCACATCAATGCGTATATAAATGCAAAAGACATGTAATTAATCTGATATTGTAATTATTTCCAGAACGGCCTTGGGCCCAGTCTTTAAACAGAGTGGCTTCAAGCCCAGATTAAACAGAGTGGCGTTAAGCCCGGATTAAACAGAATGGCATTAAGCCCAGAGATATACAGAACGACCTTAGGCCGGACAGATTTCATAGATTGGCCAAAGGCCTAACAGAATCCACAGATTGGCCAAAGGCTTAACAGAGTCCACAGATTGGCCAGAGGCCTAGATATCATTAGAGCATACTAGTTACAGTGTCACACGGAGTTCCAGAGTTATATGGAAGTTCACACCTTCTTTCAGACATTCACAAGTTACCATAGTTCATATGCAATTAACGGAATGCCAATAGTAACTATTAGTGATAAGTAACGCGTACTACTATAGTACTACTACTCACCGTGTCGTGGCGGAGTGCTAGTTCCTCCCGGAGTGTGTC
Organism: Camellia granthamiana; assembly: GCA_036172215.1. Lineage (NCBI taxonomy): Eukaryota > Viridiplantae > Streptophyta > Magnoliopsida > Ericales > Theaceae > Camellia > Camellia granthamiana. Next base: position 114,520,561 of record CM069905.1, read on the forward strand.
CTACGCACATACAAAGTCACAAATTAATCCAATTCTTCCTTAAACTCACATTTGATTCGGTAACTTTCAATAAATTAAAAAGCATTCTAAAGATTTATGATATTAATTTTAACCATCCCAGAGGGTCAAACACGTAAAACGGAGCGGCCGAAGTTTTTCAGCATGGGCCGCACGTGCGGCTGTGAGCCCCGCACGTGTGGCAGTGATGCCCCACACGTGCTTTTTAAGCAGTAGCCACAGCTCAAAATTTCACCATTTCCCCACACGTACGGCCATGACTTCCGCACGTGCGGCAGTGCTCCCACACGTGCGGTCATGACCCCTGCACGCGCAGGGATTTTCAGTGTTGCACAGTCCGAAATTCACATAAAATCCAATTTTAGGTGCACATTCACAAAGCTCAAAATAGACTCTTTAATTGCTAAAACATGGGCCAAAAATCATGTAAATAGGCAACTCATACACATATCAAGTTCAATATGAATTGATTTCTCAATTCTTTGCAATTCACAACATAAGTTAAACACTTGAATCCCTACTATATAGTTCTCAAATATAGATGTAATCGTCCAAATCATTCCAATCCACAAATGAGTTGAAATAGGTAAAGATAAGGCATAAAATGAGAGTCTTCTTCATATAACTCAACTTAACTCCCAACCAATCCAATGATAAAACATCTTTTTAATTTAACCAATACACACCCTAATTTGCATAATCATCAAAGAAAATCTTACTCATATTCAAGAGAGGATTAATTCAAGTAAAATACACATACCTTGAACTTTAAACCCTACAATCTCTCACAATTTCCCAATCTTTCTTTTTGATGACTTCCTCCTCTTCCTTTCAACCCTCTTCTTCTCTAATTTTTCTCTCAGGAGATATTTTGGAGTAGAGATCCTCAAGTCAACATATGGAGATATATATATATATATATATAATGTGAATAGAGACGAAATTTAATCAATTTAATCGTTCCAAATCAAATTTTTACAGAAAATCATATTATGCTCTAAAAATTGTGCTGATCTCAAATATAAAGTCAATTTCAGATAATTAAGCTTCTAAGGCTTCCAATTCCTAATTCAAACATTATAATTGTAACAGATATTTCTCTTATCAGACAAATATGCATCCATAATCATAGGGTTCACTTAAGTAAACGTAATTTCACATAACATTTCATAGTAAGCATTTAAAGGCACAGAATGTGGAACTGAAATTATACCAGAAATACATATGAGGGTCGGGTTATTACAATATGATCATTGGAGTAATGCATATTTTCAAGGGCAACGCTTTGGAGAGATGTGGTCAAATGTAACTGAATCTTTCAATTCGTGGATACGAGAGGAACGCCATTTGCCTATCACAAAGTTGATTGATAGTGTAAGAATTAAGTTGATGAGGAAAATTGCTAAGATGAGGGAACTTGCTAATAAATGGAATGGTTTGATATGCCCTAAAATGGAGTCCAAGTTGCATGATGGCTTTAATACTTCGAGGCCATGGATTGTTAGTTCATCTGGAAATGATGTCTATGAGGTGCATTCACATCCATCTGTTTCAGTTGACATTAGTAGACGAATATGCTCTTGTGGCGAGTGACAGTTGAAAGGGTTTCCATGTGCACATACAGTTGGTGCTATACAAAAGAGTGGACATGATTGGAGTTTATTTGTTGATCAATACTTCTATGTTTAAAGTTATCGAGAGTCCTATTCTTTTCCCATATATCTTGTTCCTTTAATTTGGAAACCAGATTGTAATGTTGATGGTGATAGTGAAGTTGTTCTTCCTCCTTTGTCTAAGAAGTAACCAGGAAGGCCAAATAAGAAGAGGATTCGTTCGAATGGTGAGAAAGTAAGGCAAATTACTTGTAGTAGATGTGGGAAGGTTGGCAATCACAATAAGAATCGTGTAAGGAGGCTTTGTGATTTTTTGTAGCTGCTTTGTGATTGTAAAAATTTCGTATTCATAAATTTCTTGAAGTAGCAGTACTGTTGAGTGCTGAGTAATAATCTTCTATGTTTTGAATAAAGTGACATTGAATTAAAATTGAAAATATTCTTAGTTTCAAATTTTAATTTTGAAATTGTTTGTGATAATATTGTTTGGTTGGCTTTCGGAAATAAACTTAACTGTTGAATGTTTGTTTTGAAGATTATGTGAATACTGTATAAAAAGTGAACATATTCTCAGTTTAAGTTTTTAGTTCAAAATAGCTGATTTTGTGATAATAGTGTGAGGCTTTTGTTATGAATTAGAACTAGTTATAAATGTGATTAATTGAATGAATGTGAATTAATATTCTAAATAGATGTGGTCAATGCTCTATATTTTGATTAAAGTAACAGTGGACTGAAAGTGAAAATATTCTTTGTTTTGAATTTTAGTTTTTCAAATTGTCATAATATTGGGAGGCAGGAAATAAATTGTTGTGATAATATTGTTGTTTGAAAATTGAGTGATCTGTATAAAACTGAAAATATTCTTAGTGTTAAAGTTTTTGAGTTTGAAAATACGTGATTGTGATAATATTGTGAGGCAACAAAACACTGTATAAAAACTGAAAATATAAACAAAAACATCCACAAAGCACTGATTGTGATACAATAAAGTTTTGTGTCTACTATTTTCACATGTAATACTATTTTCACTTTTCCCATATAGTAGTGTGAGGAACAGGATAATAGAAACTGAGAATATGGACAAAAACATCAACAAAGCTCGGGTGCATATATCTTTGAGAGTATGACAAAATATTCCATTACACATCATAGAATTTGTAATATGTTTGTTAGGTAATATGCTTGGAACTATTAACAAAAACATTAGTCATTGTATCAAAGTGTTACAAAAAAGAGTTCATTGAGTTACACATCAAAAAAGATTTCATTAAATGTTGCAATCTTGACTCTACTTGACTTTGATTGATCTTTGTGGATCACTGAGGAACTCATGTACCATGTCTGCTCTGAGTCTTGTGGATGTTCCTGGTGGTAATGTGTTTGGAATTGGTTGATGCCTCATGTATTGTCTTATGATGTAACAAACAATAATTCCAAAGTCATTCCTACAGAAATCATTTTTGACACAGTTAGGGAAAAAACAAAATTTTTTGAAAAAGCTATTAAAATTTGTTAGTTAGAATAAATTAACATACGTCATTGCTTCTTGTTGAGGACTGTCTTTGACTGATTCAATCTTGACATCAGGATTCCATGCTTTTTCTGCTTGACAAGGTGTATCATTCATGTATTGATGGATGATTTTTTGCTGTAAAAAACATCAATATGAAGTATGTAATGATTTACATATGATTATTGTAATGGTAATCTGAAATTGTTCTTACCAGTTGATTTGCAACGTTGTAGTGCTTGTCCTTTCCTTTTCTTGGTCTGAAAGAGTTGAAATGTTTCCAAGTCCCCAAGTGTTTGTCGATAACAAGTAATGTCCAATGATTGAAATTGTGGATGGAGATATGGATGTATCTACATGGGAGTGATTCTTGCAAAGTATTTTTCAAAATCTTTTTCCTTTGTTCTGAAGTTTTCTTCTTCAACATTGGCTGTTTTTTACAAAAAATATGTGAATATTCACAGTAATGGTACGAACTCAATATTCAAATGTCGATGAAAAGGAACAAAACATGATTAACTACGATTTATCACTCAAATTGTTTTGAAATATGAGTATATTCCCAGCAATGATACCAAAATAAAATTTGAGAACATTCACAACAATGATAACAAACACAAAAAATGTACTTTGAAACCAAAATTGAACGGAAGATAAAGTATAGAATTGACACATGCACATTTATTCTTTACCAAATATAGACTTGACAGTATGAAAGACTTGCCATTGTGCTCTACTCCATCACCAGAATTCTGTTATTGTGATTCTCTTTCAAGAATCTCAGCATATGCATCAATTGTCTATCAAATTGAAACAGAAAAGTGATGTTAACAAATTAATGAGAAGCTTTTCAGTGTTAAAATATTACAAATATTATATGTACACAGTTGGAAATGTCTGCCCCTTTTACCAAGTTCTTGATATCATTAATAAACACACAATTGTCATATCTTGCGCCAAACCATATACAAGCACTACAAAACAATAAAAAAATGTGTTAATAATTAAGTCAAAATATTTTTAGAAAACAGAGCTATTTTTCAGTTTCATTTCATATATTTGTACTACATAAAAAATTGAAAGATTTATGTAAGATTATACCTTGATTCTGTTTGCTTTTCTTTCCAAAGAATTTGTAGTTTATATTTGTTTTCAAGAGGTAGCATTTGAGCCACAGCATACTTGTTTGAAATTGTCTCATCTTTGTGTTCCTTCTCTTTCTCAACTTTAACTTTCTTGCCTCTATACTCATAATCTGATATCTCAGTAGTCTTCCTTGCTTTAGCTTTGATATTTTTAATCATGGAATTCTGTAGATTTGTTTGTCTTGATTCTGTCAGATCATCAGCTTTTATTGCACAAACTTGTTGGGTTAAGTCATGGACTTCTTCCTCCACTAACTGATTCTGTAACTGAGAATTTTGACAATCTTTCACATTTGTATTTGTCTCACAATGTTTTGTTGCAAAAGGTTGTTGCGTTATCTCATGGACCTCTTTCTGATGGAGCTCTTTGTCCACCACTTCAGAATTTTCATGGACCTCTTTCTGATGGAACTCTTTGTCCACCACTTCAGAATTTTCATGGACCTCTTTCTGCAGCACTTGAGAATTTTCATCGTTTATTGTATGATCTTCATTTTTTGCATCTGTCCCAGAATGTTTTACTCCACAAACTTCTTGGGTAATCTCACGGACCTCTTTTTTAACCAATTGGTTATGCAATCGAGAATTTTCATTTTTCAATTGCTGTATTTGTGCTGTGAATAGCCTGTTATCCTCTTCAAGTTTATTTATGTAGATGGTCTTCACTGTGTTGTAAAGTTGCAAATTGTTGTTCTCAGTTTGAAGTTTCTCAAGTGTTTGTTGATGAATTTGTTCTTCTCCCTCAGGCGCATCATTGAGTATAATGTTGCAGAAGCCATTAAGGTCTTCATTTGCTAGCTTTTGTTCTTGGTGGCACTCTTCAGCATATTGACCATCTTCTTCTTTTTCTTCTTCATCTTCTGCTTCTTCTTCAGTATTTTCAGCATCTTGTTTTTGTTGTTCTTGTTCTTGTACTTCTTGTTCTTGTACTTCTTGTTCTTCTTCTTCAACATCTTCTTGTTCTTCATCTTCAGTATTTTCATCATCTTCTTTTTCTTCTCCTTCAGTGTCATCAAGTTCTTCATCACTTTCCTCACTCAATTGAGCACTAGTTACCTGTAGGTCAACATACAATAGATACTAGTTTTTGAAATAATTGAAGTTTAGGAAACTCAAAAGTTTCTCAGTAATAATTTAGTGTATAAAAATAGGGATTTTTCCCAACTTGAATTGAAATTCAAATGAGATGAGGATGTGACCTGTCTTGTTGTCAGCTGATGTAGTGATATGACTTTTATACGTTTATGTAATTTGATAAGCTTCCACTTGATCACCCTTGGGCATGCTTTGCTAACTTCAGGATGGATGATCAGTGTGTGCTCGTACAACCAATACTACAAAGCAAATGTAAAGAATTTTTGTCATTTGAATAAGAAATAATACTATTTATTATTAACAACAAACTAATAGAATAGAGTAAAGATGTACTTACTAAGAGAGCCATAACACATCCTGTGACTGTTGCTGGATTTTTGTGGTATATTTCAATTGAAGACATCAGTGTGTTCCTTATTACTTCTGCCCAATTGTATTTTCTCATTGAGTTTATGTCTTCCATGTAATTAAGAAATACCCATCCAACTGTTGTTCCTGATGTAGAGAAAAAAAGCTTCAAACAAGTATACATACACAACATCCTTATCACATCTTCAATGTCTTCTTTCTTCTTGCCTTTCAATGCTTTTTGCAACAAGTCTATGATGGTTGTGCTCGATAGCCTTTGAGTTTGTATGGATCTTCTTGTCAGAAATGATGGTATACTTTTATTTCCATAACCAAGATGCATCGGCTCATCTCCACAAGATATACCGAAAATGGACTTGATGTCTTTTGTTGTTAGCTTTACAGTTTTTGGTCCTAACTGGAAAGAACCACTGCTGCTTGGCTGGTATGTTTGAATTATTTTCAATGTAATGTCATCATATTTTCTGCATTGTTTATAATTCATCTTGTTTTTCAATTTTGCATCAAACAATAACCAAAATGGGATTTTCTTCTAGCCATTAATATGCTCATTCCTGAGTTTGATGTGCTGTAATAGCTTCACTATTGTCCCCATGTTTGATCTGAAAGTTAATCTCCATTTTCTACGCTTTCCCTTTTTCTTTTTATTCGTTGAAGTTGATTTTTTATGTTTTCTTATTGTTTTCTTTGCATTACTTTTTAGTCTTGGGGTTTTCATGAGTTGCTTTCCTGTACAGAAAATCAACATAGACAAGATATAAACACTGAGAATGTGTCCTAAAAGAATCAATCCAATGTCATTCTCATGAAGTCTAAATTTGATAACATTCATGGCTATAAAAACAAAATCAACATTGAAAGTTAAATTGAAAGCAAGAGAAGATGATTAACTAGGGTTTTTCACTCGAATTGATTCAAAATATGAGAACATTCACAGCAATCACAGCAAAAATCAACATTGAAACTTAAATTGGAAGCAAGAGAACATGATTAACTAGGGTTTTCAGTCAAATCAATTGAAAACTTGAGAAAATTCACAACAATCATGTCAAACTCAATATTAAAACCTAAATTGAAATCAAGAGAATATGATTAAGTCCGGGTTTTCACTCAAATTGACTAAGAATATGAGAACATTAACAACAATCGTACGAAAATTAACATTGAAAGCTAAATTAAAACCAGAGAATATGATTCACTAAGGTTTTTTACTCAAATTGTCTAAGAATTTGAAAACATTCACAAGAATCGTGCCAAAATCAACAATGAAAGCTAAATTGAAACCAAGAGAATATGATTAACTAAGGTTTTTCACTTGAATTGATTAAAAATATGAGAACATTGACAGCAATGGTACCACACTGAACATTGAAACCTAAATTGAAAGCAATAGGATATGATTAATTAGGGTTTTTTTATTCAAATTGATTCAGATTAAAACCCAAATTGAAACCAAGAGAATATGATTCACTAAGGTTTTTTTACTTAAATTGTCTAAGAATCTGAGAACATTCACAGGAATTGTACCAAAATCAACAACGAAAGCTAAAATATGAGAACATTGACAGCAATGGTACCACACTCAACATTAAAACCTAAATTGAAAGGAATGGGATACGATTAACTAGGGTTTTTCACTCAAATTGATTCAGAATATGAGAACATTCACAGCAATCGCAGCAAAATCAACATTGAAACTTAAATTGGAAGCAAGAGAACATGATTAACTAGGGTTTTCAGTCAAATTGATTGAAAACTTGAGAAAATTCACAACAATCATGTCAAACTCAATATTGAAACCTAAATTGAAATCAAGAGAATGTGGATTAAGTTCGGATTTTCAATCAAATTGACTAAGAATCTGAGAACATTAATAACAATCGTATGAAAATCAACATTGAAACCCAAATTCAAACCAAGAGAATATGATTCACTTAGGTTTTTTACTCAAATTGTCTAAGAATCTGAGAACATTCACAGGAATCATACCAAAATCAACATTGAAAGCTAAATTGAAACCAGAGAATATGATTCACTAAGGTTTTTTACTCAATTTGTCTAAGAATTTGACAACATTCACAGGAATCGTGCCAAAATCAACAATGAAAGCTAAATTGAAACCAATAGAATATGATTAACTAAGATTTTTCATTGAAATTGATTGAAAATATGAGAACATTGACAGCAATGGTGCCACACTCAACATTGAAACCTAAATTGAAAGGAATAGGATATGATTAACTAGGGTTTTTCACTCAAATTTATTCAGAATATGAGAACATTCAAAGCAATCAAAGCAAAATCAACATTGAAACTTAAATTGAAAGGAAAAGAACATGATTAACTAGGGTTTTTCACTTAATTTCAGTAAGAATCTGAGATCATTAACAGCAATGGTAGCCAAATAAACATTGAATCCTAAATTGAAAGTAAGAGAATATGATTAATTAGGGTTTTTCACTCAAATTCACTAAGGATTAGAGAATATTAACAACAATCACACCAAAATCAACATTGAAACTTAAATAGAAAGTAAGGGAACATGATTAACTCGGGTTTTTCACTCAAATTCACTAAGAATCTGAGAATATTTACAGCAATCGCACCAAAATCAACAATGAAACCCAAATAGAAAGCAAGGGAACATGATTAACTAGGGGTTTTCACTTAAATTCACTAAGAATCTGAGAATATTAATAGTAATCACACCAAAATCAACATTGAAACTTAAATAGAAAGCAAGAGAACATGATTAACTAGGGTTTTTGACTCAAATTCACTAAGAATTAGAGAATATTTACAGCAATCACCAAAATCAACAATGAAACTTAAATAGAAAGTAAGAGAACATGATTAACTAGTGTTTTTTCACTCAAATTCACTAAGAATCTGAGAATATTCACAGCAATCGTACCAAAATCAACAATGAAACCTAAACTGAAAGAATGAGAACATGATTTTTGTGGCATTACATTGAATGTTCTTAGATTCACAAACAAAAACAAAAACAAAACAAAAATTTCGAAAACAAAAGTTTTGAACTCAACATTCAAGCTGAAATGGAAATAAAAAACAAAAGGTTTGAAAATGAAAGTTTCGAACCCAAGATTTAAGCTGAAATGGAAATCAAAAACAAAAGTTTCGAAAATGAAAGATTTCGCAAAAACTAGGGTTTAAGATACTTGAATCTTACTTGTTTTCACCATTTTTTGTTGTTCGAATGTTTGAATGTTTGATGATCTAGTTTGTTTTTGTGAAATCTGAGACGAGATTGATGAAGGAAGACGAAATGTGAGGCAAAATTGATGAAGGTGAGAATGAAATCTACGAGGGTGAGAAATGGCGGGATGAACTGTGAATGAAATTGTGAATTTGCGATTTTTGTTTTGTGTTTTGATTTGGTAAGGGTAGTTTCGTCATTTCAATGGATTATGGGACTTACTGGTTAAAAGTTTTTGAACTAGGACTTAATATACCATTATTTGCTAAAACGGGACTTACCTGTTAATCACCCTATAATTTATAAATATAATACCAAGCTTGACAATTAGAGAGTTTCTAAATTTTTAAATTTCTTTTTATTACATCAATATTGAATATTATGTATCAAAATTGCCACAAAAAAAAAAAAAAAAGAAGTGTAAAAAATATTTGTTTATATCCTGAAGAATTTTCAACAAAACTAAAAAAACTCTTTCCTATTTAAGAATGTTAGAATAATTTAACTTTGCCATTGTTTTAGGCTATTTTTTTGGCTAAAATTTACAAAAAGACAAAATAAATTAAAATAATTAATAAGATAAAATATTACATCAAACCCATAATCATTTTATTTTTACTCTCACAAATATCACATTCAACTACTAAAAAATCTAATCATCTTTCCAAAATACAAAAATTTTAACTTACTGAAATAATCAAAACTAAAATAACCTACTAAAATAATCAACTTCCCAAACACTCGATTAATGACTCCTCATCCACCGAATTCCACCTGCCCGGTTCAGCCCGAATAACACTTGGGAGATACACCTCATCAACCAAAGCCAACTCATCAAGCCCATTCATCATTTTCAATAATTACAAACAAGACTCCTATAAAATAAAAAATTACAAAAAATGAAAAATATTAGAAAAAAATTATATTTGTATAAAATCTTAAAAATAATAGTTATATACATTTAATTACTGCAGTTAGAGTTGAAATAAAAAATAATTTAGATTAAATTTCTGAATTAGAAAGTGAGACAAACTGATTAAACTCTCTTTTGGCTATTACCTCCGGACAATTTGTAATAAATTATGGTCAAAGAATTGTTAGTATAAAAAATGAAATATTATCAGAAAGGACAAGTATAGCTTACCAACGAAAGCTTTTGCAAAAATTAATATTAAATTGAATCCGCCAAATCATTAAATTAAATTCGCCGAATCCATAATTAAAATTGGTATCAGAGTTCAGTTTCTCAGCATTGCCAATAACATTTGCATAAGTATAAAATATAGTGAAGAAATAAAATTTGATAACTTAAATAATAATAATTTTTTACAAGTAATAGTAGAACAAAATAATATCTTAATTAGGCTATTAAAAGAAATTAACGAAAAATTTAGAATTAATCGATTAGAAATAATAAACAAAATTAGATATTTGATACAAAATTCAAAAAAACAAGCAGCTATTTTTGAAGAAAAACAAAAAGAATTAGATTTATATATCCTTATCCATATAAAGGAAATAATTCAGAAAAACCATTTGAATTAGTTTTCCGAGAAAATCAAAAAAAATAATGGAGTTAAGTAAATACAATCTAAAATAGCTAGAAAAAATGACTGAAAAAGAAAATGATAGTTAAATAAAATATAAAATAATATTAGATATATCTGAACAATTAGATAAAGAGGATGAAAAAATAATAAAAGAAATAAATAATAATAGAATAAAACTAAAAAAAGATATATAAATATATATATATATATATATAAACAATTAGGGTTAATTAGTTGGAGAGAAATGGAACACATTCCTTTGAAGACTTGGAACAAATAATGAAAAATAGTGAAACACAAAAAGAAAAAGAAAAAGAAAATAATGTCCTAGAAGATTTTAAAAAAACAATAATGTTAATGATACTGAAATGGCAATAGTAAAACCAGAATGAAGTAGTTCTTCCGTCTCACCTTATCCAAATAATTTAGATTTTAGGAATTTTACCAGGCATGCAACTAGAATATGATACTAGAAACTATGACTATAGAAGAAGAACGAGATATTATAGTTATCTAAATAGAGGGTCATATGCTAAGGGAATACCCAATTATGTAAACTTTACCTCCAGAAAATGAAGTATTTTTAAGAGAAATACCACTAAAACTAATAAGTAATGCATAATATTTATTAGATATTGATTGTGCTACAAATACAAGTGAGCTAATAAAATAATGGAAGAGAGGTATGCAACATGTGCTGGTTTTAGCCTAAAAGTAAAAAAGTTACTTAAAAAAATAAAAAAGCCTATAATTTATACCAAAGAGTTAAAGATTTCCTTTTTCTTTTTATTTTTTACACATCTTTTCGTAAAAAATTAAAAAGTTATTCCAAACATATTAATTTTTTTTACCTCATATTTTAGGCAAAAAGTAAAAAAATTATTAAAATAATCTGTTCCCAAACAAGACATACATTTACGGGTATAGTAGCGAGTTTGTACGGCAACCTATGAGAAAGTGACCAAAATATATATATATATATATATATATAAAATGACACCAGAAACTATCCAGAAGGTATGTTAAATTTACTTCACTACTAGGTATAGGTCACACTATTTAACAGTGGGAAAAATGATCCACACCACTAATTAGTGGTTGCACTAGGGATGTGGCAGTGGGTCTCACCCACTGTCACATGTGTTTTGTGTCTTAGTTTTTTTTTGGCTTGCCACATCATTAGTGGTGATGTTTTAGTGTTCTGTATCATTATTGTTTCACTATTTAATTGTAAAATTTGTGAGAGATTTGAAGTTGAATCCATGTTTTCATTTGATTTGAATTTATAGTTGTCAAATCGTGAAATTCAATCTGTGATGCTAAGTGATTGCTTCCTATGACGTTCAATTTGAATATGAATCTAGTTTCTATTGTATCCAATGTTCAATTACCTGTGACATATTCTCTGCAATCACCTTCGATTACCTGTGACATATTCACTAGTAGATCCTTTTTGTTTTTCGAATCGTATTTTTATGCTTATCAACTGTTTGATTATATGCTTTAGTAAAAACATTTGTTTGAAATGTGGTAGCGAAACGCCAAAAATACAAAAAATATTTATCTGTAATAAGTTTGACATAATTTTTAGCTTGAATCTAATAGAGTGCTTATGTTTATGCTTGTGCCTTTGAAGGGATTATGCTGTTAAGCAGAACTAGAAATTTTTGACGGCACCTTGAACATATGTTTCATTTGAAAGGGATTGAGAGTCCTTAGCTTTCTGTTATTCTACTGGTTCTAGGATTTGAAATTTTAATCATCATAATATTTAACTCTGCCACTAATCAGTTTGCAAACTAGGAAGGAAATATGCATAAATAAATATGGTCGCAAGAATATAATCTTACATTCGAGCCCTGTGTCATTCTTATCATTCTTAAGGCATAGTGGATTTGATTATTACCTTGTCTGTGTTTGAACTAATTGTGGTAATTGCTCAAGCTTCTAGTATTAGCATGATTCATGTAGATCAAACCTTTCATTAATGGTAGCATTGATCATGCAATTGTTCAAATGTCCAGATTGATCCTGGTGTAAATCATCTATTTGTAGATCAAACCTTTCATTGGTTAAAGAATTGAAAGCTGCAGGTGGGCTTATCCCCATTCACCTTAGCCCTGAAGCTCCAATATAGATATGAAGCCATTGATTGTCTAATTGATTGGGTTATACTATTCTCAGTTCTCTTGTGAGTAGTCATTATTCAACTCTCTGACATTGCAAAACTAATTGCAGGTTTGGGTGCAGAAGAACTTGAGAGGCTGGCTAATCTAGGAACCAAAGCTCAAAAGACAGCTCGCAGGGACATTGCACATGTTGTGAGTTGCTCTCTGAAACTATCAAGCAAGGCTCATGTGGAATGTACCTATATATCTTGGACTATTTTTTTATTTGTAGATTTTTGATTTGGATAGATTTAAAGGGGCCCATATATCATATACTTGGTTAAAGCTTAATGGTCACCCCCAAATACATAATAAAGAAGCATTCTTAAGGTATAGAAAATAATGTACAATTCCTCAAATAAGATTAAGTTGAATATGTATTCAATAGTTTAGGTTAAGAGGAATTTCTTAAAAGGAATTATGCTTGTGATAGCTAGGGAATTTATTTCAAAGATCTTTGTAGACTCTTTATGCCCACTTTCCATCATGTCACTGATAAATTTAGGGTCTCAGTATACAGTTCTCTTTTAAAAGAGAAAAATGAAACACAAAAAAAAATAAATAAATAAAAAAAAAAAATTCATATTTAATGGCTTAAATAATTTTATCAGTTTGGTCCTAAAAAAGTGAAGGAACAAAAAATCAGCCAAAAAATAATTCAAGAATCAGCCAAAAAATAAGAAACAAACCAGGTTTCTTGGTTGTATTCCTACTAATTGAAGCCTCTCTTGGCAACTGCTGAGGAATATTGAGCGGAACTCTCCAGGATTGTCATTGTGTGTATGCTCATTTGCATGTTAATCACACTTTAGCATAGCAGATTGAGTAGAAATGAATTCTCTCACATGATAAAGTTAAATATTGTTGCTGTACTTTTTTAATTCTTTGTTCTCCATGGCTGTAAGTTGTTCATTCATTTTACAATCAATGTTTTCTGTGACGTAACTTTTGGTCTCATTGAATTCATCACATTTTCTGGTATTATTCGTTTACTCAATGTAATAGTTTTGCCATGATGCCATTGACCAGGATAAAATTTATTTGTTTTTGAATCATTATATATCATTGTTACCATCCTTTTGTGATTCTGCCTTAGGCAGTTCAGTAGGTTAGTGGACCCTTTTCTTTGACTTAGTTGTTGAACTTGTATTACACTATTGCTATTTTATTTATTTAATTTATTTAATTTAAAAAAAATAAATTTATTTAATTGTGTAAAAAATAAAATAAAATAAATTTTTATGTAATCTAGTTAAAAATAATTAAAATATTAAAGATATGTTTAATATTGCTATTACTTAGTAAATAATTGAATAGGGTAAAATAGTCATTTGAACATTTATGCTTTCTCCATAATATCCCAAACAAACATAGGATTCATATCTTATCTAACCAAATAGTCATTTCTTGACATCTAATCCCATGACTAAATAAACATGGGATACAAATCCAGTCCAACCAAAAAATCCGGGGACAATGTATCCCAGGACTAACATTCTAGTGGATTCCAATCCCTCCTTATCTAGTCCGTCCAAACAAACACACTCTATGTGGGTGTTTGGGAAGTGGGTTTTTTTGTAGGTTTTTTTAGTTGTAGAATATTATTGGAGAATTTTTTTTTTTGTTTGGGAAAATAGTTGAGTTTTTTTGTGGTTGAATGTGATATTTGTGAGAGAAAAAGTGAAATGATTGTGGGGTTTGATGTGATATTTTGTTTAGATTTGTTTTTTTTGGTTTTGTAACCAATTTGTCTTTTAGTGAAAAAAAACCAAAAAAAATCTTTCCCAAACAGCGCCTATATATGTTGGTTGTCATGCTTTTAGCGACCTGCTGAACATTTTCAGTACCACTTGTGGGCATCAGGTGCTCATTTGATCTGCTGTCCTGGTGCATTTAACATGATGACAGGACCATTGCATTGGGAGTTATTGCAGAGGGCAAGGTAAAAATATGTTTTAGTGATTGACACTGAGATGTTTTCCTCAAGAACTCATTGTTTTGTGCCCTCTTAATATTTTAATGTCATCAAGCTACTAGTTATTGTTAGCCTATTCCCAGATTTCATTTTTGTCATGTTTAATCATGTTCTCAGGATTGGGATTGCAAGACATCTAGGCTATTGATTGATCTGCTAACATTGCATGGAAAATGTCCAGAATTGTTAAAACTGATTATGGGATATTTGTTTCATCAATCAAATCAGATGTTGAGAATGTAAAAGTAGTTACTGAAGAGATGCTTTCTCTATGGCATTGTTTGTCATTAAGTTTGTGTTTGGAACCCACACAAAATGATTTACGGAGTTTGAATTGGTGGCATAAAGTTTGTGTGTTTTGTCAAACAATTATTTATGTTGTAGGTTATACAAAGGTAATATTTAAAGTTGCAGCATCTTGCAGGCTGTGTCACTCAAATTCTGTTTGTATTATCAACTTGTAAAACATAAGAAAATATATATAGTATTATACTAGGAGCAAGCTACCTATATAAAGTATAAAACAAGGCTGAAACTAAACAAAGGCTTGAGTGAAACTAAACAAGGACCTAAGCTTCCCTTCACTGTTCCTCCTGTTGTTTTTAATTCTCTTAAGGTTTGATTTTGCTTTTCAGCTTTGTGACATATTGCCATGTCTTCTACATAAATAATTTCCATATTTGAAAATATAGCTAAAGTAAAGCATACACGCCTTTTTTTTCTTCTTTTATGTGAAAATTTATAACATCTTTTGGAAGTTGAGGCAGAGGTGTTGTCTAGTTGCATGAGGAATTTTTTTTATTCTGTGGTACTCTGCTGAGGAAGACCTGCAGGATTTTTTTTTTTTTTGTTGATTAATACCAGTCTCATGAGAAATGTATGACTTCTCGATAAAGAATTTTATTACTAGATTGTTTCTTGTTATGCTATTAATGGGAACATTCATTGCCCCTATGATTTCTTGTTAAGTTGTAATTTAGAAAGGAGATGGCTTGCATTTAAGCTTCACATCCTGATAATAGAACTTTCCAAACACCCTCATGGAAGATGCAAAATGTACATAGTGGTCTTTGTTATAAACTTAAACTTAACCGAAGAAATGAAATGGCTCCTTGTCATGTAATTGTTTTTCGCACTATGAGCAAACTACGTGGAAACCAAGTTAGATTTTCTCTTACTGATTATAAGTTACTTTATCCATATATATAGATATTTCAAATTTTTTGAAGAAGCGATGTAATGTGGGTGAATAGTATGAGGTAGCTTATTATTTTTTCGATTGATTTCTCAAATAATAAACTTTTCCATAGGTGTGTATTCAAGTTTGGTTCTATTTGGTTCTTAAATTTGTGAAGAAGCTGCATTTGGATCAATGAATATTTGTAAATGATAGCAAAATTATTTTCTTTTAATGCTATGTTTGGTTGGAGATTTGGGAAGGGATTTGGAAAGGGAAAGGGAAAATGAAGGTGAAATGTGAATAAAATATATTTATATTTCATGTAGTTTTACACACATTTTCCCTTTCCCTTTCCAAATCTCTTTCTAAATCCCTCAACCAAATACAATGTAAATGGTTACAATTGTGAGCTCTTCATAGTCCTTGATTTTTACTTGCACAAGATTGTGTATAGGAGATATGGAAGGCTTTTATAATAAAATATGTCTTGAGCACAGAAAGGAATAATTTGCAACTGAAAAATTAATCTGTCACGCTGGTAGCTGTACTTTGTACTCAGTTACTATTTATCATAATATGATTTTTCTGGAATTTTTTTGTATGCAACTTTATTCAATTATGTGATTAGAATTTCTTTTGAATTAGGTTACCAAAAGAGAAAGAGCTTAACAAATCAGTTAAAACTGAATCTCTTAGGAGGAAAAGACTTAGTTAAATTTATTAAATTGGTTGCTGAAGCTGGTTTATATGCTCATCTAAGGATTGGTCATCCTTGTATTGAATGGAACTAAGGGTAAAGCTTATAAAACTTTGTTCCAATCTATTGTATAGTATACAAACCGACAATTTATCAGTGAACTTTGCCTTATAGATTCTATTTTTCAGCAGTGGGTTTCCTCTTTGGTTGCATTTCATACCTGGAATTTAGTTTCAAACTGATAATGAGCCATTCAAGGTATTTCCTCTCACTTTGTCCTGCTGTTAAATTTTAAATTGATGGCCTAAATATGCTCATTGGACTTCTTTCTGTTTAAGGCGGAAATGAAGCAATTTACAGCCAAGCTTCTTCATATTAAGAGTATGATATGTTTTGGGATTTATAGAGATTGAGGTCTTAATTTATGTTTATTATTTGCTGCTGCTATTTTTTTGTACTTTGGTAAAAGAAATCTTAAACATGTATCAAATACAGTTGTAATACTCAGAAGTTATTGAGGTCTTAATTTATAGAGATTGAGGTCTTAATTTATGTTGATCAATCAAATATAGTTGCATATGATATGCCATAGCTAGCATTTGGCCTATTGTTCCCTTTTGTTTGGCCCCTGTTCATTTGAATGTTTGGCAAAAATAAATCTTGTATGGTATCCTATAAGCTAACAACTCTGTGGATCTGTTTCCTGCAATATGTTCTGCTTTCATTGGGGTTTGCTAGAGCTACTTGCTTCTCAGTAACTCACTCTATTATAAGATTTACCTGCTGTTCTTCTTGTTGGTGTAATTGTTATTTGTGTTCGTTGTTATAAAGCTCTGGATGGTGTCCATCTCAGAGTGAGTTTTATCAGATATTTTTATATCTGTGCTTTATATCTGACTTTCACTAGTTAATTTATGAAGCATGGGTACTTCGAAAAGCATGCCGTACCCGTACTGAGTACTTACCGGCGTATGGTGCCTCGTATGGTACTTCTGTATACGTACTAGGTACACGAAACACGTATCCAAATTTTTTTTTTTTAATTTTTAGCGTACCCAGACGTACCTAGTATATACCCAAACCATACCATATGTCAGTTGAAACAATATTTTCTTCTACTACTGAGATAAAAATCCTTTCACTAGATTTCTTTTTTATTTTTAGTTTTATACTTAGCATGATTTTAAAATTAAACTATGATTTGTAAATTATTTAATATATTGACATTTAATTTTAATTTATACCTTTACTTTTAGCATTATATCTTAACAAATTAAACCATTTAATTAATTTTTGTATTACTCTAAATTAAAAATAAATATTTTTTTTACAAGCGTATCAAGCCGTACCCAACAGTATCCGTACCCAATTTTTTTTGAATTTTATAGTAACAACGTACTCGTATCATTCCAATACCAATACTCGTACCTGTGCTTCATAGTAGTTAATGGATTTGTGGAAGCAATGAATTTGGTTTTGTCAGATACATTGTTCTAACTGAAGTTGGTTTTGTGAATTTGGTTGCGCTACGCTAGGCGGCCAGGTTATGTGTACAGAATACCTTGAAGAAAGAAAAGAATTGATCCAAGCATTTGCACAAGGACAGGAAATTCTCTGATCTTCCCAACGTAACTCAGGTTCTCACTCTCTCTCTCTCTCTACACAATGCACTACATCTTGTTGCTCCTGCTCTATTTCTTGGATTCAAGGATAGACATATGGGGGCTAATCTTCATTGCTTAAATTCTGTTTTCCAGTTATCCCCTGAATGATGCTGCGGTTCATGCATTTTATCTTTCTTTTTCATTCTTCCCATATGGGGGCTTTCAGATTTTGGAGAAGCCATTTCAAGTTTATTTGATTTTTTAAGTTTTCTTCGGAATATTTTACTATATTTGTATCTATGTTTTGCTTTATGCTTCAAATTGTACATTGGGTTGTGATAAATTCGTCTCAGTTTGGTAATAAAATTATAGGTCCGTGCCTTGAGCTCATTGTACATGTCTTTATTTTGGTAATAAAATTTCTTGCTCAAAACAATTGTTTAGTAAAATATAAAATGGCTGAATTGAATAGTGAGAAAATGTGTTGAGAAAAATATCAAAAAAATGAGAATTTTTTATTAAATTAGATCACATTTTTAATAAAAAATTGAGATTATAACTTGGCAAATACTCACAGTTTTTTTACACAATAGTGAGATCTTATTGCTACTCTCACTCGTACTTTTAACATGTGATCTCAGATTTTTAAGTTTTTTATTTTTTATTTTTTATTTTTTATTTTTATCACAGTTAAAAACTGTGATGGAAAAATTGCACAAACAATCACACTTTCATCAATTACAGTTTTTATGTTAGAAAAAATTGAGATTGAAAGTTTAAGGTCAAAGTTAAAAATTATGACCTTTAACCAATTTTGTAGTAGTATTTGTAAAATTTATTGAAGATGAATTTGTTAAAAAAGAGTGGAATGAAGATAAAAGAAAATTAGAGGGTTAAAAAAGAGTGGAATGAAGATAAAAGAAAATTAGAGGCTCAGGAAACTAGGCCTCGTTTGGGAACATACTTTTTTAGTAATTTTTTGACTTTTTGGCTAAAATGTGATGTAAAAAAAACTAGTATGTTTGGTATGACTTTTTGACTTTTTATGAAAAGATGTGCAAAAAATAGAAAGAAAAGAGAATCTTTGACTTTTTGGTATGGGTTGTTGGCTTTTTGGTTTTTTAGTGACTTTTTGACTAAAAAAAAAAATCACTTGCCCAACGAGGCCTAGGCAATATAAAAATATGTAATATGAAGTATATTAAAAATTATATATATGAATATTCCAATTAGTATTATTAAATAGGTAGACATAAAATTTATTTAAGCATATTTTTTCATAAATTATTTTATCTTGTAAATGTTAATATAGAAGAAAAATATGAAAAATGATTAAAAGAATTAGGAGACGTCACAAGCGACACCTTGGGTCATAGAATTAGATATCTAAGAGAATGGGTAGAACAAGAATCAAGAAAATGAAACAAAGAATAAAAATGAAAAAATAGTATTTACATTGCTGGCAAACAATCCAATTTGTGGGGATGTGAACCTTCAAGAACGAACACATACAATATGAAAAAAAAATTATAAAAGGAAAAATTTTAACAAACAAAAAGGAGAAAAATATAAAAGAAAATAATATAAAAAGTCCTACAATTTCAACAAAAGAAGAAGATTTTTCAAAAAAAAAAATTCACGTCTAGAAAAAAAGGACTTGTAAATGTTGGGCATGTGGAGAGATAGATCGCTTTGTTAACCAATGTAGAAATAAGAAAAATAATAAAATAATAGAAGCATTAAGAAGCTTAGATTATGTAAAATTAGAAGAAGAAGAAGCATACCGATGAAGAATTGACTCTGAAAAATAATAAAGGAATAATAGAATTAGTTAAAGAAGAAATAGAAATAAAAGACGAAAATTATAGCGATACCGATGAAGAATTGAATGATGACAGAAGAAATAGGTATAAAGAACTTAAAAGGGGAAAAATTTGTCATAGAAAATTCTTAAGAAAAAGAAATAAAAAAAGATTGAATATTACCAATAATACAAAAAAAAAGAAATATATCAAAAATTCATATTCAAATTAAAAAGTTAATATATATGTGAAAGAATGAAAGCAGATATTGAAATTAAAGATTATCAATATAATGTAAGAGAAATAAATTTAATAAATTATGAAAATATATAATAAAGATAATAAGTATAAACAGATGCATATAGGGAGTGTACAAATACAAATTACATCATTGTTTGATAAATGGCAAGATATAGATATATATGCGTTTTTGTGTGATATTAGACAATGAAATTGAAAGGTCCATAATCAGTAGAATAAAAAGTAATTTATGCGGAGAGACCATTATGTTTTAATTGCAAACCATGATATTATATTAACTTAAAAGGTAGATTTATAAATAGATTTTTATCATTAAAAATAAAAATTGTAGGAATCGATATGCATGAAACTACTTATCCATTAAGGATATTTTAAAAAGTAATATATAAGTTAGAATTTAGAAATAATTAGAGTAAAACAAATGATATATACTTATAATAATGATATAGAAGAATTCAGAAAAGAGATAGAAGATTTCAAATGAAAAGGTCTAATTAGAGATAGTAATAGTTCACATAGTAGTCCAGTCTTTATGGTTAGAAATCATGCTGAAATTAAAAGAGGAAAAACTATAATGGTAATAATTTACAAAAAATTTAATGATAATACCAAAAGAGATGGTTATTTTATTCCAAATAAGCAAGTCTTTTTTAATAGAATACAAGATGCCTCGTGATTCTCCAAAATAGACTGTAAAAGTAGATATTAACAAATCAAAATAAATAAAGAAAGTATATCACTAACAACCTTTAGTGCACTACAAGGACATTATGAATGATTTGTGATTTCATTTGGATTAAAAAATGCACCTTAAATATTTCAAAGCAGAATGGATAACATCTTTAAAGAGCTAAATAATATTTGTCTTGTATATATAGGTAATATTTTAATTTTCTCTAAATCTATAGAACATAGAATGGATATCAAAATAATAATTAAAAAATGTGAGAAACACATAATAGTTTTGGATGAAAAGAAATGTGTGTATGCGCAAAAGGAAATAGAATTTTTAGGATTTGGAATAAAGGCAGGGTCAATAAAAATGTAAAGTCAAGTTCTCAAAAAAATTAATAAATTTTTAGATAAAATCACAGATAGAAAACAATTAGAAAGATTTTTAGGATGTTTAATTTATACCTCAAATTTCATAAAAGATTTAACTAATAAAATAAGAAATCCATTACAAAAGAAATTAAAAAAGGATGAGAGTTGGACTTGGAACTTAGCTAACTCCGCATTAGTAAAATTCTTAAAAGAAAAAATGTAAAAATTTGCCTACCCTAACTCTTCTTAATGAAAACAATAAGCTAATACTAGAAATGGATGCAAGTAATAATAATTGGAGTGCGGCATTAAAAATAACGAAAATAATTAGCTATAGAGGTATTGTAGTAAAAGTTTTAATCAAGGTGAATGCAATTATCTCACCATGAAAAGGGAATTATTAGCCATAATAAAAAGAATAGAAAAGTTTTAAATATTTTTGGCTCCAAAACCATTTTTAATAAGAACTAATTGCAAGACCTATTAGGCTCCGTAAATAAGAATTTATCTAACATGCGAGCGCAAGGGAGGCTTTTATGATCACAATTCTGGTTAAAACAATTTAACTTTGATATAGAACATATTAATGGCAATAAAAATAGTTTAGTTGATACTCTATCTCGAGAACTTGCAGATGTCATCCACATCCACAAGACTTACATTGCCAAAGAAGGAAACACTTCTGGCAAAGACTCAATAAGTGCTGAACTTGATGACACAAGACAGCGTCGACATAATTAGAAAAATGCAAGCTACAGGAAAGAGTCATTTCGTGAACGAGCTCATTAGGACCACTTTACCAACTTGTCTCTTTTTCATCAATAACATGTGATCATCTGACCACAACCACTCGCTTGTCTTTTGTTTGTTTTCTATCAGCAATAAAATATAATATATAAAATATTTTATGTTTATAGATTAGGTTGAAGTTCAGACTTGAAGTCCATAAGTGCCTATATAAAAGCCTTAAGGGAAAGCAAAAGGGGACATAGATTACTTAGAATATACTTGAGACTATGAAAGAAGTTTAGATCTCAAGTCATTTTAGAACAAACAATACACTAGCAATTTAATAGTTTACAGACACCCCTTTCCTTATAAATTTTCTGTTCAATAAATAAAAAATATTTTCTTTTCAAAAAGAGTGTGCTGCTTTTATATGATAGATTATTGATCTATATAACCAAAGAAACAACTTCTGAAGTTTCGATTTGAGGTAGGAAACGAAATAGATCTGTGTTGAGCTTGATCTAAGGAAGGCAAGGTTGAGGTTAGCCACCTTTGTAAACTAGAAGCTTGCCAATGAAAGAGCCCTATGCCGACTATGTTCAGGTAATAGTCAAAGCCTTTAAATATTATTCTTATTTTGGAAGTATAGTGGGCCTAAATTCAAAACATCTTAAATAATATAAGAAGTAATAATAATTAGTTTTTTTTATGAGTATTTATCACCATTTCTGTATCCATGACATGTTGTTAGATCATAATTAAGTAATAGTATTAATAGCAAACTATCAACGACATAATTTTCTACAAAATCTATTAAATACTGGTACTAATAGAGATATAGAATTTACTAGAAAAATAGTTGATAAAATAATTCAAGAAATTAGGGATGGCAATTTGAACCTGGCCCAACGGGGACCCGACCCCTCGTCCCCGATAAGAGTGGTTTTTCCCCGAAAAATATCCCCGACGGGCCGGAGATGGTATTCAAAAATAAATCCCCGGTGACATTCGGGCCGGGGACGGTGATACATATTTCATTCCCGGCCCCGGCCCAGCCTCTCGCCTCGGTTAGCCCCGATTTATATTATATATATATATATATGTTTAGGGTTTGGTTGAATAGCAGCTCCCCTCTTACACACTCTCTCTCTCTTACACTCTTTTACACACTCTCTCTCTTACACTCTCTTACACACACACACACTCTCTCTCTCTCTTCTCTTCTCTCACTCTCTCTCTTCTCTTCACACAGACACAGTCGGCTCCTCTAGGCCACCACCGCCTCCTCCTCCGTCATCTCTCGCGGCCTCGTCCTCCGTCGGCTCCTCCTCATCCGTCGTCGCCTTTCGCCTCCTCCTCCCTCTGCCACGGTAGATCTGAGAAGATCCCGCCACCGCCACCATCAATTTTCTCCCTCTCGCTAGATCTGTCTCTATTTTTTTTTTTATGATGTTGCCGTTGATGATGTTTTTGTTGATGATGTTGTTGTTTGATGATCGACGATGTTGTTGATGATGATTTGTTATTGAGAGAGAAAGCTAGACACAGAGAGAGAGAGAGAGTTACGGGGATTTTACGGGGTCGGGGAAACCCGATCCCCATTGGAGGCGGGGGCCGGGGGGGGTGAGGGGTTCTTCGCTGGAGATCGGGGCCTGGGGACGGGAAAGTTTGTAGCTTCAGGGATCGGGGACGGGAAGGGGTGATCCTCGGCCCCGCCCCGGCCCGTTGCCATTCCTACAAGAAATCATATATTATTAACAATAGCTAGATATAATATCATAAAAATAAAAAATAAAAAAAAAAATATTAAAATTCACATCAGCGCCACATAAGCAGTCCACGTCATTTGGGCAGACTTGGGCTATCTTATTCACATGGTGGATCTAGCAGCACCCTTTTCTATTTCATTTAAAGTGTTTTGTTCCTGTTTTTCAGTTGTGTTTTTTAAAAAATGTCTTGTTAACAAGTGTCTATAGGGTACAAGTAAAAGATTTACAAATTAAAAAATATAAGATATTTTTTACTAAATTTAATATATTTTTATTTTTTAGATTTGTAATGTACTTTTATTGAAATAAATCAATATATTTTTTAAATATTTTTACGCATTTTTAAGACACTTTTTTATATACTTTCCAACATTAAATAATAGAAAATAATATACAAGTCAATTTTTTAGACCTATTAGCATTTGCATAATGAAAAGTTTAATAACACTGCTACTTTTATATCACTTTATTTTTGCAATAAAAATATAGTTTTTGAAATTAAAAAAAAAAAAATTGAAAAGTGTTTTTTATATAAGGGTGTTCAATTTTTATCATTTTTGAAAATTGAATGTAAAAAATGAAAAACGATACTCACATTTGAGGATTGTAATCCTCTCCATACATTATCCAATGGTGAGTGTAATAATATTTTTTTAATTTAAAATACTTATAAATTTACATTTTTATTTCACAACCACTAGATATGGAATGGAAATTCTTCATTACATGAATGGAATAGAGAAGATCAAAGTTTTTTTTCAAACAAATGTTTATAATTTCAAACATAATTTTTGTTTTTATTTTTAAAAAGAAATAAAATTAAATAATTTTGATATTTTCTATTAATCAATAATTGTAAAACTATAAAAAAAAAAGTAAATGTTATCAAACGGTTAGAGGTTGGGTCTATGGTGGGAGGTGTTGGGAGATGGCTAGAGCGAGTTATTGATAAGAGGTAGTTGTTTATAGCTAAAGATGATGGTTGGAAGAGGAGGTTGGATGAGGTCATTGGTGATGGTGGTTAGAAGAGGTTGTGAAATACGGGAACGACTATAGTATAGAAAAGTGGTTTTTGGGTACCGTACCTAAATTTTTTTTTCTCCAGCCGTTGGATTGTGCTATGCAATCTA
This sequence comes from Camellia granthamiana, assembly GCA_036172215.1. Lineage (NCBI taxonomy): Eukaryota > Viridiplantae > Streptophyta > Magnoliopsida > Ericales > Theaceae > Camellia > Camellia granthamiana. The sequence continues at coordinate 114,545,443 of CM069905.1, forward strand.
GTCCATCCAATGTAAGCAGGTCACAACAGATAAAACAACAAGTAGCTGGTGAAAAGTAATGAAATCTCCTGTCAATCTGATGAATGAATCTCATTCTTTTCTCTCTTCTTTCCTCTCCTGTCTTAAGGCGGTGTTTCGCATTCCGGCTAGGATTTTCTGCTTACTCTTGCCGGCAATGAAAGATCTGCTGACGATTTCTTTCTGCTTATCATTTTAGTTTCATCTCTGTTTTTCATGAATATTTTTTTTTAGTTGATGAGAAAGTAGGAGGAAATCAATCTATTTTATTTTTTCTTAATTTTCTCTCTTTTCGTGGATTGTCATTGTAATTTAAGGCTGTGTTTTCATAGAATTTGTGTGGGTTTTTTTAGTTGTTTTATTTAGATTATTTGGGATAAAAATAAATAAATTAACTCTTTGGTTTAGTGGATTGTTGGGGTTTATGAGTTATAGTGATTTATTACCTTTTGCTTGTACTGATGATATATGGCATTAGCCACTCGGAAATAAATAAGGGTTGCAAACCTGCAAAAATGGTGGGGAAGATGAATGCAAAAGGGGGCATTAAAAGCCTTCAACATCCATACATAGTGCAGACACCCCATTTTTGACCGTCCTCAAGACTTGGACGTCATCGTTTGAACACTTGATGATTATCCATGCCTTTGTTCGTTTTGAGTTCCCAGAGGCCTCAATCATGCACCTTGCCTCAAGATCTCTCAACTTGTCTGTTTTGTGCTTGGTTGTGGACCAAACACTTGTGTTTTTGCTTTTGGGGGAAGAGGGTGGGTTGTTTGCTATCCCCTCAACCCATTGTAGACACCCCATTTTTGACCGACCTTAAGACTCAGACGTCACCGATTGAGCGCTTGGTGATGTTGCATATCGTGCTCGTTCAGAGGTTTTAGAGTCTCGGCTGCGAGCCTTGCCTCCGAACTTCCGAGCTTTCTGTGCTTTGTCTCGGTTTGCGAACCAGGCTCCGTTTTCTCTGTTTTCTCTTCCCAAAGGGAGGGAGAGGTCTCGTAGATCATCTCTTAGCGGCCGTAGGCTACGTTTCGTGGTCGTAGGCCATTTTTCCCGTTTGGAGCCCGGTTTCCGGTTTTCGGAGCCGTCGGCCGTGTGCCTCGGTTCGGGACCACTTAACCACCTCCGTTTGCTCCGGTTTTTGGCATGCATCTTATTTACTCCCTTTTAAGAGACATTGAGGCTCGAGAGGCCAACTTCGTGGTCAAACGCCACCTCTGGTGCTTAACAGTTAGCTTTCGGGGCCCCGGGCTGCGTGTTTTGGCCCCTGAACCTTCGTTTTGCATCGGTTTGGGTCTATTTTTGGTAGAGACCTTATTTTCATTGTTATGAAGGTCGTAGAAGGGTGGGAGGCCAGCAATTGTGCTGTAGACCAGCTTTATTCCTTCATCGCTCTCCGTCGCCTGTTTTCCTCGCTAGAAAGCTGGTGTTGACCATTCCCGGGCCACTTTCTTTGGCCCTCAACCACATATTTGTGTTGTACACACCTGGGAGGCCACCAATATGACATGGCCGGCCAGCAACCCTTCCTGACCCTTTTGAACCTCTCTAGAAAGTGGGTTTTTCTCTCTCCTGGTTCACATTTTCAGGGTTTTGACTACATAGCTGTGTTGTGCACACATGGGAGGCCACCAATATGGGGTGGCCGGCCACTAATTCTCATTGACCCTTTTGACCCTGGCCGGCCGGCCAAGGGAGGTGGCCGGCCGGCCACCTGAACTCTCTGAACCTGGCCGGCCATGTTCCTCACACTTGGTTCCTTACAGATATGCCCACTTTTTCCCCCCAGATCCTGTATCCGAGGGTGGGTCTTTTGGGGGGGGGGGAATTTGAATTTGATTTTCCCCCCCTTTCCTCCACTCCTCCCTCTATAAAACCAGACCCTCCAGCTCCATTTTAGAGGGTTAACAAATCTTGTTTGGAGCTCTTGCATTAAATCTCCCTCTCTCTCTATTCCAACCCTCAAAACACCCTTGGTTCTTGGCTATTTCTATACCAATCCATAGCACCACACCCCCACACTCCATTCCAGCAACTTGAAGGCTATTTCCAGAGGCTAGGAGCACCATTTCTTGGACCAAAAGCTGTTGAAGACTTAGGCTACAAGGGTAAACCTCTTTTCCCTCTCTTTTGGCTCTATTTTGCATGCTTTCTTAGCCTTTGTTGCTTGCATTTTTGGCCTCCGACCTGAATGTAAATAGTCATGTTTTGAGCTCATCTCCATGTTTGATCAAGGGTCTTTCTCTGTTTGAGGTCTCCTCCTCACCCTTTGTGTTTAAACTCTCTTTTAGGCCTATTTTTGCATGATATTTTAGGCTTATTTGTGAGCTGTTTTGGACTTGGTCATAAATTGTGAAATGTCTTTTTTTGAGCCCCTCTTCAACTTTGTTGAAGGGCTCTCCTCTGTTTGAGGACACTTGCTACCACTTGCCTCTTTATCCCTTTTTTAGGCCTTTTTCTTGCATGTTGATTTAGCCTCACTTGTGTTCATTTTTGAGACTTGATGTAAACTGTAAAGTGCCATGTTTTGAGCCCCTCTTCAACTTTGTTGAAGGACTCTTTGCCATTTGGGGCCAGCTGCTGTCCCTTGTCTCTATTCTCTCTTTTAGGGCCATTTTTGCATGATAGATTAGCCCTATTTATGTTCATTTTTGAGACATGTTATAAACTGGAAAGAGGCTTGTTTTGACATAATATTCATGTTTTATTGAGGGTATTTTCTTATTTGAGGTCACATGCTTCCTTGTATGCTTGATTCCTTCTCATTTTGAGCCTTACACCTAAGCTCTTGTTGCATGCTTTGTTTGGCCTTCTAGCCACTGAAATCCAGTGGATTTTCAGTGGCTATCACACTATTTTGAGCCTCCAAATCAGAGGGGGGTGACCCCCTTTCGCATTGACTTGTTTGATGGTCATTTTGGCCTTTCAAAGGGACCCCTCTTTGCATGCTCCTTAGCCACTTTTCAGGGCCAATTTGATGAGTTTTGGGACTATCATATTTGATTTTCAGAGTTTTTTGTGCCATGCTAAGTGTCCATCTTGTATGTGCCTAATAATCCCTTGCATAGCCCTCTAAAGGAGCTCATCATTTTTGCATGTGTTGGCTTCACTTCAGTGGTTATTTGGGCATTATTTGGCATGTTTTATTCACTGATTTTTTCTGGTTTGATGAGATTCCATACGCTTCATGTACTTGCCATGTAAACCATGTTTGCTAGTCAAAGTTGCACACATTTTTGAGTCATCTTGCTAGCATCTTTTGGCCATGCTTTAAGCTGGAAAAGTTCATGTTTTGGGACTGCCTTGGCTCTGTCTTTAGACTTCATGTTCAAATAATGCATGCTTTGTATAGCTGTAAGTCATTCCATGTGCCTAGTTTTGAGTTTCGGGGTTCATCTCATGTATCGGGTGCCGTATTGCCATGTTTCGGGGCTGTTTAGCATCATATTTTAGTGCTGAAATTTTCATGTTCATATGCCATATTCCATGCCTTGCCATGCTTTGGTAGAGTGGCATTTGATGCCTTAGGTTCGGTCCTCGGTTTGCGTGTATGTGCGCATGCATTTCGAGTGTCTCATTTTCATCCAATGGCCTCTGATGTGAGTGTGGCTGAGGTCCACTCATGTTAGTGTAAGCCCATATTGCATTGTGTATGCCATCTTAGTCCTTTGCATTGCATGTGCTAGGTTGTATGTTAGAGCATCGTGCATGCCATGTTACATCGTGCATTGTGTATGCCATTTCATAGCACTGTGTATGCTAGGTTGTATACTAGTTGCATTCATGCATGTCATGCATATTGCATTGTGTTTGGGATAGGAGTTAGCCCGAGCACGGGAAACGAGGGACGTTTCGTACTTCGAGTGACGGAACGTGTCTCAATTCCCAGTCACCGACACTCCGGATTATCCATGATGGAGCCTCGGTCTTGTTGTGTTTTCATGTGCATTCATCCCATATTGAGTTGTGCAATTCGACTCCTCGGCCATCATGCATCGAGATGCGTGATTGGTGGCACGAGGATCGAGGCATGCATACATACGTGAAAATACATTGCTATACCCCTTTCCTACTCTCTGTTGCAGTAAATCAGAAATTAGCAGCTTTCAAAAGCCTTGCACAGCATTCCGACATCAATTGCAAACAGAGGCTAATTGGGGCATCACGACGGATTTCCGTGCCAAGCAACCCGAACATGCATCATTCATCATCCCGAGCAGAGTCGAGGCAGTCCCCAGCTTGCATGCTAATTTACTGCTTTCCTAGATTAATTTGTTAATTAATTAGGGTTTTGTACTTATTCGGACTGTAACTATTTATTTGGGACTGTATATTTATTCAGACCCTTCGAGCGAGGGCAATGTTGTAATAAATGTGCGTGCGTGTGATGTATGTCTTCCAACCCCACGTCTTTCTCCCTTTTATTTACCAGCTTATGATGGTTAGATTAGGACATGTTTCAATTAGCATACAGTTTGATAGCATGTTTGCATTCATTCATCTGTCTTGCATGCACCGGGCTTGGCGCATCATAACTCACTGCATTGTATTTCAATTCCAAGTTGAATACTTGTTAGCTGTAGCATTCCATATGCCATGTTTAGAATAGCCGAGCCTGCTATCTTAGTTGCATTATTGCATGTGTTGCATTAGGCATTCTTGTATAGTTAGGATCATGCATGATTTCTAATTAGCTTCTGTTTTGGCTTGGAGTACTCGGTAAGTTTTTATGCTTTAGCATCCTTGCATGTGTGTGAGTGACTGCCATGATAGCATGCTTACCATGAGGCTATGTGCTTATGTGATATATCTACCTGAATGCCTGTGGGTGAAGGTTGGGTTATTTGGATTGGAACAATGCATTGACTGAGAGTTTTAAGCCCACTAGATAGTGGCAAAACCATCTTTCCTAAAGCCTACCCGAGGGTGGCAAAATCTGCATTTTAGCCTACTTGCGAGTAGCAAACCATCTTTCAAAAAACAAACATGAAATGTTTTGTTCCAATTCAGGCGATCCAGTCTATACTTGTATGCTATGCGCATCACATAGTAAATCTAGGCTAATAACCGGAATAAGGACGCATAATGTTTTCAAAACTAGATATCATGGTTAGTAGAGGCCGATCTTTGATCGGGCGAGCGGGGGTGCTCACGAAGTGACCTTCCCCAATCGTACCCAAGTTCCCGAGCCGAGGCAACTTTGGTGATGACGGACACGTGGCCTTAGGCACGAGTCAGGGTTTCCTAAATTTCCTAAAATAAAATATTTAGATGGCGACTCTGTATCTGGCAAAGCAGTCCATGTTTGGCACTTCTTTCAAAAATCTGTTTTCTCAAAACGATTTGCCGGATTTGGACTCTTTGGTTCAGGGTAAGAACCGTGACAATTTGAGTCCTGAACTGTAGTGAGCCCAAAATGAACGGAACAGGACTCATCCTCCCGAGGACGTTCGGGGATGTCTACACCCATCGGCCAAGGCTTGAGGCCATCGGCCTTATTTTCTTGCCATCGGCCAATAGTGTTGGCCGATCGACACATTATTTGGTCGGCCGGCACTTATGTTGGTCGATCGCCCATGTTTTTTGGCCGAACCCTGTTCATTTGCTTTATGCAGATATTTTATGCTAGCTGTCACAGTTGGCATACACAATTCACCCCCTCCATACACGTGTATGGAGGGATTTGCCCCTTGGCTTAGCTTATCCTAGAAGCTTTGAATTTGGATTTCTATAAGAAGGGAGCTCCTCCTCCCTTTTCAGAGGTTTTGAAAAATAGGGTTAGAGAAGTTGTATCTATCTATCTCTATATTTCCCTCTCCTTACATCTTTGTGTGTGTTTTTGTGCTCTAAAGGGTGTTCTGTTCACACTATTACACACAAACACCTAGCAATACACCATCATTTGGTTGCTGAGATCCTAGAGAGTTAGTTTCAGAGTTCCTAGAGTGGTTTAAGCTTAGAAAAGTTGCTGGAGCCTTGTTCTTGAGAGTGTTCTTTAAGGGTGAGCATTCTTGCTTTTAATACCCCTTTCTTGCTTAAGCTTTTAGACCTTCTTGCTTATTATTTTAAGCTTAACTCTAAACTACAATAAGTTCTGGTTTTTGATTCTTTAGATGTTTGTTTAAGATTACTTTTTGGTTTGGGGTTGTTTCCCCCCTCTTAGGCCTTGTTAGGCCTTGTTTTAGGCCATCCCTTTTGGCCATTGTTCTTGGCTTTGCATGACCTTTCTACCACTGAAATCTGGAGGATTTTCAGTGGTAGAAAGGTGGTTTTGAGGTCTTAAATAGGAGAGGGTCATCCCCTCTCCTTATTGTCTTGAATGCTAGTATAAATGACTTATATTGGTAGCATGTTTGCTTGGCTTGTTTTAGCTTCATTTCAGTATGTATTAGGCTTTTTTTTGCCATGATATAACACTGTTTTGACTTGGTTTGGACATACCATGTATGCTTCATGTACTTGCCTTGCAATCCTTTCATTTGCCTTACCATGCATCATGCTTTAAGCCATGTTTCTAGCATGATTTTGGCTAGACTCCATGAAGCTTTTAGCCTTGTTGTAACATGCTTAAGCTTTGATCTGATTTAAGTTGTTTTGACCATATATGCCATGCTTTGTATAGCCATAAGGCATTCTAGCTTGTTAGCCTTAAGTGTCCAAGTCACTAGCATGCTTTACTTGGACCATTTCAATGATTTGGCATCATTTGTTACACTATTTCAGTCCATGTTGCATGCTCAAACACTTGCACTTGTCACTCTTTTAATGCTTTAAAGAGTTGATGTTTTATGCCTCATGAATGGGTCATTGTGTATGCCATCATGTTTAGGTCTTTGGGATGCCATCTAAGTGGGTTTTTGGTCTTAGTTTATCATGCCATAACTCTATTTTTCATTGCTTAAGTCATGCCATGTTTGGTTTTGATAGGTGTAGTATAACACCTCTTTTGTAGCCTTGCATGCCTCATGCTTTTGGCCCTTTGTTCTAGCTTATTTTGGCTTTGGTCCTTGCATGTTTTAGGCTTATTTTGGCATGATCTAGGACTGTTTTGGATTATACTTGTCATTTGCTTCAGATTTTACATAGCCTTGGTTTGAGTCCTTTGGCTAGTTTCAAGCTTTAAGCCTTTTTGCATGACTTGCTTGCTTTGTTTGGTTGGTTTAGCACCTTTCCTAACATGATTTCAGAGCTTATAATGTATGTCACATGTCCATATTTGTCCCCTTTTAAGTGTTCTTGAAAGTTGCTCTCCTATGCTTAGGTGATAGGCCAATTGGCATGCATGTTTGTATGTACCTTTGTTTTTATTTCCATAGCATTTCGGCCACTGATTTGGGCATGTTTAAGAGCTGTCCACTTTAGTTTAAGTCCATTCTTTCGCACGTTGTTGCATGTTTACCTCGTGTGTTGTCGCATGCTTGTTGCATACTTGGTACATTATATGTTGTTGCATATTAGTTCCCTTGCATGTTGTGGCATGCTAGTCCTATTACATTATGCTTACATGCTTGTTGCATGCTTGCTAATTGACATGTTGTTGCATGTTCATCCATCTTGCATACTTGTTAGATTACATGTTGTTGCATGTTTGTTATTGGTATTGTTGTTGTATGCCTATTACATTGTATGCATGCATGTTTGCATGCTTAGGTTGCATATCGCTTGCTTGCATGCTCATGTTGCATTAGCTTGCTTGCATGCTAAGGTTGCATTGCATTGTGTGTGCATTCCCTTGCCTCTTGATCAAGCATGATAGAGGTTGGGGCCCCTTATGTGTTTTTGTGCATTTCATTTGATATTGAATTGCACACTTGGCTCCTTTGGCCATCATGCATTGAAATGTGTGATTGGTGGTCCGAGGGTCGAGAACTACACACCTTTGAGTCTTAAACATGATAAGGGGTGTAGTTGTGTAGACATCGTCTTGTAAATGTATTGCCATGCTCTGTTTGTCCTCTGCTGCAGCAACATGAGCTTTTCACAGGAAGAGATGGTCGATCGACCATATTCAGTGCCGATCGGCAACAAGTATTTGGCTGAGAGCATTATATTTGGTGGATGATCAATTTCCCATGGCCGATGGCCCTATCTTTTGGCCAATGGCCTCACAGCATGCCCATAAGGTGGTTCAGAAATGTCACAGAAGTTGGCATAGTTTTCAGAGGTACAGAGCAGTGTAAACAGAGGCAACATGAAACATGGCAATGGATTTCCGAGCGAAGCCGACCGAGCATGCATTCGTCCCTCTTCCCGAGGCTGCTTTACTGTCTTCACAGCTTAATTAATTTGTTAATTATTTAAGTGTTGTAATAATTAGTTGTAGCTAGTTATTCATTTGGTTTTGTAATAATTAATTAGCTTGTTAGTTAGTTAATTAGTTAATTTGTATTATTCTTTCGGTCCCTCCGTCGAGAGGGCGCAATTGTGTAATAAGCGTGCATGTGTGTGATGCATGTCTTCCAACCCCACGTCTTTCTCCCTTTTACTTAACCGCTTACGATGGTTAGTTTTAGGGCATATTTCATTTAGCATATCTTATGCTCGCATGTTTGCATCCATCCATTTGTATTGGATGCACCGGGCTCAGTGCATCATACTAACTGCATTGTATTTCAATTCCTACTTGAATACATGTATCGAAGTATTGCATCTCACATGCCATTTTAGAATAGCCGAGCCTATTTCTAGTTGCATTTTGCATGTGTTGCATTAGCCATCTTAACATGAGCTAGGATCATACATTTGATTACTAACTAGTTTTTGTTTTGGCTCGGAGTACACTGTGAGTGTTTATGCTTTAGCATCTTGCATGTGTGTGAGTGTTAACATGATAGCATGCTTGCTATGAGGCTAATTGTTTATGTGATATAACTGCCTGAATGCCTGTGGGTGAAGGTTGGATTACTTGAATTGGAACGATTCATTGAAATCTGTGTTTTAGCCTACTTACGAATAGCAAACTTCAAACCATTTCCAAACAAACGGATATGCGATACTTTGTTCCAAATTAGGCGATCTAGTCTATACTTGTGTGTTGTGCGCATCACATAGTAATTCTAGCTAATTAACCGGAATAAGAACGCATGTGTTTTCAAAAACAAGATATCATGTTTAGTACAGGCCGATCTTTGATCGGGCGAGCGGGGGTGCTCATAGATGACCTTCCCCAATCGTATCTAAGTTCCCGAGCTGAGGCAACTTTGGTGATGACGGACACGTGGCCTTAGGCACGAGTCAGGGTTTCCTAAATTCCCCTAAAACAAAATATTTAGGTGGCGACTCTGTATCTGGCAAAGCAGTCCATGTTTGGCACTTCTTTCTTAAAAATCAGTTTTCCAAAACGATTTGCCGGATTTAGACTCTTTGGTGATTTATCGGTCTCGCATTGCACTTTGCGGGATTAAATTCAGAACCGTGACATTTGAGTCCGAACTGTAGTAGCAAAGCCTAAGGGCGCGTCTACACATAGGCTCAATTTGGCAACAAGCTAAAAAAGTTCAATTTTTTGACTTTTTAGTTTTTTTAACCAAAAAAGTCAGTTTTTTTTTATCTAAAAGAAGCCAGCTTTTTGCCAAAAAAGCCATCAAAAAAAGCTAAAAACCCAAAAAGTCAGCTTTTTACCAACTTCCCAAAACACTTTGAAATTTCAATTTAAAAATATTTGTAGCAGATGGAAAACTGATTCTGTTGATATGTGTTTCCTTTTTTCTTATGATCGGATAAATTGAATTTCAAACAATAATAATTAAAGTAAAATTTAAATCAGATTATAAAAATTAAAAATATATTAAATCCATTGTTTTTAAAGTGATTTGTATACATTAAGTGATAATTATAACAACAATGATTGAGACCCTTTTTTTGAAAATCTCACAATCCTCTTTGGATCTCAATCATTGATGATGCAATACATGAGTTGGTCTAAGACATACATCGATGGTTGAAATCTAAAGATGATTGTGGGGGTCTCCAAAAAAAGAGAATCCCAAGCATTTTTCTAATTATAAATGATATACAACTTACTACTCTATCAAAATTGATTTACTATTCAATCAAACTACACTTAAGGTTGGTTTGGCATCACCAAAAAAATTCAAAAAGCCAAAAAGTCACTAAAAAAATAAAAAAGTTCATACTATTTACCTCTTTTTTTGGCGGGAAATCTGTTAATTGAAAAAAACAAAAAAACAAAAAAAGCGAAATAGTGCTGCACAAAATTGTGTAGCCACACATCCTAAGTCAATTGAAAACGTGACACACTTGTAGCCACATATTTCCCTAAAAAAAAAAAAATTGAAAAGAGACAGAAACTGTGCAGTGTAGTATTGCTGCTTGCGTCAGCGAGGGTAATTTTGTAATTTTATAATTTTATACAATATTTTAATACACATTTTTTCGTAAAAAGTCAAAAAGTTATCCCAAATCATCATTTGTTTTTTCTCTACTTTTTAGTCTAAAAGTCAAAAAGTGCACTTATTTAGGACATCCCAAACAATTCCTTATTACTGAATGATATTTGATTTATTCCATTAAACTTGACTTATTACGAGATTTTACTTCTCAATAAAACATTAGACTTGACTACCACTCAAATAAACCTCACTTATTATTACTCAAATAGATTTTATTTACTATTTCATTATTCTTTGCTTACCATTTTTATTAAATCATACTTATTTTATTTACTATTTCATTATTCTTTGCTTACCATTTTATTAAATCATACTTACTAGTCAACGAGATTTCACTTACTACTTTTTTAAATTTCACTTACTATATCTACTAAAATACCAGAAGAATCATATTTTATTAATAAATAATGCAAAGAAAACTACTCTATTGGGCTAGACAATACCTCTCTAGTCCGATGGAGGACTAGAGAGAAGCCAGTCTCTAAAGAAAACCTCTACGTACAAGTCTTCATGAGAGAAAAACAAATTTCTATCTAGCTAAGGGTCTAGGATTAGACTTGACTTATCATTAAATTAGACTTGACTTAATACTCAATTAAAACTCCACTTATTACTCAATTAAATTACACTTACTATTCAGGTAGACTTCAGTTACTATTTTATTAGACTAGACTTACTACTCAATTAAACTTTATTTACTATTCAATGAGAGACTCAACTTATTATTCAATCAAACTTCACTTACTACTTAATCAAAATGACTTACTATTTAATAAGACACTACGTAATGAGTTTCCATTACTTAATCAAAATGGTTTCCACTTACTATTTCACTAAACTCCATTTACTACTCAATGAGTTTACACTTATTACTTCATTACACTTCACTCTTACTACTCAATTTTGGTTTCACTTAATACTAGGTGGTAAAATGGATGGTAAGTGGTAAGTTGAGCCACAAAGAGTTGCAAGTAGAATAAGAAGGAATGGTAAGTGTTGTGTTTTTAAATGGTAATTAAACTCATTTAAACCACACTCACTACTCAATAAGACTGTACTTACTACTTTATCAGACTTAACTTACCACTCATTTGAATCACACTTGCTACTCAATGAGACTCTACTTACTACTTTATCAAACTTGACTTATCAGTCATTTAAATAACACTTACTACTCAATAAGACTCTACTTACTATTTTATCAGACTTGACTTAACACTCATTTAAACTACGCTTACTACTCAATGAGATTGTATTTACTGCTTTATCAGAATCACACTTACCACTCAATGAGACTCTACTTACTACTTTATCAAACTTGACTTATCAGCCATTTAAACCACACTTACTAGTCAATGAGGTTGTACTTATTAGTTTATCAGACTTGACTTAACACTCATTTAAACCACAGTTACTACTCAATGAGACTATACTTACTGCCTTACCAGAATCACACTTCTACTTAATGAGACTCTACTTACTACTTTATCAAACTTGACTTATCAGCCATTTAAACCACACTTACTAGTCAATGAGGTTGTACTTACTATTTCATCAGACTTGACTTACCACTCATTTGAATTACACTTACTACTCAATGAGACTCTCCTTACTACTTTATCAGACTTGACTTAGCACTCATTTAAGCCACACTTACTACTCAATGAGACTGTACTTACTACTTTATCAAACATGACTTATCACTCATTTAAACAATACTTACTACTCAATGAGACTCTACTTACTACTTTATTAGACTTGACTTATCAATCATTTAAACTAAACTTAAGATTTCATTTATTATTTCATCAAACTTGATTATTTGTTCTTACCACTTGAATATCATAAATTTTCTTTTAACTAGGTAAAATGTTGTTCTAACACACATAAAAATTTATAAATTCAAAATATAATGGAAGTGAAAGTAAAAAGAGAAAGACTTACCTAAGGAGTTCCAAATCAACAACAATTCTATCTTAAAATTTTCAAAAGTTTTAGAAATGAACATCAAATTTTGTTTATGAAATCCTCAAATGAATTTGAAATTTTCCTATATTTTGTTAATCATATTTCTCATTAATTGCATTTATTGTGGTAGATGAAAAGGATACTAGGTTTCATTTATTGTCATCCATTGCCATTAAGTAGATAAATAAAAAAAGGGTTAATTACACTAATAGTCCCTATAGTTTGGGACTTGTGTCACTTTGGTCCCTGACTTTTCAATTGTGACACATTTGACCCTGAAGCTTGAATCTTGTTCCAAATAAAGACGATTGAAAATATTATTAGATTTTTCAAGGGTAAAATCGTCAATTTGATAAAATATAAACTAATTTGACCAAAATAAATGTCAAAAAAATATTTTTATTTTTTTTAAAATTATTTTTATCCACCAATGATAAAATTATTTAAAATTAATAAAAATTACATGATTAATTTTTTAAAATTAATTTTACATGATCATCATCCAAACACATAATAAAAATTAATTTGGTAAAAAAAAAATAAATGTCCAAAAGATTTATCAATTTTACATAATTTTATTTTTTTAGTAGGTAGAAATAATTTTTAAAAATTCAGAAATATTTGCTTGACATTTATTTTTGTCAAATTAATTTATATTTTATCAAATTGACAATTTTACCCTTGAAAAATCTAATTATATATTCAATTGTCCTTATTTGAAACAAGATTCAAAATTCAGGGTCAAATGTGTCACAATTGAAAAGTCAGGGACCAAAGTGACACAAGCCCCAAACTATAGGGACTATTTGTGTAATTTGCCCATAAAAAAATCATATTCCATAAAATGTAAAAAATTATAATAAAATTTATAAATTTCATATTTATTTCGTACATTTTTTTTTGTCTACATTCTGTTTTATAAATTTTATATTTATTTTAGAGGTTAGGTGCATTTTATTAATGTTTGAATGGTAAGTGTAGTTATGTGGAATAGTAAGTACAATCATATCAAGTAGTAAGTATGTTTAGTTGTTGTAGTAAGTTGGAAACTACTCATTTAAACCATACTTACTATTTTATCAGACTTACTTAGGCCTCGTTTGGGGAGTGGCTATTTTAGCCAAAAAGCCAAAAAGCCAACTAAAACTAGTCACATCACCTCTCTACTTTTCTGCACATCTTTTCGTAAAAAGTCAAAAAGTTACTAAAATAGCCTGTTCCCAAACGAGACTTTATTACTCATTTAAACCATACTTACTATTCAATAAGACTCTACTTATTACTTTATCAGACTTGATTTACCACTCATTTAAATAACACTTACAACTCAATGAGACTCTGCTTACTACTTTATCAAACTTGACTCATCACTTAAAGAATATTTACTACTCAATAGGACTCTACTTACTATTTTATTAGACTTGATTAATCAATCATTTAAACTAAATTTAATACTGCATTTACTATTTCATCAAACTTTTTTTTTTTTTTTTTCTTACCACTTAAATCTCATAATTTTTCTTTTAACTAGGTGAAATGTTGTTCCAAAAAAATATTAAAATTTATAAATTCAAAATATCATGGAAAGTTAAAGTAAAAAAAGAGATAGAGACTGTAGAGATAGATTCTTACCCAAGGAGTCCCAAATCAACAACAATCTATTTTCAAATCTTCAATTATTCAAATTTTTTAAAAATAAAAATAAAATTTTGTTCATGGAATCCTCAAATAAATTTTAAATTTTCCTATATTTTGTTAATTATATTTCTTTATTAATTGCATTCATTATTTTCAAGTTTGGTAAATGAAAAGGAAACTAGAATTCATTTATTGCCATTAAGTAGATAAATAAATATATATAAAAAAAATCATATTTCATAAAATGTAATAAATTATAATAAAATGTATAAAATTCACATTTATTTTGTATATTTCTTTCTTAAATTCTATTTTATAAATTTTATATTTATTTTAGAGGTTTTGAAAATTTATTATAACTTAATTTTTTAAGTTTACCTGTTACCTGAATAGCAAGTTAAGTGTATTTTATTAATAATTGAATGGTAAGTATAGTTATTAAAAATAGTAAGTATAATCATATCAAATAGTAAGTGTATTTAGTTATTGTGGTAAGTTGAAAGCCACTTTTTGATTTCAAAACCATTAAAAACTACCTTGTTTTTTTACGAAACTACCTAGATTTCTTAACCTGATTTTAATTATTACCAATCAATGGTTAGATTTATTTCACTTTTAGATCTAATGGTCCAAATTTATTTATGTATGGTACATGAAAACCACTTTCATGTATCATAGAAAAATCCGTGAAATACAGTTGCTAGAAGTGGAACTAGTTAAATGTGATGGTTGGTGGCAGTGACGAGTTGTCAGGTGGTGGCAGAGGGCGGTAGAAAATATATAAAGGAATGAAAATTTAATTTTTAAACAAATTAAACAAATTTTTTTTTTTTGGTTACAAGAATCTATTAAAATTTGTAATTTCTTTAGAATTTTATTGAAACAAAACGAATTCTTGTTTACACTAAATATCAATGTTTTTGCACGTACTATTTTCTAATTATTTTGGAGTAAGTTTAACAATTAAGAAAAAATTACAAAAGAAAAAAAATCCTTAGATTAACAAATCAATCTCTGAATTTTATTTTTTTCAATTTAAATCCTAAACCTTTAAATTAGTTTCAATTAAAACTATCCATCTATTTTGCCGTTAACTGACCAGTGGAATTGGATAGTGTTAGCCCAAGGTTATTTACATTTCAATTTTATTGATTTTGATTATTGACAAATATCTTGAGCTTACTCAATTATTCAAAGTTTTCAAAATATTCCCATGACTTTGCTCTTTAATGATTCTAAACAATGTATGTTTCTAAATTATTATATTCTCATAAATATTGGCACCTCAATGCAATAGAATCAGTATATTTGTGCACAATGTTATTCTTACTTAAAACAGGTCAAAGGGCCGACACCAAGATATGATAGGGTCGACACTAAAAGAAAGAGAACAAAGCTTAAGCTATTCAATAGCAAATGGTCGACACCAAGAGATGATAGTGTTAACACCAAAAGATTGTGAACAAAGCTTAGGCTATTTAGTAGCAAAGGGTTGACACCAAGACATGATAGGATCGACACCAAAAGACAGGGGACAAAGTTTTAGTTTTCCAGCAGCAAAGAGTCAACACCCATTTAAGTGAGGGTGGAAACCAAGAACTTATGGTAATCAAGGCAGAAAAGAAAAGAAAGAAAAGGGTCGACACCAAAACTGCAGGGGTCGACACCCTTGAGTCTGGGTTTCAAAACCTAACTACCATTTCTGATCTATGAGCAGACTTTTTTGACATAACTAAGGAGACATGCCTTATCCTATCTAAAAAGAGTTATGGGCAACAACTTTTGACTGAGTGGATGAAGAATATTATAGCGATTCTAGTTTTGACTCGACTCTTGTTGTATCTCAGACTCGGGTTTAATGGTTTTATATTGTGGGTCATATCTTGCTTTTCTTGTAATTCTTTAAATTTGGCTATTGGGTTGTTGTGGTTGTGTTTGGGACAGGTTGGTTGCTTACTCTTGTTGCCCAGAATTTTGCTCCTCCGCTCGAGCGACACGTGCCTCTTGAGTGGGCTTTGTGAACACTCAGTACTTTTGCAAGTCTGCAAAACTACTAGGAGAGTGTATTCTATGCTCAAGCGGTGCCTTTTGAGCTCGAGCGGCCTTTCTTACGCTCGAGCGTTGGTCTGTTGTCTACAAAACTACTAGGAGTGTGTATTCTGCACTTGAGCGTCGTTTTTTGCGCTCGAGCGGAACAACTTATTGTGTCAGACACTCGAGCGTCAATTCTTGCACTCAAGCGGACTGTGCATATATTAGTTCACAGCAGCACCTTTTTACATCACTTTTTCACATCTTTTTCACTCTAAACCCTAGATTGGGACCCCCTCTCTCTAAAACTCACCCTCTCTCTACATTTTCACCTAGATCCGTTGGTTTCCTTATCCTAATGTCTTGGGAAAAAAGGTAGAGCATCTCAAGAGCTCTGTTTTGATCTGAATAGATCTTGATTTCGGCATCTTTGAAGTTTTTCCACTTCTTCCTTCGTCTGCTAAGCTTGAGGTAGGGACTTTCTACACTCTCTTATGATTTTTAACTTAGCTATTTGTTGTCATGTAAACAATGTTGGGATTTGGAGAATTTTAGACAAACTTAGGGTTTTTGTTTAAAATCATAAGAAGGGTTTTCAAATGAAAGTATTGAAATGATTACGGGTGTAGATATGAGGTTGTTTGTGTTAAATTGATTGATTTTGACACGTGGATTGGATTTTGGAAAGAAATGAAGTTTTTCCCTAAAATGTTTAAAATAATTATTTTGTATAAATAATGAAATTGGTATTGAAAATTTGAAATTAGATGAATGTTTATATCAATGGTGGAGTTGAATGTGTATTATCTCTCACCAATGGAAATTTGGATAATTTATCTATCGTGGAGATTGTATATCTGTTTAGAAATATCTATTTTGGGCTATCGGTGGATAATAGCTATGATTGTTGTAGAAATTGCATGAGGATTAGGTGAATTGAAACTAATCTCTTAACTGTTGTCATTGAATATGACTGTGTTTTAATACATTGTATATGTATGATATTTTGGAAGAGAAAATGGATGTACTCCATGTTTGGAAGGAGAAAGGGGATGGACTCCAGTGAATTAAGTTGGCTTGTGTGTCCAGGGTGAAAGTTCCGAAAACTGGTTGTATAAATAGGTGCCGATCCTGCTAATGAAATTTCCGTAAAATGGCAAATGAATGTGTTTATATGATAACTATATTGATTTAAGACCCAATGAGTTGTATTCTCAGTATTGGGTGATTGAACGAAATGGATATGAACAATGAAATGAGATATAAAACTTGGCATACTATGATCTTGTAAATTATGAATGGTTTTATTGCAGGCATTGTATATTCATATCATATTTATATCTTTGTTAAGATTTATACATTGTGCTAGATTGTTTTTACTGGGCTTTGACTCACCCTACTTGGGGAAAAACATTTTTAGGTGTTGGTGATATGCCTCTGCCAAGGACTTAACTTGGGAGGATTGTGGAGTTGAAGGCTCAATTTCCGTCTATTTTGTATTTTCTCTTTTACAAGCCTAGGGCTTTTTTTGTATTGAGCTTATGACTCATTTTGTTGTAACCAAGCACAGTCTTAGAAAAATGTAAGCCATTAGGGCATATGAATATCTGTTTAGCTTTCATTCCTTATTATGCCTTGTAACACATGCTGTAGATTCAGGATGAACGGTTTATGAATGTATATCGCATGTGTCACATTTTGTATATTAACTCTGATTAATGAAAGCTTCTTATTGTATCTATATCATTTTGTAATAGTGTTTGGAGTTGGATTATTGTACTCTATCCGTCCCAAAATATTAGCCCCTTATTCCATTTTTTATTATCACAAAATATTAGTCCCTTTTCAAAAACTACATATAAAAATGACATGAATTTCCCATTTTACCCTTCTTTTAAATTCATTACTATTAATATACACAAAAAGTACATAATTATGACAATTGATATTTTCAAAAAAAAAAAAAAAAAAAACAACGAAATTATTGTACTATTTATTACATTTCAAAAAGAATATATACATCAAAAGGGAGCAAAAACAACAAAAAGAAGTGCTGATACATGGAGTTTCAATTTTCACCACCACTGCCATTTACATTTAGCATTGCAAACTCACAAATGATTTCTTCAACAGCAACACCACCCAAGAAGCTTTTAGTTACGTGACAAAATTCCCCAACAAAAATTGTTCTTTATTAGCAGAGTTCTTAACTAAGGACTTCACCCAAAAAATTCCAAAGCCTTGTGGAGTTAGACCCCTGAAAAAAAAAAAAAAAAAAAAACTTTATCCTTCATGCTGTATATAGACAAACAAACAACAGAGAGAGAGAGACCCAAAAACTCACCTGGACTTGAATGGAGATGTGCCAAAGCATTTTTAACAACATGAGGTTCACATTGAATTTGGCAAGACAGAGTTCTATCTCTCATCAATTTTCTCTTTGACATATGTGGCAATTTGTAATTTTTTCCACCATTGATTTTCATTATCTCTAACATACATGCTTGCAAGGTTACAAATACATGATCAAGAGTTTCCCGTGATAACTCTTCGAACGATTTTTCTACAGCATAAGCCAATTCATTAATATTTGTGGGTGCTTCCCGATATGGCAAAGATTGGATCGCTCTAAAATATCCGAGGTCCAAAACATTCATATCCGGGCTGTTTGGGGGTTGATATGATAAACGAATATCAAAACCTTCTCTACTTGTAGCTTCAAGAAATCCAACATCAAATGGATCAATATGTAGTCTTGCATTATCTTGTTGAATGAATATAGTGTTCATTGCACCGGAATGTGGCCATTTAGATCAAATTGCAGGTAGAACCTTTTCAATCAAACATGCACGAATAACATCTTTTGTTACCGATACAATTGCCTTTGTTTCAAGTGTACCAACTGCATGATTTTTACTATTCTTTTTAGTTGGTTCCTTGTCCGTGAATGGTCAAATTCCAATTTTACCTGAAAATTCTTCATTTTTATTTTCATCAAACCGTGGTCGAGCAACTGCTACAAGGAATATTACCTTTGTAATGAAACATTTACTTTTACAACAACGTTGTGGTTCTTCTTCTTCAGGAAGAAGGTAATACCTCTCCGCTTCTTTGGAGAAGTAAAACCACTTCTCATCAATGTGCACATAGTTATACATGGATTTTAACATTGGCTAGCCTTGAAGACTATTAGGCTCAAGCATTGAAAGACAAAGTCAGAGTCTTGCTCTCTTATTCTCTTCAAATAGATGGTTTCAATACATTTGAATGCAGCCTAATTTTGCCTTTTTTAATTCTTCTATGAACTGTTGATTTTGAAAAATTCAATGCCTTTGACAATGAGTAGATATTGGTTCGACGACGAAGAGGAATTTCAGCGACTTTCTCAAAGTTGAGTTGAACTTGCTTGTGGCTAGAATTTGTTAATTTGCTAGATAAATTGACCATTAACCCATTTTCCATACAAGCTAGTCCTCTCTACCAAATGCGACGAATAGTTTTTACATGGACAGAAAACGTCGCAACAACCTCAGTTTGACAACCCCTTTTCTATTTTCCATCCTTACTTTGTATTAGCAGAGTTCCAAAAATTGATTGGCGTAGATGATTTGTTAGATTTTTCTTTGTTCTATGATGAACACAAGAAAGAAAAACAGGGGAACTAACAACAGAGGAAGTCTCAATTATAGAATCCATGATGGATTAAAATGGATCAACATTTAAAGATGAAAACATGAGACAATAAGCTGGAAGAGTTGATGAGATATAGGAAAGAAAAGGAGCAAATTTGGTAATAGAGCAAAACAGAAGAGTTTGACTTTGTGAGAAAGAATGGAGTAGTTTTTGTAGTAACATGGAATTTTGAATTGAAAAGGAAACTTTGAAATTTTATTTAGATACCCTACCCGCTTAAATTTGGTTTGATTCACAACAAATTGCCGACAGAGTTTCTTATACACTATTAGTAGTACTTCTTTGACCTTAATTTTAAATCAAAGGGTATTTTTGGAAATTTAAAAATTTTGAAACGTAATAATTGTACCATAAAAAAAAGTTGGATTCCCTACAAGGGACCAATATTTTGGGATGGAGGAAGTAATTATTTTGAGGGTGTTATAAATATTCTATCCACATTGTTTCCAATTCTGAAAACATAAAAAGTATAGAGACATATCTTATCTCCAACTACCAAGATTTGAATTATAAGCATGGGCATCACATCTTTTGAGAAGACTCCACCTCCAAAGTCTTAATGACAACCTGTATACACCCATGCTTTACTCCAACAGCTAGAAGATATCACCCATGCTTTGCTCCAATGGCTAGAAGACATCACCCATGCTCTCCTCCAACAACTAGAAGACATTGAAGTCCATAAATGCAAGTACCTCCCAAGATCTGCTAGTAGAACAACTCTAAGCATTCAAGTATTATTCATATTCAATCTTTGTTACACATTACACTTGCACTTTCACTTTCACTTTCACATATGAGTTTATTCTGAGTGTATCTCAAAATTCTCTTTTCTCTTACACTTTCATATACATCTTTTGAGAGAGAAATTTTGTAAAAGAGGACTATTGTACCTCTTGTTCATATTCCTTTTATTCTGAGTGAAAACTTGTAAAGTGAGGCATTTAGTTAAGTGGTCCTCAACAGATAAAGTAAGCCTTGTAGGCATTTAGTTGAGAGGTCCTTAACGAATAAAGTAAGCCCTGTGTAAAATCCACAAGTTTGGTGAAGCTTTGGTGGTGTACTGATTTGATTCATAGTAATGAAATTTTCAAGGAGGAACCTTGAGGACTGGGCGTAGACCCGATGTACCGAACCACTATAAATCCTTGTGTTTGAGCTCTCCTTTTTTTTTTCTTTTATTTTAATTATTATTGATTGATTGCTGAAATTTATTTACTTGATTTGTCATATTCAAACTACATTTATTTTTATTAACCCAATTCACTCCCCTTATTGGGTTGCTTACCTGGATAACAATTGGTACTAGAGCTTAGACTCCAGTTTTGTGACTTAACTGTCTTAAAGTGATTTATGGCAACTCGTAGTTTCGCTCTTCCTAAAGGTCAAGCTACAAACAAACCACCTTTTTTCAGTGGCACAAATTTTAACTATTGAAAAACTTGAATGATTATGCATATACAATCTACCGATTATGAGATTTGGAAAATCATTTGTGATGGTCCCAAAATCTCCACCAAAATCATAGATGACTGAAAGGCTCCCAAACTTGAGACTGAATGGACCAATGCCGACCAGAGAGACATTCAAGCAAATGCCAAAGTTGTTAATATGTTATATTGTACACTTAATGCTACTATGTTCAATAGGATTTGTACATGTGAAACAACAAGAGAAATTTTGGACAAACTTGTAGTAACTCATTAGGGAACAACTCAAGTTAAAGAGTCTAGAGTGAGTTTGCTAGTTCGCTGTTATGAGCTCTTCAAAATGAAACCTGATGAAACTATCTCTTAAAGATTTACTCATTTTACTAATATTATAAATAGTTTGAAATCTCTTAGTAAAACTTATACTAATGCTGAGGTTGTCAGAAAAGTGCTCAAGTCATTGCCAAAAAGTTGGGAAAACAAAATTATTGCTGTCATAGAGGCCAGAGACTTATCAATGCTAAGTCTTGATGAGCTGATGGGATTTCTCTTAACTCATGAGATCATAATGCAAGAAGGAAAAGAAGAAGAAGGCAACAAAAAGAAGAAAGGAATAGAATTCAAATCCACCTCGAAATATCAAGAGGAGGAGGAAGATGATTCGGACGATGATGACGATGAAGAAATGGTGTTCATTACCAAGAAGTTCAAAAGGTTTGTGAAAAAGAAATAAGGTGTGCGAAAATTTTTCAGAAAAGACTTCAACAAAAGAGATTTTCCAAAGGGAGAAAATCACAAAAAAATTGAAGTCACCTACTACGAATGCAGCAAACTTGGACACTACAAATCAGAATGTCTGAAACTTAAGAAACAACTCAAGAAGGATAAGAAGAAAGCCATGATTATAGCATGTGAAGAAGATAGCAATGAAAGCGACTCAAAAATTGAAGTTTGCAAAAATGAAGTTGCTAACCTATGCTTAATTGCACTTGGAGATGAAGATGAGGTAAATGATGAATCCTTTATGTTTGATGAATTACAATATGCTTTTGATGAATTACATGCTGAATTTAAAAAACTCAGTTTGAAAAGTAGCTGTCAAAAAAAGTTATTTCAAGTTTATCAAAAGAAAATGAATCTTTGACTTCTAAGATCAACATTTTAGAAAATGAAGCTTTGCAAATAAAAGAGGAAAATGAGATTTTAACACTAAAAGAGTCTTCAATTTTTGGAAAAAAGTTAGATGCTTTGCAAGACGAAAATAAGTCTTTAAAAAGGAGAAAATTGTTTTAAGAGAAAACATAAAAGACTTGAAAAAATCCTTTCAAAACTTACTCAAGGTAGAGATACTTTAGAAAAAATTCTTAAAGGCCAAAATCAAACTTTTGGAAGAGTTGGGATTGGATAGAAACTGTTTTCAGAAGTAAAGAATCCCAAAAATGTTTTTGGTCATGCATCATCATGTCATTCCTATATCATATGTCATTTTTGTGGAAGAAAATGTCATATCTCTCATTCATGTCCTGTTAAGAAATATTCTTTTGTTAAAAGGAAAAGAAGTGGGTTCCTAAAAACACTTCAAACCCTAACTCTCATGGACCCAAGAAAGAATGGGTACTAAAAAGCCAACACAAATTTGAATTCTGTAGGTGTGCTTCAGGACAAAATCCAACAACAACATATGGTATTTTGACAGTGTGTGCTCAAGGCACATGACTGGAGATAAAGCAATGTTCTCATCCCTTCAACCTAAAGAAGGAGGCCATGTAACCTTAGGAGATAATAGCAAAGGAAAGATCATCGGCCTAGGTAGTATTGGTAAAACCCCTTCTCCAGTTATCGAGAATGTCTGGCTAATTAAAATTTTGAAACATAATTTGCTTAGCATTAGTCAATTATGCGATAAAGGCAATAGAGTTACTTTCAAAAAATCTCACCGCACTATTGAAAGTTCTGTTGATAACAAAGTTTTGTTTGTAGGTCATAGACATGAAAATGTGTATGTGTTTGATTTGCCTGATTTATCTTCTTACTATAATGTTAAATGCCTATCTACTATAAATGAACCAGGTTGGTTATGGCATAGAAGATTAGGACATACTCATATGGATTTACTTTCAAAATTTGAGTTAGTTGTTGGTTTAAAAAAAATATTTTTGAAAAGGATAGACTTTGTGATGCTTGTTAACAAGGTAAACAAATAAGAGTCTCTTTCAAATCCAAAAACGTTTTTTTCTACATCTAGACCTCTTCAATTGCTGCATATTGATTTGTTTGGACCATCTAGGACTTTAAGTCTGGGTGGAAAGTCATATTGCCTTGTTTGTGTGGATGATTATACTGGATTTACATGGGTGTTATTCTTGGCACATAAAAGTGGTACTTTCTCTACATTCTCTACTTTGTGTAAATGTATTCAGAATATATCAATCTTGCTATTTGCAGTATTAGAAGTGATCATGGTAGAGAATTTGATAATGATGACTTTATTCTACTTTGTAATGAGCGTGGTGTTGATCATAATTTTTCTGCTCTTAGAACTCTTCAACAAAATGGTGTTGTTGAGAGGAAGAATGGAACTCTTGAGGAAATGGCTCGCATTATGCATTGTGAAAATGATTTGCCTAGATATTTTTGGGTTAAGCCATTAATACTGCGTGCTATGTTGTAAATCGTTCCATGATTAGATCAATTCTCAAGAAAATCCCATATGAATTCTGGAAAGGTAGAAAACCCAACATTAGTCATTTGCGTGCCTTTGGTTGTAAATGTTTTGTACTCAATAATAAAAGATAATTTAGGTAAGTTTGATGCTAAATCTGATGAAGCTGTGTTTCTTGGCTACTCTAATTCTAGTAAAGTTTATCGTGCATTTAATAAAAGAACTTTGCTTGTTAAAAAATCTGTACATGTTGCTTTTGATAAATCTAACTCCTTTGTTTCCAAGAATGTTATAAATAAAGCTATTGTAGAATCTAATCCAAGAATGGAAAGCATCTACATATTAGACAATGATGAAAATCAATCTTCGGAACTGTAGCTCGACTTTTCACGCTCCTTTTGGAAGATGAACAAGCCCTACAGTTTGGACTCCACCTGCGTGGTTTTGAATCTAATCTCACAAGTGCAATCTGAAATAGATAAACACCAAAGAGTCCAAATCCAACAATTCTTTTTTTGGAAAATCGATTTTGAATCAAATTGCCAAAAATGGACTGCTTTGCCAGATTTCAGAGTCGCCACCTAAATATTTTTGGGAAATTTAGGAAACCCAAGACTCGTGCCAAAAGCCATTAGTCCGTCATTACCAAAGTGTCTCAGCTTGGGAACTTAGGTACGAGAGGGGAAGGTCATGAATTGAGCACCCCACTCGCCCGATCAAAGATCGGCCTCTACTAATCATGATGTGATTTTTGTCTACATTATATGCTCTTATTCTGATTTATTAGCTATATTACTATGTGATGTGTACACAAGTATAGACTAATTTGCAAAAGTTGGAATTTTTGATTTTATGTTTGCTATTGAAAAGAGTTTTGTGAATATGCCACTTGAAAAAAAGTGGGCTTAAAATGGACATTAATCAAACTATCCCAATTCAAGCAACTAGCCTTCATCTACAGGGATTCAAACAGTTATATCGTTTAAGCAATTAGCCTCATGGTGGACATGCTTTGACATGGTAACAAACATATTCATGCAATATGCTAAAGCTCAAAATAGCTCACCTAGTACTCCGAACCAAAGCAAAGCAAAGTGATTAGAAAAATATGTATGTTCCTAATTAATGCAATATGACTAATACAACGCATGCATCATGTATTTTATAGGCTCAACTATGAGCATGACATATGATTTCATTCAAGAGATGCGATAAAGCACATATTCAAGTAATGAGTTTGAACATTGATATTAGGTTAGCATGATGAGCCGAACCTTGGATGCAAGTAAGACAAATGGATGTGAAGCATGGAGTATGCTAGCAAAACGTGATGTTTCTAAACTAACCAACATAAGCAAGTAAGTAAAAGGGAGAAAGACGTGGGGTTGGAAGACATATAATAATTACAAATAAACAAGGTTAATTATAATAACAATAATTAATTATAACAATGATAATTAATTACAACAATAATAACTACTAACTTAAACATCAAACAAGGATGCATAAGGATGCAGAATGTTCGCATGCACAACGTCCAAGAACAACACTGTTTGCCCAGACCATTCTGTTTCACCTTCAGCCACTGCTTTCTGTTTTTTGCAAAAATACATTGCTGACCAAACATTGAGGACCGGCTAGCCCTCATTGAAGCCCGGCCAGGCCTAAAGAAGGCCGGCTGTGCCTCAATGTCATGTAAAATTTTATTTTCTGCTTTGAAGTAAAAACAATGCAGATAGAGTTATTCTAGACTCTATTTGTCCCTCTTATACTTCTCTGTCACAGGAAAGCCTCAAGAGAAAGTTGGATTTGTTTCCAAAACCATCAATGAGCAAGTTAATTGCATGATGATTTCGGGCGCAATTTGGACAAAGATCAATAAATGCAATGAACAACAACCACCTCTCCCTCCTATCATGGAGCGAACTCAAAGAGGGAGGTAGAGACGCTTCAAGGTTCATCAAAACATCATGAATTGATGTAAGACGACCCTTGACACAATGGACTCGGTATAACGTTCGGCTGAACCCCAAGCAATATAACTCATTTTCTTTATGTTGGTTGGTTCATTTTAAGCCAAATTCATTAGTCTTTGCCATCCTTTAATCTATTAAGTCCAAGGTGATTATTACTTCCACTAAACGAGAAGAAACATCAAACGAGAGGTGATCCTAAGCATGAAAGAGAGACCATGCCGTTGACGATGAACCTCCGTAGAGATTAAGCCTTTGAGCATAGGTCTCATTTTCATGCTTTGAATAACCATCAATCAGTTAAAATAACCCTTGTGAGACCTGGAAAATCTTCTTACATGGATGTTGATGAGCTCCAATGAAAAGATGAGCTTGGCTACTGTCATCTACAAGGATAAACATAGTCGGCGCCACCCAACCAGGGTTGCCGGCCGGAGACACTCCGATGATAAAGTTAACTACCGGAATTAGAGAAAGAAGATGAAAGAAATAAAGTGTTTGTGTGCTGTGTAGGGCAGAGAGATCCTCTACCTCTTCTTTGGGATATTCCTCTTCTTATATAGATTGGGGGGGGCCTAATATTTGTTTGGGTTAGACCCATTGTGGGCCTTGTTTGGGTTAGACCCATTGTGGACCTTGTTTGGGTTAGTCAAGCTGATATATATTTTTTTCTGGCTTCTGCAATTGCCCGAAAACTTTCATTGTCTGTGATAGAAGGAATGAGAGTTTTTCTTGCCGAGTTACCCTGTTCAAATAAATGTTAAGTCTTTTCATAAATGAATGGATGACTGTATGAATACATGTATGTTTGAATGCATGTACAAATATATGTATATAAGGGAGAGATTATAAATAATGATGGTGATCATAGTACGAAATTATATCACATGAGTTCGAAACAAATCTTAACGATGGGCCACAGTATTGTTACCCTTGGGCAAGGGTCGTAGGCCGTGGTATTATGACCCCCAGGTGAGGGTGTAGTATATTGTCGAGTGCGAAGAGCGCTTCAAGATATGGACTTTTGTGCCAAGGTAGAGATATTTCTATGTGCCGAGCACAGAAATGATTTCCTGAACCAAATAATGTAGATTAAATAAAGTAGACATATTAGCCAAAAAATGGACAACGGTATTATTACCCCTGGGCAACGGTGTAGACTTGCGGTATTATAACCCCCGGGTGAGGGTGTAGGCTGCGGTATTCTAACTTCTGGGCGTAGGTGTAGGCCTTTGCTGATGGCGCTCCGTGCCAAGTGCAAAGATTATGCTATACTCGGAGACTTTTGTTGATTTTAAGTGGCGATCAAGTGCTAATAGTGAAAGGATTTTGAATAATGCATCCTATTAGTGATGGCCTGTACCGAATGAGGAAGTGGCGATCAAGTGCCAATATTGCAAGGATTTTTAATAATGCATCCTGTCAGTGATGGCCTGTATCAAATGAGAAAGACGTTTTAATCACCAATAATATTGCTTCGCTTGTAAGGAATTGCCGAGTAGATATTGGGCCAAATATTTAATTGCCGAGTAAAATTTGGGCAGTTTGCGTTTAGTCCAATGTAGATTTGCCCCGTTGCCTTATGTTGTGGGAAAGATTTGGCTTCGGTAAAATGACGACGCGCAAAAATATGCAAACTGCCGACTACCAAGGAGTAGGAGTTTGTAACTCAAGTAAATTTCGTTGTAATGTTTGTACCAAGTTGGCCGAGTATGCATGTCACGACCCAAACCCGCCCCTAAAAGTTTGGTCCATGACCGGCCTGTACATAGGCCTCAAAACAAAATTTCACGAATATTTATTCGAATACGGGGCCTTAAGCGGAAGCAAGTAACAACATAAAGACAACGCCCATTAAGCTGGTGCATACATGGAGACTTAGATTAATTTAAGCATTTAAATATACCTCCAATTACACATATAATCACAGAACTTATATAGATCTCACACACTAATACATAAGATTCAATAAGGTACACAATTCCCCAATACAAAGTTAAAGCCTCAACACAGAGGTGTAACCCAGGCAGCTTGACAAAGAGACGAACCTCAATACAACTCTAGTGTTGGTCCCTGATGCTCACCTACATATATATAAAATAAAGGGGTGCGCTAACGCTCGGTGAGTAATATTAAAGTAAAGAAGTTAATGAATGATGTCCTTAACATTAGGAAAACATATTTCACAATTTAGAAACGTATCATAAATCTTTTCAAGACAAACATTTATCGTATCATAATCCATGACTTTTTGAATCGAATACATAATTGAACTATTACAAAACATTTTATGTGGTACGTGGTACACCCACTTAGACAAAAGATTAGAAGCACATTTTAAAATAGGACATCCATTCATGCAGATAAAATACCACATCACAACATGAGTCATATAACGATGTCAAAACCTTTGTATTCATATCATATGTTCTGAACGATCTCGGGTCCATGTATAACAAAACGGCCTCAGGCCCAATCATATATCAAAACGACCTTAGGTCCAAACGTATCATATCGTATCATGGAGTAGATGGGACATCGACATGTCTCCACCTCTCCTTGGGCCCAATTCATGTATAGATGGATTCAAGAGGTGACTCATACGGACTCTAGAGGTGACTCCCGCTGTGGCACTTAGTTCTGTACAGTACTTTGTTCCATATTAAAGTCCATAGGTCTTTAAGACCGAACACTCATGCCATAGCATAAGCAAAACAGATAAACAGAACGGCCTTGGGCCCACCATATCATATTATAAACAATTTACATTTCTTATTCATGACTCATTTTACTTTTCTTGGAAACTTGTGTATTTAACATAGTATGACATTTAGAGAATCATGTCACCCATTAACAAAATACGATATTTAGAGAATCATGTCACGCATTAGTTAAAATAGATAATGAAGAACATATCTTTACTATACTATTACTCACAGTGCTGGGCCTCTGGTAACAATGGGACGATGTCCTCGTTGACCTACAAACACAACGCACATAGCATAATATGAGAATAAAACCAATCTCTTTCTTGTTCTTTAATCAATTAGCCATGGTGGTTCTAAACTCAATACTCCTTAATAGGTTATAATTCGTGTCTAGGAAAATAGGAGGAATCGATAGAAAAATGGTTTAGACGAAGAAATGGTATAAAACCGGTAGATAGAAAGTGAACAATCGCCACTAATTTGGATATATCTATTTGTGTACTTAGAATTTGAGAGTGAGGCTGCCACCATTGGAAACTAGACTTCCGGGGCTTGAATTTACGCTTAAGAATCACTCAAAACAGAGTTCGGATGCAAAAGATATGCTTATTTGAAGTTGGTTGAACAGAGCTGTCCCTGCACGTGCGGGAAACAAGGCCGCACGTGTGGAAATTGGGCCGCACGTGCGGGACCACGTGATTTTTTAGTAGAATGAACTTGGGAGTTGGAAATGGACTGCTGCACGTGCGAGAAGACCCGCCGCACGTGCCGCTCTGGGAAAAAACCAGTTCGAAAATGGCTGTATGACTTGGAACCTCTCATTTTCAAAATTAAACTTCAATTTCATGCAAATCAAAGCCCAAAACTCTTTAATACATGATAAATTTCACATTATTAGCTTCCACCAAAATTCATAACTTCAAAATACTACTCAATTTCCCAATTACAAGAACAAGATTAAGAATCAAAGCACAAATACATAGAGTGGACATGTTTTGGGGTCCAAAACTCACTTACATGGTAGAATCCTCTTTAGCCTCTTTAAGAACCATAAAGCTCCTACAAGAAATTAGATTGAAGCATAAATTCATGCTATATACAAAGACTCAACATCTCCTTGCTTGGAGAAACAAAACCCATACAAACAATCATAGATAACCCAAGATATTCACTCCTTAGCTTATGATCCTCAAATATTGAAAGGGAGAATCTTACCTTAAGCCTTTACCATCACTTATTCTTGCATAACCATGATGAATTTAAGCCAAATCTTTGAGTTCCTCTTCCATTCCTACTCTTCTCCCTTCTTCTCTTTGAGTTTTCTCTAGAACTCTCTCTCCCCTTTTCTCTCTCTCGTGTCTCTCCCTCTTTCTCAGATATTTTTGGGCTCAAAGTAATGAGCTCAACTCATATATCACATATATATATACACATTTCATTATATAAGCCTATCACAAATTGGGAGAGCCAAACGCGCTCTTACGAATCGTACGAAATCAAATTTCAATTAAACTTCCCAGATGACTCTAACAATTATGCTAATCAGAAATATGTATTTTGTTCTTGTTTCTGAAGTCTCTAAGGCCTTCAATTTGCGGTGCAAAGTCAACCACCCAAACATACCTTAGCAAATTTGACGAAATAAATCCCCAATTAATTTTCCCAAATGGTTCTAAAAATTCCCATTAACATGTCTACGTACTCAATTCCGATTTCTGAACCCATAAAGATCGTTAGTTTCAGTTTTAAAGTCGTAGCTCAATAGATAATTCTTCAATTCGAATATATATAATTAAATTGAAACACATTAATCTATAGGTAAATAAAGGTAATTCCTTATACGCATTTTGGGGTCATTACAATGCATGCATATCAGAGTTGCCTAGATGATGATCGGCGATGATTAGTTGATGTGCCCCAATTGGAAAGTGAAAAATTGACTAAGATGTCTCAATGGGGAATAAATGGCCAAGGTAACGAAATGAATGATTGGGGAAGACAGAGGATTATTTCTTAGCCCCAAGATCCTGCTGTTGGAAGTGCATGCCGATTGGGTATGATGTGACCGTTGATTCTGCATTTAATGTTCTCGATGGGCCAATGTATTGAGCTTGATATGCGACTCAGAATTTGTAGAATTGGACCGTACAGATGTGTTCAGAAGGGTCCGAATAGTTGGAAACGACTATGGGATCGCTATAATCGAACTCCTGATGATGTAGTTGTAGCCAAAATAAAGTCGAAAGCTTAGATCAGTAGGGTGAAATTCAACCACAAAGCACAGGATAATTCCTCTATTGGTTGGCTGGTTGTCTTCTCCAGTGAACCAATTCACTTTCTATGCAAACTTTGATCGGCCTGTATGGCTTCGTTTTAGCTCCGATTTTGATGCAGTTTGTGGCGTTGGACTCGTCTTAATGAGGACTTCATGATGGTAAGGTCAGAACTTGATTTCAACAATTTTGAAAATTTTAGTTTTTTGAAAATTTGGTTCGTTTCACAACTACTAGCGACCTTTGGTTAGTTCTTGGCTCCTTGGGTTGGTGGGTTTGGACTCCTTGAATTGACACGAATCCGCTATTATTTTCAAATGTGGATTTCGGCAAGCCGAGATGCTAGTATTATGCCGAGATATTAGTGCCGAATAATATTGAGTTGCCAAATAATGTGTCGAAAATACTGGGTTGCCGAATATTGTTGCTGAAGCCTAGTTGAGAATATGCGGAGTTGATAATGTTATTTGGTAATATGCCGAATGAAAAGCCGAACTTTGTAGATTTGCCGAGCAATTTGTTGAGTCACGGCAGTGTCGAAATGCAGTTGCATGGTCTCGAACACTGTAACGTTGCCGAGTAGTCTCGTTGAATTGCCGAACAGCTCCATTGTTCGTAAACTTATGATCGGCAAGCCCATAATGGCATTTGTGCGAATTTCAACAAGTTGGTAGCTATGCAACATGATTGTGGCATTGCCGAATAACCAATGTGCTACTGAGAGCGGTGGGTGAGCTTTAATGAACTGGCAAGCCGATGGGCCAATGACGACGCCGACAAAGGGATGTTGTTGAGTAATGTTGCTGGTAATGATGTTGCCGAATTGCGGAGTCATCCTTTGGCTTGATGGATGTAATTTGGTTCTTTGTTGTTGTCATACCACAGTGTATACAATGAATTGGTAACTCTTGGATTTCTTGCCTTGCTGAAGCCTCTTAGTTGGATTATTTTCTTTGACTTGTCGAAACCTCTCGGTCAGCAAGTTGGCAACTTCTTTTGCTAGCCGAAACATGGCTCTGGTGCTTCCTTTTGATCTTGAGCATTACTTTGGCAGAGCCTCACTTTGGCAAAGTTAGCGAGGTGCATGTTGGTTCCCATTAATTTCGCGATGGAAATTGTGCACACTCATCGGTAGTTCATGAGTCTTTTCCTCTTGAGATGAGTTGTGGAAGTATCTTGTAGAAAGAGAGCATGGAAACCCATTTGTTGTTATCATTTGAACACTGCTCCTCAAGATATGCAACTGTCACAAGTTTATAGCACCAATACATGCAATGTATAATATATAAATAAACTCCAAAAAATGCCGATTTTCGAGTTTGACTACTGCAACCCATTGAATCTCAATGTTGTTGAGAGAAAATAATTAATTATGGAACAAGATTTCTTCAAAAGCAAGTTCAAATATTAAGATAATTACGCACCGAGTAATTTAGGTTGGCCGAATAATGATACTGAGCCAATTCGATGTAGGGAATGAAGAAATTTGATGGTATAGCAGAGGCAAATTTGATGTTTCCATGTATGGGTGTGCCAAACAATTTGGTGCCCTCATGGCTGTTGTATTGTATTTTATTTATTTATTTTTCGGTTGATTTATATTCATTGCCTTTTTTTGTTGTTGTTGTTGTTGTTATATGCACATATATCTATAAATTTGGTCAAGTCATTCAATAAAGGTTGGACACCACCTATGAGTCAAAATGTATAAGATAGAATAAATAAATTGAGTTTGGCCGAACAATTTTGTTGAATTGCTGAAAAGATGCTCTCTTTAAGAAAAGCGAAACCTATTTGTAGAGAGAGAAAATGGAGATACAAAAGTAGACCATGAATTCTATGTTGGTTTGAAACTTTTAATGAGAGTCATAGTGAACAAAAAGCTCCATTTTGTAAGCACAAACATATATATATCCAAACTAAGAACCAATCTAAAAATAATTTTCAGAGAGCAAGATCAAAAGGGTTGTTAAAATTTACTTACAAGAACATGTTTCCTCCTTTCTTCGTTGAACTCTTGCAGACGTTTCCCACAGACGGCGCCAATTGTGAGACCCGAAAAATCCTCTTACATGGATGTTGATGAGTTCCAACAAAGAGATGAGCTTGGCTACTGTCATCTGTAAGGATAAACATAGTCGGCGCCACCCAACCGGGGTTGCCGGCCTGAGACACTCGGATGATAAAGTTAGCTACCGGAATTAGAGAAAGAAGATGAAGGAAATAAAGTGTTTGTGTGCTGTGTGGGGTAGAGAGATCCTCTACCTCTTCTTTGGGATGCCCCCTTCTTTATATAGATGGGGGGCCCGAATATTTGTTTGGGTTAGACCCACTGTGGGCCTTGTTTGGGTTAGTCCCAATAAGTTGATATATATATTTTTTGGCTTCCACAAGCCTCAAACAAAAGAAAAGAAGAAAAAAGGGAGGTTGCAGAAATGAACACATGAATTTGATTATTAGAATGAGACTCTTGACATGAAAATTAACCAAAAAAAATCTATCAAAGCATGGGTAACACAATACAACAAGCTAGATATGAGGACTTATGACACAACAAGCTATATATTCAAAGCATACACTAATTAAATAAATTAGGACAGCCCTAAAACAGCCCTTAATATGCTAAAAATAGTGGCTAAAATCAAGAGAAGGTAAGTAAAAAGAGTAGAGGAAAAGTTATGGAACAAAGCCTAAGGAGGGGTGGCTAACCCCTCCAATTTTTGCAATTTTAAATTACATATTTCAGCCCCAAAACAACCCAAAACAGGGGCTAAATGTATGTTTGAAGAGTACAAAAAGATAAACAAAAGCAAGAGATATAACGCCAGTAAGCAAGACTAAGGAGGGGTGGCACCCCTTTTGTTTTTGGAGTTCTAAACCATGTTTTTTAGCCCTTTTAACCTCTGAAAATTAGCATGTAAACCAAAGAAAAGAGTGGGACAACAAGGGGTATGAGCTATGGGATAAGGTGCAAGAAAGGTTGTTAAACATCTCTACCTTTGGTAGCCCTTTAACCCTAAGTTTTAGCACTTGGAATGGATCCAAAACAGTATATAAACACAAGAAAAAGATAGAAAAGGATGGAAGTGAAAGCAAGGAAAAAAAGGTGACAAGCTTATAGCTCTTGAAAAGAGAAAGCTTTGGTTAAACAAACTTGATTCCAAAGCACCCTCAAGTTTATGAAATATGGTTTGAAACTCTAGGCAAAAGCTTTAAGAACCAGCTCTAATGGTGTATGTATTGTGTATGTATAACTAAAGAAAGTTTGAAGGTTAAAAGAGGAGGGAAGATGGAAGGAGGGGCTCTTTAGCTCTTCAAAGCTTTTGGAAATTTTGCTTACCTTGAATTCTAAAGGAAGAAGTTCTATTTATAGAATTTGAGCCAAAATGGTCAAAAATATCTTCAAACAAAGATATTTGTTCAATTCCCGTTAGTTGTTTGTCTGGCGTCATCGAGGCCTGGCAGGGCCTCAAAACCCACGGGCAAGCCTAAAAACACACGACCGGGCCTAAAAAGCAACCCAAGAAAAGTTTTCATCGAGCCAAGGTCGGGCCTCAATGAGGCACGGCCGGTTCAAATGGACCTGACTGAGCCTAAAAATATGCACTTCAGGCCCCACTTCAAACGGGCATATCTCTCTCATCCGGACTCGGTTTTAAGTGATTCTTGAGTCTAAATTGAAGCCTCAGAAGTTTAATTTCCAATGGAGGTAGTCTCACATCTAAATTCTAAGTGTTGAGATAGATATTCCTATTTTAGTGAAGACTGCTCATTTCTATCCTAACAGATTGATGCCCAACTTCTTCCCAAACTAGTTTTCTTCCCTCCCCTCCTATTTTCTTCAAATCCAAACCTATAAATAAGATGTTTAAAGATTTTTTCAAATAGTTCACCTCCCTTTCATTTATTTCCATTTTGCTTTGCTTGGTTTACCGAAAAGCGCAATATTTTAAATGAAATGTGAGCCTCTGAACATGGTAGAAACATTTGGAAAAATATTTTGAAAGAGAGGGTTTTAAGGTCTAAAATAGTTTGGTGAAAATGGGGTGCAAGGTTTGGGATTAGAGCTTGAATCCAAATTTCTTCATTGAGAATTCAAAAGATTGCACAGTGTAACTTTCATCATCGGGTGTTCGTAATAAAGCGCCCAAGTCTTACGGGCAGTAAAAAATAGGGTGTCTACAGGAACCCAATAATGAAGTCTCTACGAAAGATCTTCAAAAAGAATACGCTCTTCCAGAAAAGGAAAATGATCTACCTAAAGAATGGAAATATGCTTATGGACATCCTAAGGACCTCATTATGCAACACAAGATGTAAGAACTTGCTCATCTATTCATAAGTGGTAAATTAGCTTTCGTTTATCAAATTGAGCCAAAAACTTTTTCTAAAGCTGAACATGATGAAAATTGAATTTTCACTATGCAAGAAGAATTAAATCAATTTGAAAGAAATGAAGTTTGATCTTTAACTCCTTGACCTAAGGATCATTCTATTATTGGAACAAAATGGTTTTTCGAAACAAAATGGATAAATCCGGTGTTTTTACTCAAAACAAAGCTAGATTGGTAGCCCGAGGCTATAACCAAGAAAAGGGCATTGATTTTGATGAGACTTTCGCATCCGTTGCTTTTCTTGAAGCCATCTGCATGTTGCTTGCATTTGTATGTTTTAAAGATTTTAAGCTTTATCAAATGGATGTGAAAAGTGCTTTTCTAAATAGGTACATTTCAGAAGAAGTTTATGTTGAACAATCTCCCAATTTTGAAAATCATAAATACCCAGACCATGTTTTTAAACTTTCAAATGCTTTATATGATTTAAAACAACCACCTCAAGCATGGTATGAACGTATGAGTAATTTTCTTCTTGATAAAGGTTTTTCTCGCGGCAAAATAGATACCACTTTCTTCATAAAAACCAAAAAGGAAGATGTTCTCATTGTTCAAATTTATGTCAATGATATTATATTTGGTACTATTAATAAGAATTTGTGCAAGGAATTTGCTAAAGATATGAATGGTGAATTTGAAATGAGTATGATGGAAGAGTTAACTTACTTCCTTAGACTGCAAATAAAACAAACCAAACATGGAATCCATCTAAGTTAAGCCAAATATATCAAGGATCTCCTCAAAAGGTTTGAAATGGATTTATCAAAGCCAGCAACAACTTCAATAAGCACATCGATTAAAATCGATAAAGATGAGCAAGGTAAACTAGTAGATGAAAAGAAATATCGAGGTATGATTGGTTCCTTACTTTATTTAATTGCCAGCAGACCCGACAAAATGTTTAGTGTTTGTATGTGTGCACATTTTCAATCCACTCCAAAAGAATCACACGTCATTGCAGTAAAACATATTTTTAGATATCTAGTTGGCACTCCAAAATTGGGTTTATGGTACCCTAAAAGTAATGCTTTTGACTTTATGGTTACTTAGATATTGACTTTGCGAGATGTAGACTTGATCGAAAAAGCACTAGTGGCACTTGTCATTTTCTTGGAAACTCACTCCCATCATAGTTTTGTAAAAAACAAAATTCAGTAGCCTTGTCAACCGTTGAAGCAGAATACATTGCCACCGCTAGTTGTTGTGCACAAATGCTTTGGATGAAACAGCAACTTCACGATTTCGGACTTCACTTTGATCACATTCCTATAAAATGCTACAACTCTAGTGCCATTAATCTTTTAAAAAATCTTATTCAGCACTCATGCACTAAACACATTGAAATAAGGCATAATTTTCTACGAGATCATGTACTTAAAGGTGACATTGAACTCAAATTTGTACCTACAAACCGTCAATTGGCGGATACTTTTACTAAGCCTCTCAATGAGAACAATTTTACTTTATTCAAATTGAGCTTGGCATGATGAATATTCCTATGTGATGGTTTAATCTATATTTCTATGCTTTCTTGTGAAGCGTGTCTTGAAAAACACTTTATAGTTTGTCTGGACCCCTGAGGGTTGACCTCTTGCTTTATAGGGTCGACACCACGTGAACTCCTATTGTGTTTTTATTCATGAAGGTCGACACCTCTCTTCACGAATGTCGACACTAGGTTGTTTTTGGTTCACTGTTTTTTAGGGTCGACACCTCTCTTTATGAGGGTTGACACCTACCTTTGCCGCGGCTGGACTTCGCACTCATTTTAGATTAAAAGGTCGACACCACTTTTTCAAGTGTTAAGGGTATATATATCTAGCGACTCCCTTCCTATTTCTTGCGACACCTCTCAAAGCCCTAGCCCAAGCTCCTTTATTTTCTCCAACGATTCCTCTGGCGATTCCTCTTCCTATCTTCATTTCCATTATTTTCGACTTTCTTCGATCCTTCTCCATGGAGTCACATGCCTCTCCTTCAATTCCATCGAAGAAACACATTCAGTATTCCACTTCTACTACCGTAGCCTCCATGCCTCCAAACCCTGCACTGCAATGCTTCAAAGATAATGAATGTAAGGCCTCATTCAACAAAGATTTCAACCTTAGAAAGGTACTATTTGGCCAAACTATTAGTATCAATTTCTTTGAAGAACATAGCTTTCCTGTTAAACAGTGGTTTGATAAGCAAAAATGGTCCTCATTGCTAAACCTTAATGGTGATGTTTATCTTACACTCATTAAGGAATTTTTTGCCAATTTATCCTATAATGAGGAATCTACTCCTAGCACTTTGGAGTGCTTTGTAAGGGTGTTTCCTTCACTCTTAAACCTTCCATTGTTAATTTCATTTTGAAAACATCCAATGATGGTCATCGTGTCTATCCATCCTTAAGCAAAGTCCTCCTAACTACTCTTATCTTCTAGGTCTTCAATTTCTGACCAATAACCTAACCTTAGATAAACACATTACCATTTCTAGCAAAGACCTATCTCTTGAGTTGAGACTGTCGCATGACATTATAGACCATAACATCCTTTCCTGATCTGGTCAATTTGATATAGTCATCTATGGCCACACATAGCTTCTTTGGGCCCTATCCACTGGATACCTTACAGATTTTGGGAGTTTGGTTTGTCAAGTTATCATTGATGCCCACAAAAGAAACAACCAAACCCTACCCTATGGAATGATTTTCACCAAGATCTTTAAACACTTCAAAATTAACCTCAAAGGTGAAGAGAAAATCCCTAGAGACTCTGCTTGTTATGGTCCAAAAATTCACATGGGTTATTCATTGATTGACAAAGTTTGGACCAAAAAAAAAAAAAAAAAACCTATCACTGTTTCACATATTCCTAATCCGTCTCTATCCGCTAATCCTAACCTTTCTATTTCTTCATCTATACCTCTCACCATCCCTGGTCCTTCCTCTTTTATCGCACCTCTTGACCTCTCTCCACAAAAATTGATCATCTAGACTCCTTGGTCCAAGGACCACTGTTGATAGAGATTGTTGAGCTTAACTCCAAGCTTAATAACCTTTATCTTAATCCCCAATCTACACCAATGTCAAATATTCCATTATCTTCTTAATTTGCTTCTGTTCCATATTTGTTTGATTTGGTACAAATATCAGCCAAGGTTGATCAGTTGGCTTCCATGGTTCAACAAATTCTCTCTCGCCAAATGGACATGCAACAAGAAATAGACAAGATGAGGGTACAACAATCTGAGGTAATTGAAGTTGCCAAGTCTTGCGTTGAGAATATGGTGATAGTTATTTTTGGCCTCAAGCATTCTAACGAGGAATTTCGTCAACTTTTTTAGCAGCTAATGGATGTTGATCTTGGCGAACAAATTCGTAAATTCATGCTTTGGTTCGTGCAAGGTTGGCATAAAGCAGCTCTGCATTGGCCTCGTGCCCCTCCTTTTTTCGCTAGTCCTTTTCTTGTTCTCTCTTTACCCCTCTTTTTGTTGATGACAAAGGGGGAGAAGAATTGCAGTTTTTATGTATATGAATTTGGATAGATTTTATCTTTTTGCACATATACATGAACTTATATCTTTTTGCACATGGTAGAACAAACAATTTTTGGTAGAACAAACATATACATGAACTTATATTGTTTTGCACTTGGTAGAACAAACAATTTATGGTACAATTCTTATAGTCTTGAATGGTTATGAAATATATGCTATTAATTTATTATACACTACCATTAACACATACAGTGATTGATATACATTATTTGTGCTTGAGTGGCAAATTGTTTTGATAGAAGAATAGCTTGTGATTTTATTCAATGAAATTTGCAAATGATCTAGTTGTTTTGTTTTGATAAAAGAAAAGCTTGTGATTTCATTTAATGAAATTGAGTTTTGATTAGCTTTTATTTGCAAAGATTTAGTGCATATTGATAGGGGGAGCTTGTCATATATTGTCTGAATTAATCAACAAGTTGTTTCATGTGTGCGAAAATCTTCTTGGCTTATATTTTTTGGGAGATTTCTCATTGAGTTTAAAATGAAAAATGTTTTGGCCATTAAGCCCTTTTTATAGGGGGAGTTTTTCAATCTTGTTTTTAATCCTTTATTAAAAAAACCTCTTTGAAAATTATTTGTCTTAAAACTCATGATTTGAAAACTTCACGTATATTTGTCATCATCAAAAAGGAGGAGATTGCTAGTCCCAAAGGTATTTACATTTCAATTTTATTGATTTTGATTATTGACAAATGTCTTGAGCTTATTTAGTTATTCAAAGCTTTCAAAATATTCCCATGACTTTGCTCTTCAATGATTCTAAAGAATGTATACTTCTAAATGATTATCTTCTCATAAATATTGGCACCTCAAAACAATAAAATTAGTATACTTCCGCACAATGTTATTCTTGCTTAAAACAGGTCAAAGGGCTGACACCAAGATATGACATGATCAACACTAAAAGACAGAGAACAAAGCTTAAGCTATTCAGCAGCAAAGGGTTGATACTAAGAGATGACAGGGTTGACACCAAAAGATAATGAATAAAGCTTAGGCTATTCAGCAGCAAAGGGTCGACACCAAAAGACAGTGAACAAAACTTAGGCTATTCAACAACAAGGGTCGACACCAAGACATAACAAAGCCGACACCCAAAGATAGAGAACAAAGTTTAAGTCTTCCAACAATAGAGGGTCGACACCTATTTAAGTGAGGATCGACACCAAAACTGCAGGGGTCGACTTAGGTCTGGGTTTCAAAACCTAGCAGTTATTTCTAATCTATGAGCATACTTTTCTGACACAAATAAGGAGACATGTCTTATCCTATCTAAAAAGAGTTATGAGCAGCAACTTTTAACTGAGTAGAGGAAGAATATTCTATCCACACCATTCCCAAATCTGAAAAGATAAAAAGTATTGAGACATATCTTATCTCCAACTACCAAGATTTGAATTATAAGCATAGGCATCACATATTTTGAGGAGGCTTCACCTCCAAAGTCTTAAAGACAACCAGCACATACCCATGATCTGTTCCAACAACTAGAAGATATCATCCATGCTCTGCTCCAATGGCTAGAAGACATCATCTATGCTCTCTTCCAGCGGCTAAAAGACATTGAAGTCTATAAATGCAAGTACCTCCCAAGATCTGCTGGGAGAACAACTTTGAGCATTCAAGTATTATTCGTAATCAATCTTTGCTACACATTACACTTGTACTTTCACTTTCACATCTGAGTTTATTCTGAGTATATCTCAAAATTCTCTCTGCTCTTACACTTTCATATACATCTTTTAAGAGAGAAATTTTGTAAAAGAGTACTATTGTACCTCTTGTTTTTATTCCTTTTATTATGAGTGAAAACTTGTAAAGTGAGGCATTTAGTTAAGAGGTCCTCAACATATAAAGGAAATCGTGTAGCCATTTAGTTGAGGGGTCCTCAACGGATAAAGTAAACCCTGTGTAAAATGCACAAGCTTGGTGAAACTTTGGTGGTGTACTCGAGGAGTAGATGTAAGCCCAGTGTGCCGAACCACTATAAATCCTTGTGTTTGAGCTCTCCTTCCTTTTGCTTTTATTTTTATTATTATTGATTGATTGTTGAAATTTATTTACTTGATTTATCATAATTAGACGACATTTATTTTTATTAACCCAATTCACCCCCTGTTAGGTTGCCGACCTAGATAACAGATAGTTTTGTCAATGTACTATATTCTTCCCTTACATATATGTATACTTTGTATAGACATACTCAATAATCACCCCAACCACCACCTCTCCACCGGCATCATTATCACCACCACCCTTCGCCACCACAACGCTCTTCCCATTACTATCCATCCACTCCTAGATGACTACCATTGCTCCACCTTTACTACCATCCAATGACCTAGTCCCCTCTCACCACAACCATTGCGTTATAACACAAATCACCCGAATTCACCTAGAGAAATGACTAGATTCAATTAAAAATTAAAAATTCATTTTCAATAAAAAAAATCTAACACTTAAATTTACAAAATTTAATTAGAAAAATAGAGAAATCAATCCAGAACAAATGTAGATTCACCGAAGGAGGAACAAGTCAAGTTCATCGGGAAAAAAAAAAAACAAAACAAAAGAT
Organism: Camellia granthamiana; assembly: GCA_036172215.1. Lineage (NCBI taxonomy): Eukaryota > Viridiplantae > Streptophyta > Magnoliopsida > Ericales > Theaceae > Camellia > Camellia granthamiana. The sequence continues at coordinate 114,586,770 of CM069905.1, forward strand.
TCGTCAAAGGTGACGGTAGAACCGACAACAAACCAAAGCCCAAAATTAAATTTGCACAACTCGATGTGATGAAAATCCATATCTTGTTGATCTGCACATGTTGATGGCAATGAATTTGCACAACTGGGTTTATGTTCCAGTGTGGTTTGTCCTATGGCAAACTTGTAGATGAATGGTTCTGATATATTAAATGGATAATTTTGATATGGTGTGGTCAAGTTTAAAATTAAAAATAACTTTCAATTGGAAAAACTAATAATTGAGTGCCACGTGTTTTGTCAAAAACAAATTTTGTTAAATGACTTAATGGGAATTGACAGAAGAATGAGATTGTTATAAAATCTAAATATTAAGATTTAAATTTTTAAAAAGAAAATAAAATTAAAACATATGTTTGATTTGTTATAAGGGTTAAACTGTAGAATTTCTTTTATAATTTTTTCAAAAATTAATTTATTGATATAGCGATCCCGGTTTTGCCCCGACTTTCATTGTGTTCCGAACTTGGGTCTTGTAGTTGACTATTGTATCCATGTCTTGTTTTTTTTTTTTTTCCTTTAGACTATTTGTATTTGAGTTTTGGAACTTGTTGGGCGAGTTTGGAACAGGTTGGCGGTTTGTTGGTTTAGATTGTGTTGCCCAGATTTTGGCCTCTTCACTCGAGCGAGCCTTGTGTAATTTGCTTCTTCGCTCGAGCGAGGTTTCTTGCGCTTGAGCGAGGTTTGAGGGTCCTCAGGTTTCTCTCCCAGACGCAGTTTTTTTGGGAAGGGGAAGTTCTTCGCTCGAGCGAAGCTTCTTGCGCTCGAGCGAGTCTGGTGAAATTGTTTCGTCGCTCGAGCGAGACTTCTTGCGCTAGAGTGTGCATATGCGTTTGTGGCAGACCTGAAGCTTTGCATTTTGTGCTCAAGCGACACTTTTTGCGCTCAAGCGAGGTCACTTGTTATGTTTGGTTGCTTGAGCGACAACTCCTTCGCTCGAGCGAGGACCGCGTATATCAGTTCGCAGCAAACCATTTTGTATCACTTTTTGCATCTCTTTTCACTCAAAACCCTAATCCGGCTCATTTTCTCTCTAAAAGTTTACTTCACTCTACAAATCCCCTAGAATCTAAGGGTTTCTACTCTACTTCCTTTGAGAAGAAGGTAGAGTAACTTGTGAGCTTCCATTTGATCCAAGAAAGTTTGAGTTTTGGGCATCTTCAAAGTTTCTCCTTCTCTCCTTTGAGCTTCTCCACTTGAGGTAGGGATATTCTACACCTGAGTATGATTTTTAACCTAGGTATTTGTTATTTTGTATAAATGGTGGAATTTGGAGGCATGTGGGTGAAACTAGGGTTTGAGTTTAAGATTTGAAAGAGGGATTTTTTCTATTTTGGGTCATGAAAATATATTTAGGGTATTGAAGATGGGATTATATGGGTTAAAATGATGAAATTAGACTTGTAATTGACATTTGGAAAAATGGGGAAATTTGTCCTAATTTGTGTTAAATAATTATTATGTATCAACAATGAAATTGATAGGGGGAATATGAAATTGGGAGGATGTGTAAATGAATGGTGTAGTTGGACTTGATAAATCACTCACCTATGAAAAATTTGGCAAATTATCTGTTTGATAGGTTCGCTTTTCTGTTTAGAAATATCTATTTTGGACTATCAGTGGAGGATAGCTATGATTGTTACAGAGACTGCATGAGGACTAGGTAAATTGAAACTAGTCATATGAATTATGTCATTGAATATGACGGTTTGATTAAATTGTTGAATGTGTGAATTTTGGTAGTCGTTGTGAGACCCCTAACTTTTGTAAACCTTATTAGGTTCCTAAATTTTGAGTTATTATAATAAAGCCCTGAATTCGTTGATTGTTCGCAAATTAAACCCTAAAACCGAAAACGCATCACGGACAAACCCATACAAACTCTAATCGACCCTGGAAGCTTAGAAATCATTTCTAACACTCTAATATTAATTATTTAACTTTCAAATTTTAGATTAATCGCTCTAAACCTTAACTTTCGGTTTTCACAGTCTTCGTTCGGTTATTTACCTTTAAATTCAAAGCAAGATAATACAAACCGAATTATTTTTTCTAACACTAATTTATTAACTCCACATTTGAAATAGATACTTTAATTGAGCCCAAGCCCTCACATTTTTATTAAATCACAAATTGACCCCAAACAAGTGCCATTATATAATTATATATACACTTGTACTCTAAAATCTTTTTTTAACATTATATTTTACAATTTCCAAGATTTGTACACAAAAAAAAAATATATATATATATAAAACAAGTCCATCAATTCACCATCACATGGCTAGCCATCATACCTCCTAGGCTATAATCACTGTACTTTAGTACAAACAAATCCCTTGAAATCTTGGAGTAATAATGACTTTGGTACCTATAAAGATTTGCTATATATATGTGTGTACTTCTAACTAGAAGGTATTTAAATTAGCCTTAAACCTAACTAGATCATAATTAAATATATAATTAAGGTTCTAATCCTCCCTCATTCCATTACATTTAAACTAAATCAAGGCACTATTCAATTGAATTGGAACCAATGGGCATTTGGGACTTTTCACACCAAATTCTCTATAAATATACCACTCATCCCCATTTGTTGAGCACATATACACATATACACACCTACACACACAACCACACTATATTCAAGTGAGAGAAGAGAGGGAGGAGGGTGAGCTTGGTGGAAGATAGGCGAAGAAGTTTGCTAGCAATTCCAACAACCCTCAAGTAAGCCACAACACAACTCTCTCTTCCATTTTCCTTTTTCAAATACATGTTATTAGAAGTTTAAAATGATATTTTCAGATGTATTATAATGGTATTCTTGTGTCAAAAATGAAAGGAGTTGAGCCTTGATTCTATCCTTCTTCTATTTCTCTTAAACGGTATAAGACTACATTTTTCCCTATCAATCTCTCAAAATTTTCAAAGGCATACCTTCACCTTAAATTCTGAGTTTAATACATATTATTTAGCATGTTTTCATCACAAGATAAGTGGAAAATTTCCCCTAGCTAACCTCTTTTCTCACCAACTTTCTATTTTTCACGAACTGTGCCAAAAAAAATCTATTTTGCAGCCACCTTACGAAAATTGTAGAAAAATGTATAAAAATATCCTGGACCTCCATTTTATGTCAAAATCTTTCTTAAGGAGTTATCTTTCAAGGAAAATTAGTTTCATTGAAAATGAGTGAGCAGTTTGTGAGAAAATCTAATTTTTGTAACGGTCGATGAATCTGGACAAAGCTAGAGTATTTCTGAAATAACTACAAATCTGGAAAAGCTATTCCATTTTCAAAAAATGTTTTGAAAACTAGATAAAATTCCCTACGAACTATAGGAAGGTTGGGCTTTGGAAAAATCTGAAATAGCCCTTTTGAGAATAATTTTTAGGTAGTACTGAATCTGAAAATTCTGTTTTCATTACTGTTTTATGCTCTTGTGTTCATAAATATGCTTATTAATTTATGATCATGTCTCGATATGATATTTCACATATCATAGGTTTATGTATTTTATTTTAATCCTTCGATGGTGCTCACACTTGTGCAAATCTGGAAATTATATTATTGTGCAAAGTTATCCCCTTAACTTCATAAATATGCCTAAAGCTACTTGTGCCTATCTTCATATGTGAATCTCATGTGTTGTAACCTTATCTCCTTCTATTTGTACTATTTAGTTGTTCAAACTTGTGCAATAGATGTTGTTTCAAGAGCATGTCCTAACTCTGACTTAAATTATCTAACTCAAACGGGAAATTTAATGGGTGCTAATGTGTTGCGAATATTTGGACAAGATTACTAAGATATTGATTGGTTGACGGGTTGCGTTCCCTATTTGGAAGTTAAAATCTTGCGCAAGTGGTTTTCGGAACCCTTGAACGGAGCGGTTGTATTCGGACCCTAGGTATTTGGTGTAAGGAGGGATTTGGACAAGGCCCATTATTACTGTCTCTTTTGAGGCCCTGCGGTTGGCGCTACGTGGTATATAACCATTGGTAGGCATCCGAGGTTAGTTTTGCAACAAAGCAGCAAAAGAGGGGGCATTCCGAATAATCTGCATCCGATTCTTGTGGTTGGGAGGATGAAGTCTCTTTGGGGGATTTCTATATTTCTAACATCTAACCTTGTAATCCCTTATCATTGAATGATTATCATGCTTTATTACTTGCTTGTTATAATTGTGTGTGCGTCTACTGGGCATTCAAAGCTCATGGCGTTTCATGCCAAGTATCAAAGAAATGTACGAAGCCAACGAAGAGTTAAAGACATTTGAAGACTTAAGTTTTTCTTAGAGAAAGTTTGGAACCATTTCGCTTATTAGTCCAATTGTGCCTTTATTTATTCTTTTTGGATTGTAATAGTAATGGAACTAGTTTTGTAAATTAAAATTTGAGACGTTGTAAATTTTATTTACCTTGTAATCCTATGCCTATCTCTGCGTTGTTTATAAGACCTTGCGTCAATGCCTTTTAAGATCTGTCAAAAGGGTAGTGCGCTACCTAAGAAAGCTAGACTTTGAAGGGACGCTAACTTGACTCCTCTGCCGATCTGGGATCTTACTCGGTTAGTGGCCATAGGACTTATTAGTGCCGTTTCCTAGACTCCTAACCTTAGATAAACCCTGTATTTAATTGACAATATACTCTCTGAAGTTCGTGATTTTTGGGGCATCATAGTCATTGTATGTGACATGCTTTTAAACAAATTGTATATGCATCATTGTTTGGGAGGAGATAGGGGATGTACTCCATTATTTGGAAGAGATAGGGGATGGACTCCATTGACAATTAAGTTGGCCGAAGTGTCCAGGGTGAAAGTCCCAAAATCTTATATGTATATGGGTGTCGGTTCCCTCAGATGTGATTTCATAAAATGGCAAGAAAATGGAAGTGTTTGAATAGTGGTTGCTATTGAAATGTTGATAAATGAGTTGTAGCCTCGTTTGGGATTGTTGAGATAACAAGGGATTATATCTATGAGTTGATTTGAATAAATAAATGAAAATGGTTTGAGATATTGACGCCGTTATTGTTTAGTCATGAAAAGAGGATGTCAGTTGGTTTTAAGTGTTGATTATTTATCTAATGCTTATATATCTAATGCTTATATCTTAGTTAAATCTCATCCATTGTGTTAGTATATCTCTATTGGGCTTTGGCTCACCCTACTTGGGAAACCTTTTTCAGGTACAGGTGACATGCCGCCTCCAAGGACATAACTTGGGAGGTTTAGGGGTTGAAGGCTCCGTTTTGTTGTTTCATTTTGTGTTGAATGTTTATTCAAGTCGAGGGTTTTAAATGTACAGAGCTTGGACTCTTTCTTTTGTTGTAACCAAGAGATATCTTGGAAAGATATAAGCCCATAGGGCATTTATTTTGTTGTTATTAATTAGTGTTACATGCTGTAGTTTCAGATTGAATATTTATGAAAGTATAATACATGTAATCTCTTTTGTAATATAAACTCTGATGAATGAAAGTATGTTTGGTAACGTTTACGTTTTCAGTTTATATTTACAAAAATTTTATAAACTGGTTTTTGTTTATTTTTTGTTTATTTTTAGAAAAATATAAATTACAAACGCGTTTGGTAATTGACAAAATGTTTAAAAATTTTTAAAAATATAAAAAAGAGTGAGAAATGGCAAGTGGCGGGAAGTGGCGGCGGAAGACGGTGATGGAAAGTGGTGACAGTGGGTGGTGGGTAGCTGCTGGTGGCGGGTGGTGGCGGGTGGGTGATGGTGGTGGATGGGTGGGTGACAGTGGCGGGTGGTGGGTGGTAGCGAGTGGGTGGTGGTGGTGGTGGCGGCGACATGTGGGTGGCAGATGGCGGGTGGTGGTGGTGGGTGGGTGGTGGTGGCAGGTAGGTGGCGGGTGGTGGTGGTGGGTGAGTGGGTGACAGTGGCGGGTGGTGATGGTGGGTGGATGGGTGATGGTGGCGGGTGGTGGTGGCAGGTGGGTGGCGGATGGCTAGTGGTGGTGGGTGGTGGCGGGTGGTGGTGGTGGTGGTGGTGGATAGGTGGGTGATGGTGGGGGGTGGTAGGTGGTAACGAGTGGGTGGTGGTGGTAGGTGGGTGGCGGGTGGGTGGTGGGTGATGGTAGTGGTGGTAGTGGTGTGTGGTGGTGGTAGTGGTGGATGATGGGTGGTGGTGGCGAGTGGGTGGCAGGTGGCGGTGGGTGGATGGTGGTGGATGGTGGTGGCAGGTGGGTGGTGAGTGGTGGTGGCAAGTAGGTGACGGGTGGTGGCGGCGGGCGGTGGATGGTAGTGGCAGGTGGTGGGTGGATGGCAGGTTGGTGATGGTGGTGGTGGTGGTGGCGGCGGCGAGGGGTGGGTGGTGGTGGCGAGTGGGTGGCAGGTGGCTGGTGAGTGGTGGTAGTGGGGAGTGGGTGGTGGGTGATGGTGGCGGAAGACGGTGGTGAATGATGGCTAGTGTTGGGTGGTAAAAAAAAAAAAAAACTGAAAACTCAAAATGGAAACACATTTTTTGTGTTTTCATTTTTTGGCCAAATTTATAAACTGAGACCACTGATTTATAAATCAAAAATTTTACCAAACAAGTTTTTATTTGAGTTTTTTAAATTTTTGTAAATATAAACAGAAAACTGAAAACGTAAGTGTTACCAAACGACACCAATGCATTTCATATTATGTTTATGAATTCCTTGGGTTTATTTATATCTTTTTTTTTTTTAGGGCATTACAACTTGGTATCAGAGCGTACCGGGTTTGAATACTTTGGGTACATGGTAAGTGGTTAGTACCATAATGGGTTTGTCTCGCTTGTTAGAGACTTAACTATGGATGTTATATGCTTATGTGATTATATGGGTACGGGATTTGATTTTTGGGATGTTGATCGAGTCCATGGGTTTCTGGGAGTCCTGTTGGAAAGGCACTTGATCACTGCCATTTCTAACTGGAACTCTAGCAACGCCACGGGACGGTCATTATCTAGAAATGAAATTCGTATGTGTTTATGTGATTATGTGCTTATGTGGAGTGAATTACAGTTGTCCATCGAATTAGGACGCGAGTGAGATAGTTTCGGCACATTTATAAATGTGCTAATCTCTTTTGTTACCTTTATTAGGATGTTAGGATGAGGTCGTGGTGGTAGGCGTGGTAGGCCTAGGGGGGCACGAGATGCCTATACCGGATGAGATTCCGACGTAGGAGGAAGGAGTTGGTCAGGCCAATATGGCTGAACTGGTTGGTCAACAGGCCATGGGCGCCTTAGCCCGTGAAATGGCCGGAGCATTGAGGGAATCTATGGACATTCTCAGGGCTGAGAATTAAGTCCAGGCCTAAGTAGCTGAGGCAGGGCCTTCTTTTCTGAAGAGGGAGTTCTTCCGGTCGAATCCGGACGAGTTTTTGGGCGACCCTAAGGAGCCACTAAAGGCTGATGAGTGGCTGGAACAGATGACGAAGACATTTGAGATGCTTGGCATCGAAGACAGAGGTTTGACAGTGACTTTGGTGTCCTTCCAGCTTAAGGGAGACGCTGGTCAGTGGTGAAAGTATGCGCGGGGGCGCTGTAGACGTCCCCGAACGCCCCGGGAGGATGAATCCCGTTCTGTTCATTTGTGGGTCTACTACAGTTCGGACTCAAATTGTCACGGTTCTTAATTTGAACCAAAGAGTCCACATCCGGCAAATCGTTTTGAGAAAACAGATTTTTAGAAAGAAGTGCCAAACATGGATTGCTTTGCCAGATACAAAGTCGCCACCTAAATATTTATTATGGGGGAATTTAGGAAACCCTGACTCGTTTGCCTAAGGCCACGTGTCTGTCATCACCAAAGTTGCCTCGACTCGGGAACTTGGGTACGATTGGGGAAGGTCAGCTATGAACACCCCCGCTCGCCCGATCAAAGATCGGCCTCTACTAACCATGATATCTTGTTTTGAAAACATTATGCATTCTTATTCCGGTTATTAGCCTAGATTTACTACGTGATGCCCACAGCAAACAAGTATAGACTAAGTCGCCTAAATTGGAACAAAACATTTCATGTTTGTTTGTTTGAAAATGGTTTGATGGTGCTACCCGCAAATAGGCTAAGACATGAATTTTGCCACCCTCAAGTGGGCTTTAGAAAATATGGTTTTGCCACTCTCAAATGGGCTTAAAACTCGCGTTTAATGTATTGTTCCAATTTAAATAACTCAACCTTCACCCACAGGCATTCAGGCAGTTATATCACATAAGCAGCTAGCCTCATGGTAATCATGCTATTATGACAACACTCACACGCATGCGGTATGCTAAAGTATAAAAGCTTACCTAGTACTCCAAGCCAAAACAGAAACTAGTTAGTAATCATATGCATGATCCTAGTTCATGTTAAGATGGCTAATGCAACACATGCGAGATACAACTACAATAGGCTAGGCTATCCTAAGATGGCATATGATGATGCTACAGCTATCACGTATTCAACTTGGAATTGAAATACAATGCAGTTAGTATGATGCACCGAGCCCGGTGCATGCAAGACAAATGTATGTATGCAAACATGCTAAGCATAAGTATGCTAATTGAAACATGCCCTAAACTAACCATCGAAAGCTAGTAAATAAAAGGGAAGAAAGATGTGGGGTTGGAAGACATACACACACTCACGTACACTTATTACACAATTGCCCTCGCTCGGAGGGTCCGGATAAATATTACAAGACAAATAAATAATTAACTCTTCTAACTAATTAAATATTACATATCTTCTATTTAATTAACAAATTAAATGCAGAAAGAAGATGGCCGTAGCCCTGTCTCGGAATGCGTGGATGATGCATGCTCGAATCCGTCTCGCCCGGAAACCCGTGCCATGCCACTGTTGCCTCTGTTTACACTGCCCTGCTCCTCTGAAAATTGCACAAACTCCAGGGTTGCTTCTGTGAGTGCTGTGGAACACCACCGGCCATGAGGAATGGTCACCGGCCATGGGGAATGGTTACCGGCCACTGATTAAGTTATCGGCCACTGATGGATGGCCGGTCGGCACTGCAGATGGCCGACCGGCCAAAGCTTCCAGCAGAAACCTGTTTTTGACAGCAGCAGAGGACAGACAGTGCATGGCAAGGAAATTCAAAGCAATGTATGCATGGCCACTCTCCCAATTATGTAATGGACTCAAGGGAGTGTGGCCCTCGACCCTCGGGCCATCAATCACGCATTTCAATGCATGATGGCCCAAAAGCCAAGTGTGCAACTTTGATATCAAATGAAATGCAAGCACAAAACACATCAAAGGGCCCCAACCCCTATCATGATTGATCAAGAGGCAAGGGATGCATGCTCAATGAAATGCAACCTAGGTATGGAGGCTAACTATGCAACATGAACATGCAAATGAGCAATGTATACTAGGCACGCAACCTAAACATGTAAGCAAACATGGCATGCAACAACATGCGATGATGGACTTAAACTAACATGGATAGCTCGCAAGCATGCCAAAATCAGTGGCCATGTGATGAAAATGAGGCAACCAAGATGCATGCAAACATGCACAATGCAATGGCCCCGAGTCTAAGGCACAAAACACAACTCCACAAAGGCATTGAAAGGATGAATTATGGCATACAATGGCATATGCTCTAGCACTGAAGTATGATGCTCAATGGTCCCGAAACATGCAAATATGCCACCCAATGCATGAAATAGCCCCCGAAACTCAAAATTAGGCACATGTATTGAACTATAACTATGCAAAGCAAGCATTATTTGACCATGAAGCACAAAGACAGAGCCAAGGCAGTCCCAAAACATGCACATTTCTAGTTTAAAGCATGAACAACAAATGTGAACATGATGGACTAAAATAGCATGTAAATTTGGCTAGCAAGCATGGTTTACATGGCATGTATATGAAGCGTATGAGAACTCATCAAACCAGCCAAAAACAGTGAATAAAACATGTCAAAATATGCCTAAATAACCATTGAAATATAGCCAACAAGTGCAAAGATGATGAGCTCCTTTGAAAGGGCATGCAAGGGGTTACTCAACACATATATGATGGACACTTAGCATAGCAAAATCAACTCTGGAAATCAAATATGACAGCCCTAAAAATCACCAAAAAGGGCCTGAAATTGATCGATAAAGCATACAATGGAAGGTCCTCTTGAAAGGCCTTGAGGAGGGTTGTTCCATACATGCATGAGGGACATAAAATATGGCCAAAAGGGCCTTGGACAGAGCTAAGGCAGACCTCAAAACCCTCAGAATGAGGCCTAAAACATGACTTCAAAGCATGCAAAAAGGGGTCCCTTTGGAAGGCCAATCATGCTAGTAAAGAGAATGAGGGGTGAGAGGGTCACCCCTCTATGATTTCAAAGCTCAAAACCTCATCAAAGCCACTGAAAATCCACTGGATTTCAGTGGCTAAGAGGCCAAAACAAGGCCAATGCAAATGCTCAAATGCATGGCTCAAAGCATGTGGAAATGAAGCATGCAAGGAAGGAGATGATTCCAAACAGAAAAGTGACCTCAAACAAACTTAAAGATGAGGTCAAAACAAGACTTTTTCCAGTTTATAACAAATCTCAAAAATGTTCACAAGTAAGGCTAAAATAGGATGCAAAAAAAGCCCTGAAAGAGAGATAGAGGGTAAGGGGAAGTAGATGGCCTCAAACAGCAAAGTGCCCTTAAACAAAGTTGAAGAAGAGCT